>JAZKJV010003303.1:600000-1069647 GCA_037367405.1 Ottelia alismoides | reverse complement strand
TGGCACTTCTCCCGTTTCTTGGAAAAGCAAGAAACAAACTGTTGTAGCAAGATCAAGTGCCGAGTCCGAATACAGGGCTATGGCTCAAGCAAGTACAGAAATGATGTGGGTCCGAGCAGTGCTATGTGATCTACATGTAGAGGTTCCTCTACCCATGGAGTTACACTGTGATAACCAGGCTGCTCTATTCATTGCAAACAATCATGTGTTCCATGAGAGAACAAAACATATTGAGGTAGATTGCCACTACACCAGAGGCATGATTCAGAAGGGCCTGATCTCTACTTCCCATGTCAGCTCTGGAGAGCAAACCGCGGACATCTTCACCAAGCCACTGCCCAGAGGATTATTTCAGAAGTGTTCATTCAAGCTGAGCATGATCGATATCTATGCTCCAGCTTGAGGGGGAGTGTGAAGATATTTGTATTTTCATATTTCATATGTGTCTCTTTCTTATTCTCTTTTTCTGTTTTCTACTTTATGTAATTTACCCATAGGTCTCTCTACTATATAAGAGAGCCTAGGGTTCTCAGAAATAACAACGCTCTTATTTTTCTCCAACACAAAAAGCAGGGTAGGCATGGAGAAATCTTCATGCAACGGGCCTTTGAGTCATTGTCAATTGGTAACCATTAATTATAGATGTTTTCTCAAGCTGATACGCAGAACAATTGGCCCGTGCAAGTGCAACATGAACAGAGGATGTTGGAAGCCCTAAAGAAGTAAAATAATCTACTACCCTGTACTTTACACATTCACAACAAAATTTCGATAGGAAAAGGTTCCAAATACCTCCTAAAATTAACAGCTATACACCAGCAGCAAGACATGCATACATTATGCAGTTATACTCTAAAACAAGAAGACAATCAGAGGACAAATACCAACATGGAAAGTCGCAGTGTTTACCATCCCTGTGACTTCTCAAGCCAAACCTCCTTCCACTCCGAAATTTGATTTTGGGAGCATATAAGATCATGGGGAAGATTGTCTAGCACCTGGAGAATTAAAAGGAAGAAATGGTATTCATGATGTACAAGATTTACAAAGAAAAACTATTTTTTCTTCTAATGTTACTACTAGAAAGCTTCACAAGAAGGGCATGATGCACAGAGCTCCTGTGATGTGGAGTACAAAGGAGGGTCACACCACTTCTTGTTTTGTTATGCAAAGTCTTACCATGCAGTTTTTGCAAGAGGCTGTTTATGTGCCTGATACATGAGCAAATTCAGGAAAGTCAAAAATAGGGTTCGTTAGATTTTTAGTCCTTTGAAATTTTATTTCATATTTTTCAGGTAAGTAAAGATCAATTGAGATATCCAAATATACGGTGAATAATATACTTAGTTAAAACAGGATTCTGCTTATTTGTTAATTGTGATTTGTAGGGGTTTATTTTGTAAAGCTCACACCATCTCTTTACAAAGGAGCTTGTAGAGTGATTAAAAAATCAGATTTGGGAATACAAGTTTGGAGTTTTTTCGGCTACAACTCTCCTTTTCTTCATATCCCTCACGTATCTCGGTGCTTCTCCACAAATATGTGTAACAATTAACAAACGCATATCCCCCTTCTTTTCCTGACCCACCATATTTTTCTCACATTTTTATATTCTACAACAATTGGCATCAGATTAAAAAAAACGGTGAAGCCTACTCCCAATTTAAGTAGGGTTGGGTACATAATGGGTTCTTGCTAAAATTCATAAAGATTCAATTATTTTTTACGCGGGTGTCGGCTACCTAACACAACCCCAACAAGGAAGGATTTGAACCTTAGTCTTTTGGATGGTAACTCACTACACTACCACCAGACAATCGAATTGGCATCAGAGTATGGCTTCCAAATTGTTCTCACGATTTCATGATCCTATGGAATATGAAAGGGAGAATCTATGAAGCTACAAAGTTAATATTTACAACTGTGAACCTGGTGGAAGTTCTTCAAATGCCAAGGAGTAAAAAAAGACTCCAATGATAATAACGTCGACAATAGACTCCTCGTACACATGTACACAAATCACCACCACCACCCGAAGCTATGCAGATCAGTCGTCGCCCATATGTATACAACAGTACTATACATGTAACGACAAATTGTTTGAAACCTTAGTCTTTTGGATGATAGCTCACTACACTACCACCAGACAATCGACTTGGCATCAGAGTATGGCTTCCAAATTGTTCTCACGATTTCATGATCCTATGAAATATGAAAGGGAGAATCTATGAAGCTACAAATTTAATATTTACAACTGTAAACCTATCGGAAATTCTTCAAAATGCCAAGGAGCAAAAAAAGACTCCAATGATAATAACGTCGACAATAGACTCCAAGTACACATGTACACAAATCACCACCACCACCCGAAGCTATACAGATCAGTTGTCGCCCATACGTATACAACAGTACTATACATGTAACTACAGATTGTTTGAAACGATGGTCATGACAAAGATGGGAGTTCACTCACCGAGGAGTATGAGATAATTTGTCCTAATGAAGGTTCTCACTTGGAATGCTTGAATCTGTTGTATCAAGAGAAGAAAGCGATCGCCACCAAGTAATTGATGGAATGCGCACAAAAAACTCTATTGTTGCAGGAAACAAAGTTGCAGCAATATGATGACAAAACTTGGAGGAGCTCGTAGGGTACCATAATAATGGATTTTCTTGTGGTTGGTGCTAGAGGAAGATCGATGGGATCCTAATTGGGTGGAATAGAGAATCGTATGAATATAAGGCATTTCACCTTTGCAGCAAAGTTTTGATTGTGGCTTGTAGAGATATATGGGTGCTTTTTATCGTTTCTCTATCTTCTTTTCTTTTGTCTATCACATGTAATCTATCCTTAGGTCTCTCTTCTACCTAAGAGAGCCTAGGATTCAAGGAATAAACTATGTTTCATTCTTTTTCAACATGGTATCAGAGCAGTGGTCCAAGGTCGGAGCTCTCATACCTCTAACCCTAATCCTAACCACACTTGTTGCCTTCTCTCCTCTCCAAGCGCGACCACTGTCCTTGTCGCTCCCTCTCGACGATGTCATCACCGCGCCCTCTCTCTTTTGGGTAGCGGCCGCAGCCGGCCCTCTCTCATCCAATCCACCGCCAGGCTGGACTCTTGTTGTCAGTTCGGACTGCCACCGTCGCTGGCTTCTCTCCTTCGTGGACTTGCCCCCCCATCCCTTAGTCGCCGATCATTGCACTTGGCAACGGATCTCTCTATTGCTTTCCTTGCTCGTATCAAGGTTCCCTCGTGTTGATGGGCATAAGTCTACACATGCAATCAAATTCGCATATGTCTATATAGACAAATATATATTGGTTTACAAAACCCTGGATTTCTTTACCCGTTAATATGTCGGAGAGCAAGATCGATATCCCTGCCACAGGCGCTTTCAGAGGTCCAACATCAATTGTCAAGATGGACAGGATGAACTACGAGCTCTGGGTCGTGCAGTTCACGGGCCTTATGAAGTCTACGGGTAAGAAACACATTCTTACAGAGGAAGAGCCGGTTGAGAAAACTGGGGTCAACGCCTCATGGGAGGTAATTGATGCATATGCCAAAGTTTAGCTTTCTGGTACATTGACGATAGAGATTGCTGTTGGGAAACGTGAAAGAGATGATCTATTCCATAGCCCTAGGCTCTCTTATATAGGAGAGTAGCCTATGGGTAAATTACATAAAGAGAATGGCAAGAAAATAAAATAACAAAACGGTACAAATAAAGCATATGCGTCAACACTCCCCCTCAAGATGGAGCATAGATATCAATCATGCTCAGCTTGGACGCGCACTTCTGGAATGGGCCTCTAAGTAGTGCCTTGGTGAAGATATCAGCAGTCTGATTCTCTGATGTGACGTGAGATGTAGCAATGAACCCCTTCTGAATCATGTCACGTATGTAATGACAATCGACCTCAATATGCTTGGTCCTTTCATGAAACGCTGGGTTATTTGCAATGAATAAGGCGGCCTGATTGTCACATTCCAACATCATAGGAAGAGGTATGTCAAGGCATAGATCTGCAAGTAAGGATTTCACCCACATCATTTCTGTGGTAGCCTGGGCCATAGCCCTATATTCTGATTCAGCACTGGATCTGGCTACTACTGTCTGCTTCTTGCTCTTCCACGAAACTATAGCATCTCCAACATAGACTGCAAACCCTGATGTTGACTTCCTGTCCTTGGGGCATCCTGCGTAGTCTGCATCCGCACATGCTGTGATAGAAATCTCCTTTCCTTTCTTAAATAGCAAGCCTGCACCTGGAGATGATTTTAAATATCTCAGAATCATGTGTATTGCATCCATATGGACCTGACGTGGTTGCTCCATGAACTGGCTCACACGACTCACTGCAAACGATATATCAGGTCTAGTGATCGTGACATACAGTAATTTGCCTACCAGTTCTCTGTACCTTCGCTTGTCGACCTCTTCTGTGTCATCATCATACAACTTCATGCTAGGATCCATTGGTGTCGTAGCAGGCCGACATCCTAGCATACCTTTCTCATTCAGTAGATCTGTGACATACTTCCTCTGTGTCATGACTAACCCATGTGGATTTCTAGCAAATTCCAGCCCCAGAAAATATCTAAGGACTCCCAAGTCCTTGGTGACAAACTCAGTCCCCAGCTTTTCTTTTGCCTGCTTAATGCCTTGGTCATCATCACCTGTAATCAAGATATCATCAACATAAACCATGATTACAGTAATACCTCTCGCCGTCTTCTGCACGAACAAGGAATGATCAGCATTGGAGCGTTTATATCCTTGTTTCTCAAAGAGGTCTGACAGCTTCTGGAACCATGCTCTGGGGCTCTGCTTAAGGCCGTAGATGGCCTTATGTAATCTGCAAACCTTGGAACACTCCCCTCAACAGCAAAACCTGGTGGCTGTTGCATATAGACTTCCTCTTGCAGATCACCATACAGAAAAGCATTCTTCACATCTAGTTGATAGAGCGGCCAGTCTCTAGTAACTGCAACTGATAAGAGTATCCGCAGAGTGGAATGACGAGCTACAGGGGAGAACGTGTCAAGGTAATCTACCCCATATGTCTGTGTGAATCCTCTTGCAACTAAGCGTGCCTTGTACCTGTCAATAGAGCCATCTGCATTATGTTTCACTGTAAACACCCATCTGCAGCTCACTGGGGTGACATCTGGAGGTATGGTAACCAAGCTCCATGTACCTCGAGACTGAAGAGCCGCCATCTCTTCCTCCATTGCTAGTCGCCATCTAGAATCCTGCAAAGCCTCATGGTGGTTCCGTGGAATATCTGTAGCTGAGAGTGCCAATGCAAACGTCCTGAATGGTCCAGATAGCCTCTCAAACGATACCGCAGCTGATACTGGATACTTGGCACAGCTTCTCTTCTGCTTTCGTAGAGCGATTGGGACATCCAGATCCTCTGTAGTAGCACCCTGCTCCTGTACTGCATCCTGCTGAGAAATGTCGTCAGATTCATCAACATTAATATTTTCATTACATACCATAGGCGAGCTAGTTGACGGGTCAGGACCATGAGCTTGATTCGGCCGTCGGGTGTAATGGAATGGTAACGGGGATATTATTGGTGGCGGTGGTGGTGGTGGTGGTACTGGAGGTGACGGCTGTGATGTTGGTGGTGACTGTTGTGATGTTGGTGGTGCCATGAATACGGTATCAGGAGACAATGGTGGTGGCTGCATGTTCCCGGATTCTGAAAAATACATGATAGATTCAAAGAATGTAACATATGCACTGATCATATACCGCCGACGCACAGGGTCAAAACACTTGTACCCCTTTTGAGTTCTGGAGTACCCCACAAAGACGCACTTGACAGCCCTAGGAGAGAGCTTGTCAGAACCGGGCGACAACTGATGGACAAACGCGACAGACCCAAAGACACGAGGGGTAAGAGTGAACAGCTCCTTGTCAGGATATATAAGTGAGAAAGGAACCTGTTCATTCAAGACAGACGAGGGCATACGATTTATAAGATAACATGCAGTAAGAACTGCATCACCCCAGTAGGTATACGGGACATGACTCTGAATGAGAAGAGACCTTGTAACGTCAAGAAGATGACGGTGTTTTCTTTCTGCAACCCCATTTTGTTGAGACGTATGAGCACAGGATGTTTGGTGAACAATCCCTTTTGAGGAGTAGTATTTGGCTAGATTGTTGGTGCACAACTCTAAGGCATTGTCAGTTCTCATAATTTTGACCGTTGTGGAAAAGACATTCTGAATCTCATTTAGAAAGTGAATAATAATATCTCCAGCCTCAGACTTATTTTTCATTAGAAATACCCATGATGCTCTAGAAAAATCATCCACAAATACAATGTAAAACCTGTGCCCCTGATGATCGGGAACACGACTCGGACCCCAGACGTCGACATGAAACAACTCAAACTTGGAGTTAGTACTCCGACCTTGACTACTGGGAAAAGAAGACCTGTGATGTTTTCCCAACTGACACGCCTCACACTGAACAGTTGTGTGAGACAGACTATAGGGTAGGACTAGACGCAACTTCTGAAGCGGTAAATGACCGAAGCGCAGATGCCACAGGAGAGGAGATACTTGTTCTGCGGGAGAGGCTGTGATTCCGGTAAACGGGGTCTGGTTCAAACGGTAAAGGCCTCCTTGCTCATAGCCATGACCAATCACGTTGCCCGTACGGATGTCCTGAAAAATCAAAGAAGATGAATCAAAATAGCTCGACAATGGAGATCCTTCGTAATCTGACTAATCGACAACAGATTCATGGAAAAATGCGGTGCATGCAAAACATTCTTGAGCTGCATCGAGGATGTCAGTCTAATCTCCCCCTGACCCGTGATAGGGGAATGAGTGCCATTGGCAATCACTACTGTCCGTCCTGGAGGAATCTGAGTATATCCTGTAAGTAGACTCTGGTCGCCACATAGGTGATGTGTAGCGCCCGAGTCCATGATCCACGGCAATGTATCTGATCTACTACTGTGAAGAGCAAGTGTACTACCTGAAGTACTCGTAGAGGCAGAAGCAGCGGCATCAGTATGATTCTCTGTCGGCGGTGCTGGGCCAGGTGATGGTATAATACCCCTAAGACGGGCAACCAGATCATCAAATCGTTGATCCAGTGTAGATGCAGACGGGGCTCTATCTGCTCAGCAGCTCGTGCAGATGCAGGAAATCCATGCTTTGAGTAGCATGTGTCTTCAGTATGGCCGACTCTGTGACAATATGAGCATGTGTACTACTACTATGAAGAGCAAGTGTACTACCTGAAGTACTCGTAGAGGCAGAAGCAGAAGCAGCGGCATCAGTTTGATTCTCTGTCGACGGTGCTTGGCCAGATGGTGGTATAATGCCCCTGAGACGGGCAACCAGATCATCAAACCGTTGATCCAGTGTGGAAGCGGATGGTGGCTCTATCTGCTCAGCAGCTCGCGCAGATGCAGGAAATCCATGCTTGGAGTAGCATGTGTCTTCAGTATGGCCGACTCTGTGACAATATGAGCATGTTGGTCTAGTGCGACCACCCCTTCCACGGGGAACACGTCCACGGCCCTGGTATTGAGAACCACGGCCTCTGTTGGCTGCCATGGTTGATGGATCTGACGACATTTCTCAGCAGGATGCATTACAGGAGCATGGTGATAGCACAGAGGATCTGGATGTTCCAATCGCTCTACGCAAGCCGAAGAGAAGCTGTGCCAAGTATCCAGTATCAGCAGCAGTTTCGTTTGAGAGGCTATCTGGACCATTCAGGACATTTGCATTGGCACTTTCAGCTACAGACATTCCACGGAACCACCATGAGGCTTTGCAGGATTCTCGATGGCGGCTAACCATGGAGGAAGAGATGGCGGCACTTCAGTCTAGAGGAACATGGAGCTTGGTTACTATACCACCGGATGTCAACCCAGTAAGTTGCAAGTGGGTATTTACAGTGAAACATAATGCAGATGGCTCCATTGACAGGTACAAGGCACGCCTGGTTGCAAGGGGATTCACACAGACATATGGAGTAGATTACCTTGACACGTTCTCCCCGGTGGCTCGTCATTCCACTCTGTGGATCCTCTTATCAGTTGCAGTTACTAGGGACTGGCCACTCTATCAACTGGATGTGAAGAATGCTTTTCTGTATGGCGACCTGCAGGAGGAAGTCTACATGCAACAGCCACCAGGTTTTGCTGTTGAGGGGGAGTGTTCCAAGGTTTGCAGATTACATAAGGCTATCTATGGCCTTAAGCAGAGCCCCAGAGCATGGTTCCAGAAGCTGTCAGACCTCTTTGAGAAACAAGGATATAAACGCTCCAATGCTGATCATTCCTTGTTTGTACAGAAGACGGCAAGAGGTATTGTTGTAATCATGGTTTATGTTGACGATATCTTGATTACAGGTGATGATGACCAGGGCATTAAGCAGGCAAAGGAAAGGCTGGGGACCGAGTTTGTAACCAAGGACTTGGGAGTCCTTAGATATTTTCTGGGGCTGGAGTTTGCCAGAAATCCGTATGGATTAGTCATGTCACAGAGAAAGTATGTCACAGATCTACTGAGTGAGACAGGTATGCTAGGGTGTCGTCCTGCCACAACACCAATGGACCCTAGCATGAAGCTGTATGATGATGACACAGAGGAGGTTGACAGGAGAAGATACAGAGAGCTGGTAGGCAAATTGTTATATGTCACGATCACTAGGCCAGATATATTATTTGCAGTAAGCCGTGTGAGCCAGTTCATGGAGCAACACGTCAGGTGCATATGGATGCAATACACATGATACTTAGATATCTCAAATCTTCTCCAGGTAAAGGTCTGCTATTCAAGAAAGGAAAGGGGATTTCTGTCTCAGCATGCGCAGATGCAGACTATGCAGGATGTCCTAAGGATAGGAAGTCCACCTCAGGGTATGCTGTCTATGTTGGAGATGCTCTAGTCTCATGGAGGAGCAAGAAGCAAACTGTGGTAGCTAGATCCAGTGCTGAATCCGAATATAGGGCTATGGCCCAGGTTACTACAGAGATGATGTGGGTGAAAGCGGTGCTGACAGATTTATGCTTAGATATACCACTTCCTATGAACTTGGAGTGTGATAATCAGGCTGCTTTGTTCATTGCAAACAATCCTGCATTCCATGAACGGACCAAGCATATTGAGGTGGATTGCCACTTTATACGTGATATGATTCAGAAAGGATTCATTATCACATCCCATGTTACTTCAGAGAACCAGACTGCAGATATATTCACCAAGGCATTGTTACGTGGCCCATTTCAGAAGTGTGCTTCCAAGCTGAGCATGATTGACATCTATGCTCCATCTTGAGGGGAGTGTTGACGCATATTTAGTATTGTATCTCTTTGCTATTTTATTTTCTTGTTATCCCCTTTATGTAATTTACCCATAGGCTACTCTCCTATATAAGAGAGCCTAGGGCTATGGAATAAACAATTCATTCACGTTTCCCAACATGCCATGGCTGAGGGATTCTGACTAGTAGCTGCTGAAGGTATAGTAATCCTGCTCAATCTGTGAAAAGCTTCCTCCATGGGAGGAATAGTCGAGTCCGCCAAAATCTGTGAACGTGCTGCCTCATATTCTGGATCGAGTGCAGCGAGAAAAACGCCCACCATCGTCGCATTCCTGTATGTCTTCTGTTGTTCTGGTGTGGCGGTAAGAGGCATGAAGCTATGGAGCTTCTCAAACATTCCTCTCAAAGATGTGTAGAGAGAATGTAATGGGCGGCCATTCTGCTTGATTGTGAATATATCATGTTGTAGTTGCAGGATCTTGGTCTCATTCTTCGCCTGAGAATATGTCGCTGCTAGGATATCCCACATGTCTTTGGCTGTGGGTTGATGTAGAATGTCATTGGCGATCTCAATAGCCAATGTGCCAGATAGCCACACCTTGGCATAAGCATCATCAGCCTCCCATGAGGCATGAACTCCAATCTTCTCTGCAGGCTCGGGTTCGGTAAGAATATGCTTCTTACCCGTAGACTTCATCATACTCATGAACTGCATTGCCCACAGTTCATAGTTCGTACCATCCATCTTGACAATTGGCGCTGGACCACGAAATGCGCCCATAGATGGATATCTGCCTTGCTTTCTGACATACTTGAGACGGAAGATTGGAGTGACCGAGAGAAGATAATCTTTGTCTACACTGACATGGACGAGATTAGTTGCTTGTGTAGACCTCAAGCAACTAACCTCATGTAGATCTGGTGCTGTGCCCTAGTGTTTTGAGACTTAGGGCACGCACGTACGTGTTAGAAACACGCACGCACTGGAGTGTTTCGACTGGAGGATCTCACGCCTATGCGCACAGGCGCGAAGGGGGGCCTATGCGCACAGGCGCGAGCAGCGCGAGGCGCAAGGGGACCCAGGCGATGCGCAGGCGATGCGCAGGCCCAGGCGATGTGCAGGCGAGGGCGTGCGAGGGCGAGGTGCGTCGCCGATCGGCTAGGCGGCGCCGATTCGAGAGAGAGAGAGAAGAGAGAGGCCGGCGGGTGGGGTTAGGGTTAGGTTTAGGTTTCGAGAACTCCGGTCTAGGACCGTCGCTCTGATACCATGTTGGGAAACGTGAAAGAGATGATCTATTCCATAGCCCTAGGCTCTCTTATATAGGAGAGTAGCCTATGGGTAAATTACATAAAGAGAATGGCAAGAAAATAAAATAACAAAATGGTACAAATAAAGCATATGCGTCAACAATTGCCAATGAAGTGTTACATCAATCCACCACCAAGGCAATATGGGACATCCTCGTAGCCAGGTACGGAGCCTAAACATTTTTAAGGAGGGGGCACGAGGATTTAAAAATATATATCTATTAATTACAGTACAATCATATTCATTATATAACAATAATTGTTATGGACAAATTATATTTATAGTTTTCACGTATATTTTCATCGATTTTGAACTTATTCATTATATAACAATAGTAAAATTTGAACTTATTTTTTAATCAACGATATCTTTTACTCAATTTTACATAGATTGGTATCATGTATGTTCACAATGTCGGAATTTTTTGTGAATGATATTTATATCTTTTTTAAAGTAAGTTATATTCAAGTATTTTAATTATTTTAAATTCAGTATAGGATTTTAATTAGTTGCAATATAAACTACACTTGTTCCGAATCTGTATCAAATAAAAAATATAAAATACGTATTCTATACTTTTTTCCAATAACAAGAAATATTAATGTATATGAAGAAAAATACACAGACCAAGAATATATGTGCATTTGATCACTTTACTTGATACAGGACAAATGAATAATATATGAAACTTGACAATAAATGATTTTTTAAAAAAATAATTTTTTTAGATTGCGAATTAGACCACGTATTTGTATAAGTGATAATGAGATTGGATGAAGATCGATTCATTCTATAGTTCGAATCTAAAAAAATGGATAACCGATAAGATTAGGGTAGGGATCTATTATAAGTTGATCGATTGAAGAAATTATCCAATATAAGTTGATTTGAGGTAAACTCTATTATTTTTTGGAAGGAATTTTATGTTAAGAGGCATATTATCTATTGGTAAAAATTATTAAACTTTTTCAAAAGAAATTAGGGGGCATGTACGAGTTTTACCCTCAAAAATCCAAATGAGGCATTAAAATTTTGAAATATTATGATTACTTTTACCTTAAAAATCCATAGGAAAAAATTACATAAACATATATTATATAATCCCAAAATTTAGGGGGGAAGGGGCACTTGCCCCTCCTTGCCCCCTTACATCCGTCCTTGCTCGTAGCCATTATTCTCAGGCGAGGAATGAGGCAAATATTCGGCAGCTTCAGTACATCTTTACCATCAAGCGAAACGGACGGCAACTTCACTCTTTGTATGCATCCTGACGTGGGATGTTTGAAAAGCTTCACAGCTTTATGCCCCTCACGTCTACTCCTGAATAGCAGAAGACATATTGGAATGCCACCATGATTGGTGTATTCTTTGCAGCCCTTGATCCTAAGTATGAGGCTGCTCGTTCCCAGATTTTAGCGGATGCTACTATTCCTCCAATGGAAGAAGCTTTCCGCGGACTTAGCAGGATCATTGTCCCGTCTACTGCCTCTAGTCAGACTTCTTCGACAATGGTAGCCTCCCGAGGTAGATGAGGCTCTTCTCAGTTTCGTGGACGTAGACCTTTTGGTAGAGGAGGTCGTGTTCGTCAGTCATGTACTTATTGCCATCGTCCCGGACATAAAGAGGATACATGCTACTCCAAGCATGGTTTCCCAGCATCAGCCCGAGTAGCTGAGTAGGTCGAGTCCTCAGATGTTCCCTCTTCAGATCAGAGGTTGATGATCTTGTTGCACGATTGAGGGACATTATGCATGCTGCCAGTCCCATTGCTTCATCATCTACCTCACGAGGTCACTCAGGCATTGCTGCTTCGGCATCTTCCAGTACCTCGCGTAGTACCTATGCACTTACTAGTTGTAGTGGATATAATGTTACAGAATAGATTATGGATTCCGGCGCTACACATCACTTGTGTGGAGATAGAAATCAGCTTACCGCGTACATACAGGTTCCTCCAGAGAGAACCGAGGTTATAGCAGGCGGGACTCATTCTCCAATCACAGGACAGGTGGAGATCAGTTTGACGCCTTCCATGCGTCTACAGAATGTGTTGCATGCACCTGACTTGTCTATGAATTTATTATCTATTAGTCAGATTACGAAAGATCTACATTGTCAAGCTATTTTTGACCCAGCATCTCTTGTATTTCAGGACATCCTTACGGGAAAGGTGATTGGTTGTGACTGTAAGAAAGGGGGCCTCTATCGCTTGGTCTGAACTCCTTATGCAGGTCTTTCCTCTCATTCTGCTGGACCAGTCTCCCCATTTACATGGCACATGCGCTTTGGTCATCTCCTGCTCCAAAAAATGTGTCATATTCTGCCATAGATTTCACCTCACTCGTCCTTTAAGTATGAGGCGTGTCGGTTGGGAAAGCATCATCGGTCTACTTTCCCTAGTCATCAGAGTCGGAGCAGTAGCTCCACGTTTGAGTTATTTCATATTGATATTTAGGGACCCAGTCGTGTTCCTGATCACCAGGAACACAGGTTTTATCTTGTTGTTGTGGATGATTTTTCTCGTTTGTCATGGGTCTTTTTATTAAAGAAAAAATATGAAGAAGGAGATGTTATCAAAACGTTTATAAATGAAGTGCAGAATGCATTTTCCTCTTCTGTCAAATTTGTGAGAACTGATTATGCTTTGGAATTCTGTACTCGTGCTCTTACCAATATTTTTAAACCTGGGGTATTATGCATCAAACATCGTGTACCTATACTGCCCAGCAAAATGTGTTGCAGAGAGAAAGCATCATCATTTACTTGATATTACCGGAACTCTCCTCATTCAAAGTTGTGTCTTGCATTCTAGTATGGGTGATGTTGTCCTTACGGTGTGCTATCTTGTGAATCACATGCCCTCGTCGGCCTTGGGTGAAAAAATTTGTTTTTCTGTTGCTTTTCAAGAGAAGGAATTGTTCTCATTTACCCCTCATGTGTTTGGCTTGGTTGCTTTTGTTCACCAGTTGTCTTCAGGTCTTGACAAGCTCTCTCCTAGAGCTGTTAAATGCTTTATTGGGTACTCCATGACTTAAAAAGGGTATAGATGTTGTGATCCACTGTTCAGAGATATTATTATAGCATTGATGTCACATTCTTCGAGTCGGTGATGTACTTTTTCCCTACAAGTGATAGGTTGATATCTTCATACACTGATAATGAGATCTATATGCCACCACCTCCAACACCAACAACGAATCCAGCACCACCTTCATCCGTGCCCCCAGCTAGCATCTCCTATACCATTACTTCCTAGTATCCATATCCCTCCGTTGACACATTACTACACTCGCCAGCCTGCTCCAGCTCGTGGTCACCGCTCATCATCTAGCACGCATCAGATGTGTTCTGAATACATTGTTCCTAACAATGGGTATGGTGATACGTCTGAGCAGGGCGCTTTATAGGGGACAGACATACAGGTTGAGGAGATTCCAAATGATATGGACATGCATATTGCGCTTCGGAAGCAGAAGCGCACCTGTGCATCATATCCTATCGCATCCAAAGTCTCCTTTGATCGCTTGACTAGTGAATTCAGGAGATTGTGGTTGCTCTGTTTACCGTAGATATTCCACAGAGTTATCAGGAGGCCTTGAAGGATAGTCGGTGGTGCCTAGTTATGGAAGAGGAAATGGTTGCCTTACAGTCACGTGTTACCTGGATTATGGTTCCTGCTCCTAATGGAGCATCTATTGTCAGTTGCAAATGGGTGTTTATTGTTAAACACCGTGCAGATGGGAGTCTGGATCGGTACAAAGCCAGATTGGTTGCACGTGGCTTTACTCAGACCTATGAAGTGGATTATCTAGACACGTTCTCACATGTTACTCATCATTAATGGTGACCTACGGGAAGAAGTTTACATGCAACAGCCTCCGGGGTTTGCTGCTGAGGGGGAGTATCCGCATGTGCAGACTTCATAAGACGATATATGGCCTTAAGCAGAGTCCAAAGGCATGGTTTCAGAAGCTCTCGGATCTAATTGAGATGCAGGGATTCCATAGGTCAAATGCAGATCAGTCATTGTTTCTACAGAGAACTCCTAAAGGTATGGTTGCTATCATGGTATATGTTGGTGAAATATTGGTTACAGATGATGATGTGCATGGAATAAAAAGGGCAAAGGAATTTTTGGGTCGACAGTTTGTTACTAAAGATCTTGGTACCCTACGGTACTTTTTGGGATTAGAATTTGCTAGGAATCAGCAGGGTCTTGTGATGACCCAAAGGAAGTATGTGACACGGGCATGATGGGAAGTCGACTCGCTACTACTCCTATGGATCCTAGTATGAAATTATATGATGATGATACAGAGGAAGTGGACAGGAGAAGGTACAGAGAAATAGTAGGAAAGCTTCTCTATGTCACCATAACTAGGTCGGATATCCCATTTGCAGTTAGTCGGGTGAGTCAATTCATGGAGCAACACCGACAGGTACATATGGATGATGTATATATGATATTGAGGTACCTAAAGTCTTCTCCACGGGCAAGACTATTATTCAGAAAAGGGGCAACACTTACTATTTCTGCATGTGCAGATGCGGACTATGCATGGAATGAAATTTCGCTGAAATTTCGGTTTCGAGAGGTCATGGGTATCGAAACTCCTATATATATCGATTTCCCGGATTTCGACCGAAATTTCGGTGATATTTCGACATTTCGATCCATTTCGACCCATTTCGATTGAAATTCATGGATCTCAGTACAAAATTTCCTGGATTTCGATCGAAATTTCGGTGATATTTCGACATATCGACCCATTTCGGTTGAAATTCATGGATACATGGTATGTTGAGACAAGAGGGTACATACATCGATTATTCAACTTGTGGAGCTTCTTCCCTTTTGGATTTAAGCAATGGAGATGAAAAAACTCTATAACTTCTATATATTTGATATAGCTTGTTCCTTTCATTTGTTTGTCATTTATCTTCGTAAATAGATGCATCTTTATTGTAAGTATGTAATTAATTCTGTAATTCATTCGAACTTTGTCTGAGACAGTTATTTCTATAAATAAAAAATTCTTCTCTATTTTTATGAACAAAAGATATCTTCTAAGTGTTGTTAACTTAGTTATTTTGATTTCCATTTCAAGTATCTATCAGACTGCTCAACAATATGTCTGATATGATCGATATGGTGTGATATAAGGCGCATGGATGAGAGATGTGTGTGATATAAGTGTGCATTTGTAAGATGTTGTTTTAAGATCTTGGATTGGATGATATTAATTTCCAGTACATATCAGTCAAGAATCAACATTAACATCGATTAGACCGATATGACCGATATGTGCGATTTAAGGGGCATATATAAGCAATATGTGTGATATAAGTGTGTATTTGTAAGCTATTTATTGTTGCAATAACTCAGAAGATTTTGATTTCCAAAAAAATCATCGAAAAATGACTTTTTTGAGTCATTTTCGACATTTCCACCGAAACGGTCGAAATTTCCCGAAATTTCACCGAAATTTCGGTTTTGGAGGGGACTGAAACGAAATCGAAATCGAGATTTCGAACCTTGGGACTATGCAGGATACCCAAAAGACAGAAAGTCTCCTTTGGCTTTTGTTGTGTTTGTTGGCAATTCTCTCATTTCTTAGAAGAGTAAGAAGCAAACTGTGGTTGCTAGATCAAGCACTGAATCGGAATGCAATGGCACAAGCTAGCACAGAGGTGATGTGGGTTCGAGCAGTACTTGCACATTTACATATAGATGTGCCTCTCCCTATGATATTACAATGTGATAACCATACCGCCTTATTCATTGCAAACAATCATGCATTTCATGAGAAAACTATGCATATTGAAATGGACTGTCACTATATAAGGGATATGATTCAGAAAGGTTTTATCTCTACTTCTCATGTCAGCTCTGAAGATCAAACAGCAGATATCTTCACCAAGGCTTTGTTCAAAAGACCTTTTCAGAAGTGCTCAACCAAGCTGAGCATGACTGAGATCTATACTCCATCTTGAGGGGAGTGTAGAGATATATGTGTGGTTCTGTATTGTTTCTCTATCTTCTTTTCTTTTGTCTATCATATGTAATTTACCCATAGGTCTCTCCTCTATATAAGAGAGCCTAGGATTCCAGGAATAAACTATGTTTCATTCTTTTCCCAGCATGGCTCTGAGGAGAATGGATGACTTTCAAGTTGTGGCAACCCTTGTGTATGGACCAACATATGCACTAGAGGGTGGAGTATTGTGGCCTGAGTTGCAGGAGCCTGGAGGTTAGGCTCAAATCATTCATATTTGTTAGGCCTCATGGTTTATTGATAGGGAGATCACATGTACTCTTCTTAGTGTAGACAGGCCGAGAAATTTGTGGGTCCAAATCCGCACACTAATGAGGCGTGGACCGTACGCGTACTACCAAGCTGAATAGCAGATAAACCTAGAAGAACTCATCCTCGCGGTCATGTTAAAAGAGATTTATTGGACCCGTGAAGCTAATAGTTACTACAAGGATTTCAGTTGTCTACGAAGTGGGGATGCAGCCCCTTTCGTATTTGAATTTTGAGAGATCTTGACTGTTGATGTCAGAATTCAGAGAGTGGGTGGAGGATCGTTGAAAGCTTCGATTTTGGAGTAATTAGTTGCTTACAAAATATATTTGAAGCTCACCTCCCTGAGGAAACAATTGCAACAGTGGAGGATCAGGTACCAACAATTACAAAAGAGGGTGGCTACTCAAGGTAAGGTTAATCAACTAGACAAGGTAGGGGATACTAGACCCTTTCTGCTAGAAGAGATTGAGGGGAGGCTTGTGCAGCAGAAAGTGGTTGTGGAGGAAGATGGAAAGTGCGAGATAGGGTAGTAACGATGCTCGAGGCAAACGTTGCTCAAAGAGGGAGATGCAAACATGGTCTTCGTTCACTCAGTGGCGAGTGAGAGGAGAAATAACTGGCAAATGATAATGTAGGGTGGAGCACACCAAGCTATTTAGTAAATAAAGTAGAGAATAGATAAAAAAATTATATACAGCCTAAGAAGGGGGCCAACAAGGTTAGTTCGGAACAAGCTGCTTTTCTGATCCATGGCCTTAGGAGGCCTCAAGTGAACTAAGCTTGGTGATTCCTATTGACCATATGGGTATCAAATTTTCTTCTTCGTAGAATTCCACGAAGTTGTAAGTGTCGTTAACGGGAAAAGGCATTAATTGGATGAGTTGTCAGAGAAGGCAGCTTAATGTGACACATATGAAAGCTTAGACTGGGCTTTATGTGGATTTCATTGCACGGACCTATGGAACGCTTGGATAAAAGAATGTGTTAAGAGATCATCATTCTCCGTCTTAATATATGTGTTAAAGAATGACCTCGGTGGGTAATTTAACATCTCCAGAATCCAATTACAACGCTATGAGATTAGTCCCACAACATCTAAGTGGAACTCTAGAGATTCGATGATGCTAAAGAGCCATACACCCATGTACTCATTGAGAGAAAGCAATAAAAGAATTTACCCTTTGAGGCATTCTCTTATGGTTTAATCTCGCTCCTCAAGAAGTAGGGCTCCATGTAAAATCCTATGTGTGCTTCATGTTTATCGTTTTTGTTCTTAGTATTACTTCCGTATAATTATTTTCCACATGGTATTAGAGCAAGTCAATTTTCCATAGATTTTATTTTATTTCAAAGTTCAAACACTATTATTCATAGTGTTTCGAATCGCAAAACTTATCCATGGGAAAAGATGACGGCGAGACCTATTTTATTTGATGATTTCTTTGTTCGTGGAAAATTGCTCATCGTCAGGTTTGAGAAAAGCTCTAGGGTTCCTTCTGATGGAACCTCAATTTTGCACAGAGTTTGACGATGGCGCAACTACACGATACGAGTAGCAACAGCCACAGCGAGTTCCAAAGATCTGTTCATCAGTGAGTTCAAAAAAGGGGGCATCTAGGGTTCTTGATTGAACCCTAATTATGCATGGAGGCATGGCAATAGCAGGGGTTCTTGATGAATTTTCTCTTGCGCGTTGTAGCCCCCACAGGGGTCCTCTTCTCCAATCATCCAGGCCAAGCAAACCCCCTTTCTTCACACTGCCCATTCCAGTCCCTAGGAGGCGCACTGCCATCTTCAGTCCCTCTATAGGAGCCCTTGAAGGTGATCCCAGCAGCCTAGTGTGCCTCTGCATGCGTGAGGACTTCATACCCAAGTGCAACAAGGAGATCAGAGATCGAGACCCCCTTCAGAAGAACCACCCCCCCCCCATATTGCAAGTGAAGACCCTAGGTGGAGACGCCCCATGCTTTTCCTCCAAGCCACACAGATGTCCAAATCGTACATGTTGGGAAAAGTGAATGAGATGATCTATTCCATAGCCCTAGGCTCTCTTATATAGGAGAGTAGCCTATGGGTAAATTACATAAAGAGAATAGCAAGAAAATAAAATAACAAAGAGATACAATTATTCTATATGCGTCAACACTCCCCCTCAAGATGGAGCATAGATATCAATCATGCTCAGCTTGGACGCACACTTCTGGAATGGGCCTCTAAGTAATGCCTTGGTGAAAATATCAGCAGTCTGATTCTCTGATGTGACGTGAGATGTAGCAATGAACCCCTTCTGAATCATGTCACGTATGTAGTGACAGTCGACCTCAATGTGTTTTGTCCTCTCATGAAAGGCTGGGTTATTTGCAATGAACAAGGCGGCCTGATTGTCACATTCCAACATCATAGGAAGAGGTACATCAAGACATAGATCTGCAAGTAAGGATTTCACCCACATCATTTCTGTGCTAGCCAGGGCCATAGCCCTGTATTCGGATTCAGCACTGGATCTAGCTACCATTGTCTGCTTCTTGCTCTTCCACGAAACTAGAGCATCTCCAACATAGACTGCAAATCCTGATGTTGACTTCCTGTCCTTGGGGCATCCTGCATAGTCTGCATCCGCACATGTCGTGATAGAGATCTCCTTTCCTTTCTTAAATAGCAAGCCTGCACCTGGAGATGATTTTAAATATCTCAGAATCATGTGTATTGCATCCATATGGGCCTGACGTGGTTGCTCCATGAATTGGCTCACACGACTCACTGCAAATGATATATCAGGTCTAGTGATCATGACATACAGTAGTTTGCCTACCAGTTCACTGTACCTTCTCTTATCCACCTCTTCTGTGTCATCATCATACAGCTTCATGCTAGGATCCATTGGTGTCGTAGCAGGTCGACACCCTAGCATACCTGTCTCACTCAGTAGATCTGTAACATACTTCCTCTGTGACATGACCAATCCATATGGATTTCTAGCAAACTCCAGCCCCAGAAAATATCTAAGGACTCCCAAGTCCTTGGTGACAAATTCGGTCCCCAGCCTTTCCTTTGCCTGCTTAATGCCCTGGTCATCATCACCTGTAATCAAGATATCATCAACATAAACCATGATTACAATAATACCTCTCGCCGTCTTCTGTACAAACAAGGAATGATCAGCATTGGAGCGTTTATATCCTTGTTTCTCAAAGAGGTCTGAAAGCTTCTGGAACCATGCTCTGGGGCTCTGCTTGAGGCCATAGATGGCCTTATGTAATCTGCAAACCTTGGAACACTCCCCCTCAACAGCAAAACCAGGTGGCTGTTGCATATAGACTTCCTCCTGCAAGTCTCCATACAGAAATGCATTCTTCACGTCCAGTTGATAAAGTGGCCAGTCTCTAGCAACTGCAACTGATAACAGGATCCGTAGAGTGGAATGACGCGCCACAGGGGAGAACGTGTCAAGGTAATCTACCCCATATGTCTGTGTGAAGCCCCGTGCAACCAGGCGTGCCTTGTACCTGTCAATGGAACCATCTGCATTGTGCTTAACTGTAAACACACATTTGCAACTCACCGGGCTGACATCTGGAGGTATAGGAACCAAACTCCAGGTTCCTCTAGACTGAAGTGCCGCCATCTCTTCTTCCATTGCTAGCCGCCATCTAGCATCCTGCAAAGCATCATGGTGGTTCCGTGGAATGTCTGTAGCTGAAAGTGCCAATGCAAACGTCCTGAAGTCTCCAGATAGCCTCTCAAAAGACACAGCTGCTGATAATGGATATTTGGCACAGCTTCTCTTCGGCTTGCGCAGAGCGATTAGAACATCCAGATCATCTGTGTTATCACCATGCTCCTGTAATGCATCCTGCTGAGAAATGTCGTCAGATCCATCAACATTAATATTTTCATTACATACCATAGGCGAGCTAGTTGACGGGTCAGGACCATGAGCTGGAGGAGGCCTGCGGGTGTAATGGAATGGTAGCGGGGATACTAGTGATGGCGGTGGTGGTGGCGGTGGTGGTGGCGGTGGTGGTGGTTGTGGCACTGGTGATGGTGGTGCCATGAATACGGCATCAGGAGATATAGGTGGTGGCTGCATGTTTCTGGATTCTGAAAAAATACATAACAGATTCAAAAAATGTAATATCTGCACTGATCATATACCGCCGACGCACAGGATCAAAACACTTGTACCCCTTTTGAGTTCTGGAGTACCCCACAAAGACGCACTTGACAGCCTAGGAGAGAGCTTGTCAGTACCATGCGACAACTGATGGACAAATGCGACTGACCCAAACACACGAGGGGTAAGAATGAACAAATCCTTGTCAGGGTAAATGAGTGAAAAAGGAATCTGTTCATTCAAGACAGAAGGCATACGGTTGATAAGGTAACATGCAGTAAGGACTGCATCACCCCAGTAGGAGTACGGAACATGACTCTGAATAAGAAGTGACCTTGTGACATCAAGAAGGTGACGGTGTTTTCTTTCAGCAACCCCATTCTGTTGAGACGTATGAGCACAAGATGTTTGGTGAATAATTCCTTTTGAGGAGTAGTAATTGGCTAGAATGTTGGTGCACAACTCTAAGGCATTATCACTTCTCACAATCTTGACAGATGTGGAAAAAACATTTTGAATTTCATTAAGAAAGTGGATAATAATATTTCCTGCTTCAGATTTATTTTTCATTAGAAAGACCCATGACGCTCTAGAGAAATCATCCACAAATACAATATAAAACATGTGTCCCTGATGATCGGGAACACGACTCGGACCCCAGACATCGACATGAAACAACTCAAACTTGGAGTTACTACTCCGACCTTGACTACTGGGAAAAGACGACCTGTAATGCTTTCCCAACTGACATGCCTCACACTGGATAGGTGTGTGAGGGAGACCATAGGGTAGAACCAGACGCAACTTCTGAAGCGGTAAATGACCAAAACGCAGATGCCACAGGAGAGGAGATACTTGTCTAGCAGGAGAAGATGTGGTTCCGGCAAATGGGGTCTGGTTCAGACGGTAAAGGCCTCCTTGCTCATAGCCATGACCAATCACGTTGCCCGTACGGATGTCCTGAAAAATCAAAGAAGATGGATCAAAAATAGCTCGACAATGGAGATCCTTCGTAATCTGACTAATTGACAACAGATTCATAGAAAATGCGGTGCATGTAGGACATTCTTGAGAATATGTCGCCGCCAGGATATCCCACATGTCTTTGGTTGTGGGTTGATGTAGAATGTACACATGGCGGCAACCCCCTCCCTCCAGATCACAACTCCAGCACACACCTCCTCCATGTTGTGGCTCCAAGCCTTGCACAGACTAGAGGTGGCGCATACCCCAAACATCGGTGAGCTCTCCTCCCCTTCATCTTTGTGATTGGCAGCCCCTACAAGCACATGTACACCCTCGCGTAAGTCCCTCCCACCACCATCCAACCAGGGTACGGTTCTGAAGAACCCTATTCTCAAGAGAGAGGCGATCTGGTTATCTGCTATTTTAAATAAAAAAAGGAGATTTTGAGGCCTACCATTGTTGTAGAGAGCAAAAAAAATGAATGGACAAATACGGGGGAGATGCATGAAACTGCATTAAAGATGGCGTTAGTGATGGACCCAATTTGGACTTCTATTGTATGAAGAAAGAGAGAAGAGGTGAGAATATTGAGCCCCAATTCATGCCACAACTACCAAAAGGGGGGAAATAATGGAGATTGATTTGCTTGGCATATTCAAATTTAGGGCCCAACGCAAGTCGTTGAGTTTAAAAATAAAAGAAAAAAGCAAGAAAAAAAGGGAAGTACGACTAATAAAAAAGAGAAAAAAGAAGAGGATGAGTTAGGCAAAAAAATGAGAGCACAAAAAAACAAAGGAAAAAAAGAGGGGGGGAAAAGAAAAAATGATGATATTTTTTTATCTACATCCTCTTTGTTTTCCCAACTTGGTTGAATGCCCTCCATTTTCCATCAAGTATGGGAGAAAGAGGGAGTGAGAATGCAGGAGATACTCATCCATTTTTCCAGAGATTCTGCTTAGAGACCAACTCAATGCAACAATGAAGACACAAATGACCGTGAACTCCAGTCCAAGATCCTACCGAGGTTCCTAAGGGAGAGAACCCACTTTGAGGTCCCAAAAGAGTGACCCAGATTCAGAGATCTACTTATGGATAATCCCTTGGCATGAAGAAACAGTCATTCGACAATAGATCCCTCATAGACTATAATGCCACGCCCCTACGAGTTTCGACGACGGAGAGATTCATTACAGAGGCCAGGCCCCTTGTTCATCCTCACCAACATGGCCTACGAAACAATGTCCTCGGCAACACCCAAAAAGTATGTGTTGAGTCATTATGGTCCGCAGTGTCATGTAATTATTGAGTGAGTTTGTGTCTTCTTTTTGGGTAATTGGACCTTTCAAGGATCAAATTACCATAACATGAGACTGGACCTACATCATCTGAGAGTAGAACTCTGGAGAGCCAATGGGGCTATACAAAGAGCCCCACACGGTATTCATTAAGAGAAAGCAACAGAAGAATCCACCCTTTAAAGCGTCCTCTCATTCATCCCACAGCTTACGAAGTAAAGTAACACAAAAAAGCTTCGGTAATCTTCATGTAGCAATGTTGTTCTTATTATCGTGTATGCATTATCGTTTCACACAATATTGGCATCCAAAAAGTGGTTTATTTCTATCGTAAAGGGGTGCGAAGGAAAGTAGCTCCCTGGTCCAGCTCTTTTTTGTATTGGCAACGCACGATTTGGTTATTATGATGTAATCTATAAAGCGGGTGTTTCAAAGGCTACTCGATGTATGGTTACTCATGTTCTACAGTATGCTAATAATGCTCTTTACCTTTTAGAGACGCTCGGGATGTTAGGATGCTCCCTACCTTAGTAGACATATCTGGCAGTCTTACTGAGTTGCATATTAATAGTGAGAAACCAGGATTTGTACCTTTTGCCATGTTTACGAGGTTGCTATTGCGTGCAGGACAGCATCGGAAGGTTGAGATGTGGAATACCTTTAATCCATGTGTGAAGCTCAAAAATACAGATCGAGGATTTTTGTCGAGAAAATAGAGCAGAATATGGTTACTTGGAAGGTCAGATAAGTCAAAGAGACAAGACAGATATATGCCGATTAAGTCAATACTAGTATCGATACCAGCTTTCTTTTATGTCTACACAAAATATAGATGGTGATACAATGAAAAAATGAGAGTCTGATGCAAAGGTTTTTCTAGATTACTTTTACCCAATTAAGTAGGGGTACCCTGGATGCTTGAGTGCCATTACTTAAAGGGGCTGACAAGGGGTCCTACGACTTAAGGAGATGAACAAGGGTCTGCATATGAAATAGGTGGCTAGGATTCAGGGTGGACAGCATGAATTGATGTGCAGATTCCTTAGAGGATTCTATATGATTTCTACCAATCTAGATGTGCCACCCTTGGGTGATGAACTGCCTTTCAATTTTAGATGGATTTTTGTTAATCATTCTATAATTTTTAGGGACGGGAGATCTTTCAAGTTCCAGAAAGATGATTGGATGGAGGATGGTGCCCTTTATGTAAGGTTCTAAAGCCAACTTATTTAGATGATGCGTGAATATCGCCGATGGATCCCCTTTGATAAAAAGAATCTAGTGGAACTAATATCGTATTAATTGAAGTTCGTCGGTAGTTGTTATGCAACTTGCAAGTTAAACCAATATTACTTCAGTTTCAACTGAAGCACTCAATTAGTCAATATCCAAAATCGACAATCAGTAGTAGACCCAAGGAGTATCATTACAACTATTGAGAGTACTCAGAAATTGGGTTACGTGAGGACTGTGATCAGTCCCATGTTGATGATTGGTATGACTTGTTTGTATTGATGGGGCATTTATACAGTGCTTCATTGCCATCAATAATCTCTTATATCATTGAAAAAAACATAATGGAATATCCAATCCTTGGTGGTTTTCGGTTTGATCCCGCTACTCCAGAGTAGGGTTCTAGGTAAATTAAGATTTTCTTCTTACCCTTTGATTCCACGTTCCATATGTTATATTTCCACATGGTGTCAGAGCAAATTATGTGTGGAGTAAACATCATATGTGTTGCATCATGCTAGATATTTTATTTCAATTATTATATTTTCAACCCCTTGTAGGTTGTGATACAAGTTTTATTCTCGAATTTTATACATCGAAGCAACCGTGAGGAATGGCATGGCTATAGTAGAAACTACCCATGACAATGACTTGTTATGGGAGATGAGAAAGGGATGCAACGTTGCCCAGACATTCTAGAGGTCGCATCCTTCTTGTCCATTATAGACCTTCATCCCTGTCGAGTTTCATGGTTTTAAAAACCCCAATTCTAGGTATTTGTTCTTTGGCTCAAGCTTTCATCGTCGCCCAACTGATGTCCATCTCCACGTGATAGATCTCTAGGTTTGAGATTTTTGATCGAGGTTGTTGACGCATATAAGACAATTGTATCTTTTCGTTATTTTGTTTTCTTGTTATTCTCTTTATGTAAATTACCCATAGGCTACTCTCCTATATAAGAGAGCCTAGGGCCATGGAATAGAGTATCTCATTCACGTTTCCCAACATGGTATCAGAGCGACGGTCCTAGACCGGAGTTCTCGAAACCCTAACCCTAACCCGCCCCACCTGCCGGCCTCCCTTCTCTCTCTCTCTCTCTACTCGGCGCCGCCCCAGCCGATCGCCGACCTTCTCCGATCGCCTGCGGTGCTTCTGCGCATAGCGCATCTCGCGCGTAGCGCATCTCGCGCGTAGCGCGACTGTGCGCGACTGTGTGCGGCTGTGCGCATAGTCTCTCTGCGCAACTGTGCGCGACTGTGCGCATAGCAACTCTGCGCCTAAGCACGCATCCAGCGCCTAGCGCGCATCCCGGGCCTTTGCGCGACTGTGCGCCCTTCTACACGCAATCCTTGCGCGCCTCACACCTCTGTGCGTTGTGCAACAGCGTGCGCCAGTGCACGCAATAGCGCTTGCACCTGCCTGACCGTGCACATCCAGTTGCGTGCGTACGTGCCTCTTGCACGTGCCTACGTGCCCTAAGCCCCAGAAACCTAGGGCACAGATCTTGATATACATGGGGTTAGTTGCTTGACGTCTACACACGCAACTAATCCCGTCTATGTCATTGTAGACAAAGATTATCTTCTCTCGGTCACTCCAGTCTTCCATCTCCAGTATGTCAGAAAGCAAGGCAGATATCCCATCTATGGGCGCATTTCGTGGTCCAGCGCCCATTGTCAAGATGGATGGTACGAACTATGAACTGTGGGCAATGCAGTTCATGAGTATGATGAAGTCTACAGGTAAAGCACATTCTTACCGAGCCCGAGCCTGCAGAGAAGACTGGAGTTCATGCCTCATGGGAGGCCGATGATGCATATGCCAAGGTGTGGCTATCTGGCACATTGGCTATTGAAATCGCCAATGACATTCTACATCAACCTACAGCCAAAGACATGTGGGATATCCTGGCAGCAACATATTCTCAGGCAAAGAACGAGACGAAGATCCTGCAACTACAACATGATATATTCACGATAAAGCAGAACGGTCGTCCTTTACATTCTCTCTATACATCATTGAGAGGGATGTTCGAGAAGCTCTATAGCTTCATGCCTCTTACTACCACACCAGAACAGCAGAAGACATACAGGAATGCGACGATGGTGGGTGTATTTCTCGCTGCACTTGACCCAGAGTATGAGGCAGCACGTTCACAGATTTTGGCGGACTCGACTATTCCTCCCATGGAGGAAGCTTTTCACAGATTGAGTAGGATCACAGTACCTTCAGCAGCTGCGAGTCAGAATCCCTCAGCTATGGCGGCCAACAGAGGCCGCGGTTTACATCACCAGGGCCGTGGACGTACCCCTCGTGGAAGGGGTGGCCGCACTAGGCCAACATGCTCATATTGTCACCGCGTCGGACATACTGAAGACACATGCTACTCAAAGCATGGATTCCCTGCATGTGCACGAGCCGCCGAGCAGATAGAGCCCCCGTCTGCTGCTACACTGGATCAATGATTTGATGACCTGGTTGCCCGCCTCAGGGGTATTATCCCACCATCTGGTCCAGCACCGACTACAGAGAGTCATACTGATGCTGCAGCTTCTGCTTCTGCCTCTACTAGTACTTCAGGTAGTACACTTGCACTCCACAGTAGTAGATCTGATACATTGCCATGGATCATGGACTCGGGCGCTACACATCATCTATGTGGCGACCAGAGTCTACTTACAGGATACACTCAGATTCCTCCAGGACGGACAGTAGTTATTGCCAATGGCACGCATTCTCCTATCACAGGTCAGGGGGAGATTAGATTGACGTCCTCTATGCAGCTCAAGAATGTCCTACATGCACCGCATTTTTCTATGAATCTGTTGTCAATTAGTCAGATTACGAAGGATCTCCATTGTCGAGCTATTTTTGATTCATCTTCCTTGATTTTTCAGGACATCCGTACGGGCAACATGATTGGTCATGGCTATGAGCAAGGAGGCCTTTATCGTCTGAACCAGACCCCGTTTGCCGGAATCACATCTTCTCCCGCTGAACAAGTATCTCCTCTCCTGAGGCATCTGCGTTTTGGTCATTTACCGCTTCAGAAGTTGCGTCTAGTTCTACCCTATGGTCTCTCTCACACACCTATCCAGTGTAAGGCGTGTCAGTTGGGAAAGCATCACAGGTCGTCTTTCCCCAGTAGTCAAGGTCGGAGTAGTAACTCCAAGTTTGAGTTGTTTCATGTCGATGTCTGGGGTCCGAGTCGTGTTCCCGATCATCAGGGGCACAGGTTTTATATTGTATTTGTGGATGATTTTTCTAGAGCATCATGGGTATTTCTAATGAAAAATAAGTCTGAAGCAGGAAATATTGTTATCCACTTTCTAAATGAAATTCAAAATGTTTTTTCCACATCTGTCAAAATTGTGAGAAGTGATAATGCCTTAGAGTTGTGCACCAACATTCTAGCCAATTACTATTCTTCAAAAGGAATTATTCACCAAACATCTTGCGCTCATACCTCACAACAGAATGGGGTTGCTGAAAGAAAACACCGTCACCTCCTTGATGTCACAAGGTCACTTCTTATTCAGAGTCATGTTCCGTACTCCTACTAGGGTGATGCAGTCCTTACTGCATGTTACCTTATCAATCGTATGACTTCGTCTGTCTTGAATGAACAAATCCCTTTTTCACTCATTTATCCTGACAAGGATCTGTTCATTCTTACCCCTCGTGTGTTTGGGTCAGTCGCATTTGTCCACCAGTTGTCGCCTAGTACTGACAAGCTCTCTCCTAGGGCTGTCAAGTGTATCTTTGTGGGGTACCCCAGAACTCAAAAAGGGTACAAGTGTTTTGATCCTGTGCGTCGGTGGTATATGATCAGTGCAGATGCTACATTCTTTGAATCTGTTATGTATTTTTCAGACTCCGGAAACATGCAGCCACCACCCATACCTCCAGATGCCGTATTCATGGATCCACCACCACCACCACCACCACCATCATCACTAGTATCCCCGCTACCATTCCATTACACCCGCAGGCTTCCTCCGGCTCATGGTCATGACCCGTCAACTAGCTCGCCTATGGTATGTAATGAAAATATTAATGTTGATGGATCTGACGACATTTCTCAGCAGGATGCATTACAGGAGCATGGTGATAACACAGATGATCTGGATGTTCCAATCGCTCTACGCAAGCCGAAACGAAGCTGTGCCAAATATCCATTGTCAGCAGCTGTGTCTTTTGAGAGGCTATCTGGAGACTTCAGGACGTTTGCTTTGGCACTTTCAGCTACAGACATTCCACGGAACCATCAGGATGCTATGCAGGATGATAGATGGCGGCTAGCAATGGAAAAAGAGATGGCGGCACTTCAGTCTAGAGGAACCTGGAGTTTGGTTCCTATACCTCCAGATGTTAGCCCGGTGAGTTGCAAATGGGTGTTTACAGTTAAGCACAATGCAGATGGTTCCATTGACAGGTACAAGGCACGCCTAGTTGCTCGGGGATTCACACAGACATATGGGGTAGATTACCTTGACACGTTCTCCCCTGTGGCGCGTCATTCCACTCTACGGATCCTGCTATCAGTTGCAGTTGCTAGAGACTGGCCACTCTATCAACTGGATGTGAAGAATGCATTTCTGTATGGAGACTTGCAGTAGGAAGTCTATATGCAACAGCCACCTGGTTTTGCTGTTGAGGGGGAGTGTTCCAAGGTTTGCAGATTACACAAGGCCATCTATGGTCTTAAGCAGAGCCCCAGAGCATGGTTTCAGAAACTTTCAGATCTCTTTGAGAAACAAGGATATAAACGATCCAATGCTGATCATTCCTTGTTTGTTCAGAAGACGGCAAGAGGTATCATTGTAATCATGGTTTATGTTGATGATATCTTGATTACAGGTGATGATGACCAGGGCATTAAGCAGGCAATAGAAAGGCTAGGGACCGAGTTCGTCACTAAGGACTTGGGAGTCCTTAGATATTTTCTGGGGTTGGAGTTTGCTAGAAACTCATATGGATTAGTCATGTCACAGAGGAAGTATGTCACAGATCTACTGAGTGAGACAGGTATGCTAGGGTGTCGACTTGCTACGACACCAATGGATCCTAGCATGAAGCTGTATGATGATGACACAGAAGAGGTGGATAAGAGAAGGTACAGAGAACCGGCAGGTAAACTACTGTATGTCACGATCACTAGACCTGATATATCATTTGCAGTGAGTCGTGTGAGCCAGTTCATGGAGCAACCTCGTCAGGCACACCTGGATGCAATACACATGATTCTGAGATATTTAAAATCATCTCCAGGTGCAGGCTTGCTATTTAAGAAAGGAAAGGAGATCTCTATTACAGCATGTGCGGATGCAGACTATGCAGGATGCCCCAAGGACAGGAAGTCAACATCAGGATTTGCAGTCTATGTTGGAGATGCTATAGTTTCATGGAAGAGCAAGAAGCAGACAGTAGTGGCTAGATCCAATGCTGAATCCGAATACAGAGCTATGGCCCAGGCTAGCACAGAAATGATGTGGGTGAAATCCCTACTTGCAGATCTATGTCTTGATATACCTCTTCCTATGATGTTAGAATGTGACAATCAGGCTGCCTTATTCATTGCAAATAATCCAGCCTTTCATGAGAGGACCAAGCACATTGAGGTTGATTGTCACTACATACGTGACATGATTCAGAAGGGGTTCATTGCTACATCTCATGTCACATCAGAGAATCAGACCGCTGATATTTTCACCAAGGCATTACTTAGAGGCCCTTTTCAGAAGTGTGCGTCCAAGCTGAGCATGATTGATATCTATGCTCCATCTTGAGGGGGAGTGTTGACGCATATAAGACAATTGTATCTTTTCGTTATTTTGTTTTCTTGTTATTCTCTTTATGTAAATTACCCATAGGCTACTCTCCTATATAAGAGAGCCTAGGGCCATGGAATAGAGTATCTCATTCACGTTTCCCAACAGAGGCGTTGTTGGTGGCGGGAATAGCGTGATGATTAAGGGAGATAATCATCATGCAAGGCGAGTGTCGACTCACCACCATCCAACCTTTCTCCCTTCATGACAGCTCTAAGCATGGTTTAAGATATCGCGATATATAGGTGATATGTCGCCAATATATTGGTATCGACGAGATGGAGGTATGAATACTCATATATATATATATATATCCGTGTCCAGGATATCGACCGATATCTCGCGAGATATCAACGATAAATCATCATATCGAGCCATATTGCTAAAAAATGACATGTTTCAGTAGAAACTTTCTCAGATATCGACTCATATCACCCCTATTTTGTTGATATCTATGTATATCAATGATATTACCATGTAAGCATGATCTCACTATTTATTTAGCTAATCCCGGTATTAAGCACACAATGATTTATATGTTTTATTTCAGATCGGTGGCGATGCCCCCGTAGGAGGAGCGCACCTGCTCCCCCAACCCCCCCACCACCACCATGAGATTTATGCATGGTAGGGTATGGTGCGACAGAGGGGGTGCATAAAACGGTTCTTCAATTAGTGGACTTGGCCCCTTTTGGGCAATGGAGATGAAACAACTCTAATATTGATCAATTAAAAATCATATGTTCGGAATATATCTTAGCAGTCAACTGTCGGAATTGACAGCCATCGATATGTGCGATATAATGTGTATTTATGCGCTAAATGCACATCATTCCTGTATATAAGTTGTATTTGTATGTTATTTATTGTTTTAAAAACTAGGATGATCTTGAATCGTGAAAATCATTTTTTGCGCCATTTTTTATATTCAACTGATATCGTTGACACATCCCTATATATCCCCGATATATCCTTTTCTAGACTGATTGATACGATATCGATATAGACATTTCAAACCTTGGCTTTAAGTGAGCCAAGTTTCAACAAGGTATCACAAATGGTTATGCACCATTGCCATCACTAGTTACCATAGCTTCTATCACCGTCAACAGAGCATGAACAACATCTGGATAGCTCTTGTCTATGATGCGAGCCTTGTCGCCTTCGATGTGGCTCGCTCCTTCATTAACACAATTTGCAATGAAACCAAAAAACTGAGTGACAATCTGTTGTAGGTAGGACACATCTTGTGGTGCTAACCTGTGCCAAATCCCTTGTCGTTGGAATGCCCCAAAAGATGCACATCGCTTTAAGCTCTATCTCTGAATAGATTCCCCATCAGAAAATCCTCATTCTTAACAGAATCTCTTTTTTAGTAAAAGAAAGAAAATACATAAAGGTGTCCGCTCCAAAACAGATTATTTAAGAGATTTAAAAGATCCTACAATACTCCAAGACTCGGGAAATTTCTTCAATAAAGCCAAGACTCGAGAAGAGAATTTTGTTAATTTAGTTTTGGTATCTGCTTCCATCAGTGTTTGAAATTTCACGAAATTTCGGTGAAATTTCGACGAAATTTCGATTTCGATGGGTGTGGTATCTCGAAACCCATATGATGTCGATTTCCCGGATTTCGCCCGAAATCTCGCGAGATATCGACGAGATCTCGGGATATCTCATCATCCCATCCGAAAAAGGGAATCTGTAATAAAAAAATACCCACTGTCAGCGATATGGACCGAAATTTTGATCGAAACTTGCCCATTTCGACCGAGTTTCAGCAGGCAGCTTCTCCAAGCTTCCTCTAAGGTCCTATTTCGCCCTTTGCTTCAAGGTAAGCCAAATTTGGCCAAATCTTCATCAAATTCTTCAATTGTTTAGGGGTTTTACTCTTAAGATGTTGATCTAGCTTGGTGTAGTGTTTTTTTTTAGAGATTTCGAATATCTAGCTTTATTTTTGGAGACCAAAATTAGGGGTTTTGTGTTTTAATTGCACAATAATGATAGTTATGAATGTATTAACTCGGATCTTGTGTATGACATGTAGTAAAGCGTACTTTGAAAATATTTTGTAAGATCTATGGAAGAGGAAATTGGGGCTTTTGTGTTTTAATGTGGAATGATGATGAGTTCTTCAATGATAAACTCGAATCTTAAGTTATGGAAGTAGAAAACATGTTTCGGATTTTTTTTGTAGATGAAATTTAAAAATTGAGTAAATCCGAAAATCAAATCTTAGATCTATTGTTTTTTGCATGTTTTGTGTCACTTAGGTAGTCTTTCTCGAAAATGGTCCCCTAATTGCTAGATCTAAGACCCTAATGTGAACATCTAAGGTATTATCTAAAAATCAGAATATTAACCGTATACTTTTAATTTCAAACACCAAGTATTTATTTGTGTATTAGGTGTTAGAAAAATTAAAAATATAATAAATCCGAAAATTAAAACATAAATTAATTAGCAAATTCTTAATCGGTCGCATTGTATGTCTCTTGAATGATTGTTCTTCAATTTCCACGTAGGTTTTGGTGATCATCATCATGGCACATTCCAGTTCCGGATCAGGATCTGACAATTCTGAGGATCAGAGGGGTGATTTCAGTGGAGGCATTGGTTGGAGGTACGCCTCCGCTCCTGATGGAAATAAAGCGAAACCACAATGCAATTTCTGTGGAAAGAAGTTGGGAGGAGGCGGGATCACGAGGATGAAGCAACATCTTGTTGGCAATAACAAGAATGTTGCCAAGTGCACGCATTGTCCCCAAGATATGAAGGACAAGGTGAAGGTCAGCTTGGACGGAAAGAAGGGTATGGATACATAGAGGGTAAGAAGGGATGAATAATTGAAAGAGTTCATATTTGAGAAAGAATTCAACGTTCTCTCATATTCAGACGACGATGACTTTGTCTACCCCGCTGACATTCAGACTACAACGGAGAGGAGGGTATGCATGAGGGCAACAAAAGAATCAATGAGGAGCGAGTTCGAGAGGAGAGAACTCGGTGGTGCACGGGACGGCTTATATGGTGCAGGTGGCAGTGGGAGTGGTTCTGGAGGCGCACCAGTACCACTACCCACCCAAAAATACAAGGGGAAGGGAACTGGGCCCTTCTTGATGAGGAGCGGATCCATGCAATACAAGGCAAGCAAGGATCCGAGATAGAAAACGGTGAAAGGTATGTTCACCAATGCATGAGAAAGGGTGGGAAAGGACATCAACAAGCTCTTCTTTGGGGAGAGCATTCCTGCCAACATTGCTAGCAGGTCATTTCTGCAGCATGTCATTGATGAGATCGTTGCAGCGGGAACGGGAGTGAAGGCTCCCACCTCCTACGAGATAATGAACAAATATCTGTGGATGGAGAAGGAGGAGATGAATGAGTACATCGCCGAGCTAAGGAGGAGATGGCCAGAGTACGGGGTGACGTTGATGTGCGATGGGTGGACGAGCTATACGAGGAAGCAGATCATCAACTTCCTCGTTTACTGCGATGGGAAGATAAGCTTTTTGAAATCTGTTGATGCATCTGATCATGTGAAGGACCACAAGTACCTACTGAAGTTGATGAAGGACGCCATTAAAGAGGTTGGGAAAGATCACATTGTCCGGATTGTGATGGATAATGGCAGCAACTTCAAGAAAACAGGAGAAACAATAATGAAGTCTAGCAGCTATGGTATTTTTTGGACACCGTGTGCCGCACATTGCATTGATTTAATTCTAAAGGATTACAGCAAGAGGAAGCTCGCCTCAAGGGTGGTGGAGCAAGTACGAATGATCACCACATTCATTTACAACCATGGCAAAGTGCTGGCATTGATGAGGCAGATGTGCAATGATGAGCTGGTGAGGCCTAGCGTCACACGCTTTGCAACCAATTTTATAGCGTTGCAAAGCCTCAAACAACAAAAGACAGGGTTGAAAACCATGTGTTGCCAAGGTGAATGGTTCGAGATACCTGAAGCTCGAACAGAAGGAGGACGGAAATTGGAGACATTGATCAATGATCTCCACTTTTGGGATGACGTGACTCGGGTCACGAAGATCATGGATCCAATTGTTTCTGCATTGCAGATCGTGGATGGCGATAAGAAGCCCACCATGGGAGTGATCTACGAGGCAATGCGTTGCATGAGAGAGAAGATCAGAGAAGCGGTTGGAAAATGATCCAAAGCATGGTTGGACATCATAGACGAGCGTTGGTCCAAGATGCTCTCACATCCTCTTCACAAGGTCGGTATGTATCATGTAATAATCTAAGTTGTTTTTCATTTTTTAAATTTTTATAGCTCTTTAGAATCTGAAAATTATGCTTGTTCGTGACTTTGTGTCCAGCTTATTACTTCAATCCTAAGTACCAGTATAAGAATGGACTTGGTACAAATGCTAACCTTCTAGCAGCCGTACAAATTATGGTGGAGAAGCTCGTCAAGGACGAGAAGTCACAGACCCTGTGCATGAACGAGGTAATCTTGAATTTGAAGCTAGGTTTGGACTCACAAAAATATTCTTTAAGAGTATTATGTAACAATTTATGACTCTATGTGCAGGTTAAGTATTTCAGGGATGCCTTGGATTCCTTTGGTCGAATTACTGCGGCAAATGAACGGGGCAATACTCTTCCTGGTAGGGATGAAGACAAATAAGTCCATTGATTGCGTGATCATTTACTTGTACTATTGATTTATCTCATTTTGGTTTTTTTTTGCAGCCGAATGGTGGTTTCTATACGGGATGGAAGCTCCCAACCTATGAAAAGTGGCAGTGAAAGTGTTGTCTAAAACCGCACCAGCTGGTGGTTGTGAGAGGAACTGGAGCACATTCAACTTGATCCATTCGAAGAGACGGAACATGTTGGGAGAAAAGAAGCTCAATGATCTTATCTATGTGCATTACAACTTCAGGCTGAAGCTGAAACATGCAAGGGAGGGACAAGACAAAGAGGACTACACAGACCCTATTGATCTTGCATACATTTTCAAGATGCACGATGACGATGCTGATGAAGATGTTCTCTAGAGGTGGATGGATTTCAATGGTGCTCTCGTTCTCGATCAACCAGGTGGAAGACTGAATGAGAATATAAGCCAGCAAATGGGAGCAGATGTAGGTGACTATCTTGCAAGATCCGAACGGATTACAGACCCTCTTGGAGTTGGAGGGTTGGAGGCCGTGATTGATACAGTTGTTGATGAAATTCTCTCCAATAGCTCCAAATCCAAATCGAAGTCAAAGGATGACAGTGGAGATGATGATGTTGGTCGTAGTGGACCTGGTGATGGTGGGGAAACATACTCAGGTGGGTCAGGAGGGGTGGTCGTGGACCACAAGATACAAGATTTGAGGAAGGGCTACATGCACGACGTGAATATAAGGAGCGACAGAGGAACACACATGGACAATTTGTTCCAAGTCTTAGTCCAGGACCTATGGATTACGAGTACGGTCGTGGTCATCGTCCAACCAACAGCTACATGGACGATTTGATATCATTTGTAGGTTCCTTGAGCTGCATCGACATTGACAGCCCATATCATGGAGGAACTGTTGGATATGCGAGCCCACGGCGAGCCATTATGCAATAAATGTTATTGCGAATATCATTCCCTGATCTGAAATGAAGAATAAATAATTTGCATAATAGGTCCCTCTGCACAATTAAGGTTATGTACCATGGCTATCTTAATGATGATACAGTTGTTGATTCAATTATTGAATTATAGAGGTTGGTGCTTGGATGAATATCTAAAGAGTTAGATTGAGAACTCATCAAGCACCGTCAAATGATTGTTAAGATGTGATCTCCAGCCTGAGTAGGAGATGGCAATCCTTTCTCACATAGGTTGATATCTGACCGACCTCTTGATGCAGGTCCTCTGCATAGGAATAGAGATTCGGAGGTGTCAGATTAGTTAGGTCAAAGAGTTGACTTAACGAGATCGAGATAACCTAAGTCCTATGCTGAATGTTGTCACAGCATAGGCACGCATCCTCTGACCGAAGACAGATGTATTATTATATATTTGAGTATGTACATTTGGCAGACCAATAGGTTGATGACCTAATCAAGGTCTATACACCGACGCGCTGGTGTGCATATAAGGACATATGAGTAATACGATCTCTCAAAGGGATCATACAGGTTCACTACTGAACCGGAAGACATGAGCTCACTCATGAGATATTGGGAAGAATCAAATTCCGTGCACGGTCGTCTCGCTTTGGAAGCTTGACTGAATTTGTAGGTTTGATGTATACTTTTGGAAAGTATATGATCAAGACCTAGGTATGATATATGCTTTTGAAAAGTATATAATCGATACCAAATCCCAATGATCAAATGAGAACTTACTGATAAAACCCTGAAGTAGACAGTATAAAGTTGATCTAATACTTTGGGTTTATTCTGGGTCTTCCAGTATACAGGATGTACAGGTGTTGGGAATACCTGAGGGTGATGTGATCATAAACGATTGTATAACCATGACGCTTCCATTCCTAGGGAGTGATGAAACGGGTCTGGATTTTAGTGACTCCTTTCAGTAGAGAAGTAATCTGATCTTGGTCCAAATGTTGGACATTGATCTGAATGTGATTCAGATGCAATGAGAAGATTAGATTTGCGGTCTTGATTTAATCAAGCATCTATGAGAGGCCCGAGAGGCGAGATCTGGATTTGAGATGTGATCTCAATATCCAAGTCACTATACGTGAAACAATACAATCGCCATGTCCTTATTTCTAACTCCAAGTATCTGCGGAGAAAGCACATTATTCTTGAAGGAGTTCAAGAATAATTAATTTGATGAATTCTGTATCCAAGCATCGAGAAAATGGATAATTAAATATGATTTAGTTATCATGAATAATATGAATTTGATTCATATTATAAGAAGAGATATCTAAGATAATTAAATGTGAATTAATTATCAAAGATATGAATAACGTGAATTTGATTCATGTTATTTGGGCATATGAGAAAAGAATGCCAAGATGATTAAATGTGATTTAATTATCATGGATATGAATAATGTGGATAGCACTATCCATATTAATCATATATATTATAAATATGATTTATAATATATTAGAGAGAGAGAAACTATGTGAATAGCATTTCTTAATTATTAATGTGAATTGGATTCACATTAAGTAATTAATTGGAAATGTAATTTACAAATTAGTTTGGGATGTGAATATGATTCACATTTTCTTCAATGGCATGATTGAAATATTCACAAATTAATTTGGAATTAATTTGGTGGATATTATTGCAATAATATTTATTGCAATTAATTAAGAAATAATAAGATAAATAAAAAAGGAGACAAAAATCACCACCAAAAACAAAGGTGGTGTCACCCATGACTTGGTCATAGGTGACGCCTCCTATGTTTTAGGATGTTTGTTGTCTTCTCTTTTTTTGTTATCATATTATCTCTTAATAAATTAATTTATGTTAATTAAATTGTGTTGATAATAATTCAACATATATTTAATTTAATATAAATTAATGTTGTTGGTTTTTAACCAAAAACAATCATAGCCATTGATTATTACATAGACCAAGCATGGTCGTTGGATCTATGTGTCCCATGGATTGAGATCCAATGGATCCTAAACTAATATATAAGGAGGGCTAGCCTAGCCTTTCAAAAAAACACAAGGAAGAGTTGTACACGCCTACAACTCTCTCTCTCTCTCTTTCTCATTCTCGCCTCTCTCTCTCCCTCTCCATACAAAGGTGGCCGACCATCTTGTGTATTGAGGAGAAGGGTCTCTCGCCTTCGCCTTCGACGACTCGGGGATCTCCTTCTTCTTTAGGGTTGCTTGCTCTAAAGGAAGACGACGGATTTCGTTTGACGAAATCAGGGGATCCATTGCTTGGATCTTCATCGAGGATTGCGAGAGGTACGCGACTCATCATCGTGCCCGCAAGTGCGTTCTTCGTGGATCGGACTTGAGACAGGAGGATCTCTAGTTTGGGATCTTGCGATCACAACTACGCTTCAAGAGGTATTCTTTATACTTTGTAGTTTGATGAAACGATCCGAGAAGTGTTCTCGTGATCATGTGGTTTCATCTTTAGATTTAAAATTTTAATTTCCGCTCCATCTCGTGACTAGTCGCCCCGATCGTATGAGATACGATCGTCACGCTTCCGTGATACGCTTGAGGATTCTCAATATCCTTCAAGTGGTATCAGAGCCAGGTTGAAAAGGGTTTTGGATATGATCCATGAACCAAGGACGACGTGGGTTTGAAAGGGTCGCGAAAGTTTTTAGCGCATTTGAATTTTCGCAACTCTGTCTAATTGATTTTTTTCGGCACTGTTTAAATTGTTTAAATACGAAATATTCAATTGGATTTTGTTCCCCATTAAACAAGGAAACCATAGGATTTGAGTTTACTAAATTTGGATTTAATTTGCTCAAGATATGGCCTTTTGAATATGCATATATTCACAGTTGCGGGAACTGCCGAACAGAATGTGATTAATTTATTAATTACGGTTTTGTTGCACCTCGAAATGCATGAAATATCACTTAGGTTCTGTTGTAAATCAAGTTGGCAATCTTAGGGCACTAATTTTGCGAATTTTGGATTTAAATTGATCAAGATAAGTTGATTTTAGTTATTGGGGTCACTGTTGGAAATTGACATTTTTTATCGTGAACCTTGTGATAGTCATTAAAACAAGTTGATAAAAATTAATTGTTAATTTTCTGAAATTGGTTATTGATAAATATTTGTGAAATGTTTAAAGATGATAATCAATTTATTGAATGACATTTGCCTAAACCATAATGATAAGATAATTGATCTTGATCATTGGTTGATATGAAATCATCAACAAACTCTTTTTTCATTAAGAACCTTAGTTTATCCTGCAATAGTTGTAGGACAACTTTTTCATGCAAAACTCTCTTGCTTGAATAGGATTGGGGATTTGTTTAGCAAATCTTCTTATAATATAATCAAAATTGTTTTGATGTATATTATATGGTATAATTTCGGTTGAAAGACCGATGAGCATCTCAAAGTACGTGATGATCTATCTGGCATTATCCTTTCCTGAGGTGGATATGGTGTCTAGTCGAAGATCGCTGGGGTAGCGGGTTGCAACGTATGTGGTCTGTCCCACTCTCGTCGGTACTGGCCATGACAGCGGGTAGGGACTGGATAATGCCGGAGAAATCAAAGTGTATTTTTCTAATTATTAAAATTCAAAATAATAAGTACTTTGAGATTATACCTACTATTCAAGTAAAATTCAAAGTTTGTTGATTGATAATAGGATTGATAGTTAATTTAATGTGATTAAATTAATTATATCCTATTAAAACACTCTATTATGAATAGATGTGTATTTTCCTTGGAAGAATTAATTATGTAAATATGATTCACGATAATTAATTACAATTTGAATATAAGGTGGAGGATCACATAAGTGATATCCATGGTCTCCCGTCAAGGCAAAGAATTCCGTCGCCAGTTGTTGTATATAGGAGACGCCTGTTCGAAGTGACAGATCCTATATATGATTTAATTGGATCGGGTTCTTTGCTTCTCGAAAGAGTATGGCCGTATACGTAGTGACCCCAATATCGGGTCCTCATATTATTGGAGTGATATTGGATTGCGTATAGCGAGTTTTAAGCATGTTGACGGTTGGTTCAATTAGCAGCGGGTCAACATCACCTTAGGGGTGGTGGGCCCGGGTGTTAAAGACCGAATTGGGAAATGCAAGTTGGACTTGCAAGGAGGAATGTGTTCCCGCTTCTTTTTATCGGAGTCGCAGGTTCTCATATTATTGAGATGTGACAAAGATAGGAAAGGAGATCTCAGATCTTGCTTGAGATATAATGGTAAGAATATCTCTTACATTGAAAGTGATTAAGGGAATGAACTTTCATTGTTGACAAGGCAAGACAACTTTGATATAAAAATTCCTAAATCAAAGAAAAATATGTGTATATATAATATATATATACCCTTATGCAAAATTTCTTATTTCAGATAATCCTTCATTAAACTCACTCAATGTTATACTCAATAATAACCAGTAAAATATCATGGATTGGACTCATGATCCAGATATTGTACTTGCAATTGGACACATAATGTATGTGATTGCAATGTGCAAGTTTCCTCAACATAATGAGGAGTGACAATTAAATAAGACAATAAGACATCACCTTAGGGTTTGTATGTCTCTATGGTCTTGATCTTTCATCGAGTGTACTTTGGAAGTGACATGTCGATGATGATCGTAATAATCCTTATAAAAAATCTAAGAAGATGTTCTGGCATATATATGTGTTCTAGACATTTAATCATGAACGACATGGTTCTCTGCATTATGCATAATGGTGGCTTGAAAGAGATGATGTATTCAAAATATTTGAATACCTACCTGAACCAATGTTTTAGGAGTCTAGATGGATGTAGACATGATGAGTATCATCATTCTACTATCTATACTCTAGTCATTCATGAAGCTTCATAATACTCATATTGTATGAATTTAATGAAGCATGTATAAATGTTGAAATACTCTTACATTGAATTCTTTTGAATTTAATGTAAGAGATCCTTAGTCTTAAGCAATGGTTGCTTATAGATAAAGGGAGCACAGTGGAAGCATGGGTCAGACCCAAGATGAGAAAGATAGTCAAAGAGTTGATTATACTTCTATGACTTCCATATGACATCCAAAGAGTTGGATGAATGCCTATACTGCAATAACTTGATGTGTTGATAGTATGACTATCAAGTCTGTCTAGAATCCTTAGAGAAGGACTCAGATGGTGCATCATAATAATCTATATCTACATTTGATCATTGAAATTAACTTGTTTATTTGATAAGATAAAGTCTAACAATTGTATCCCAATCTTCTAATGACATTTGCAATTGGTTGCATATATATATATATATATTAGAAGATTAGAAATTTGATCTTAAGGTTTAGTAGTCATCTACATGGATATTGCTGTAATTGTTGCAGCAATCTCTGTTGGATGGATAGACTTCATATTCTCAGTGGGAGAGCCCTTAGTCTTGGAGAATGTCTCTATGACCTAGATAGTAGAGTACACTCATTGTTTGTTTTTAAATGTTGGAAATAAACATGAATTCTGAGATAGAACTATCATAAAGAGTTATGATGGAATATTTCAGATAGTAATCTAACATCTAGTGGACTCCACAAAATTAGAAAATTAATGAATGATTCATTAAGATTTTTAATATTGAAAATCAAACCTTATAAGATCAATAGGAGGATGAAGATCATTTGACAATGATCTGGCATCAAGCCTTGGACATTTGTTTGTTGATTTGATCAATCGACTAGTAAGATATGAAACTTTAGAATATCTAAAAAATTTCAAATCTTACATACTTGTGAATATTGTATTCAAAGTAAAATGTCTAATACACCCTTCTCTGTGAATGGTGTTAGATGTCGAAGTATTCAAGATCTCATACATATTGATGTATGTAGATCATTTATATCATAGTAGACATTATGGATATGTGATATTTATTGATGATTATGTATGATATGAGATTTCTTCTCTTCACCTGAGAAACCTTTGAAATGTTCAAAGATTTCACATTTTTGGTTTAGAACCAAAGTTTGAAGAAAGATGAAATGAATTTGATCTAATCTAGGTAGCTTGTACCTGTTAGATAAAATTCAAAGAATACCTTATGGAGATATGAATATCATTTCTATCTCACTCCTGATAAACCTAAACTCAATGGAGTTGTAGGAAGATACAATTGGATCATGCGTGACATGATTTGATCAATGAGGTCGGTGATTCAATTATTGAATCATAGAGGTCGGTGCTTGGATGAATATCTAAAGAGTTAGATTGAGGACTCATCAAGAACCGTCAAATGATTGTTAAGATGTGATCTCCAGCCTGAGTAGGAGATAGCAATCCTTTCTCACATAGGTTGATATCTGACCGACCTCTTGATGCAGGTCCTCTGCATAGGAATAGAGATTCGGATGTGTCAGATTAGTTAGGTCAAAGAGTTGACTTAACGAGATCGAGATAACCTAAGTCCTATGCTGAATGCTGTCACAGCATAGGCATGCATCCTCTGACCGGAGACAGATGTATTACTATATGTCTGAGTATGTACATTTGGCAGACCAATAGGTTGATGACCTAATCAAGGTCTATACACCGGCGCGCTGGTGTGTATATAAGGGCATATGAGTAATACGATCTCTTAAAGGGATCATACAGGTTCACTACTGAACCGGAAGACATGAGCTCACTCATGAGATATTGTGAAGAATCAAATTCCGTGCACGGTCGTCTCGCTTTGGAAGCTTGTCTGAATTTGTAGGTTTGATATATACTTTTGGAAAGTATATGATCAAGACCTAGGTATGATATATGCTTTTGGAAAGTATATGATCGATACCAAATCCCAATGATCAAATGAGAACTTATTGATAAAACCCTGAAATAGACAGTACAAAGTTAATCTAATACTTTGGGTTTATTCTGGGTCTTCTAGTATGCAGGATGTAAAGGTGTTGAGAATACCTGAGGGCGATGTGATCATAAACGATTGTATAACCATGACGCTTCCATTCCTAGGGAGTGATGAAACGGGTCTGAATTTTAGTGACTCCTCTCAGTAGACAGTAATCTGATCTTGGTCCAAATGTTGGACATTGATCTGAATATGATTCAGATGCAATGAGAAGATTAGATTTGCGGTCTTGATTTAATCAAGCATCTATGAGAGACCCGAGAGGCGAGATCTGTATTTGAGATGTGATCTCAATATCCAAGTCACTATACGTGGAACAATACAATCTCCATGTCCTTATCTCCAACTATCTGCGGAGAAAGCACATTATTCTTGAAGGAGTTCAAGAATAATTCATTTGATGAATTCTGTATCCAAGCATCGAGAAAATGGATAATTAAATATGATTTAGTTATCATGAATAATATGAATTTGATTCATATTATAAGAAGAGATATCTAAGATAATTAAATGTGATTTAATTATCAAAGATATGAATAATGTGAATGTGATTCATGTTATTTGGGCATATGAGAAAAGAATTCCAAGATGATTAAATGTGATTTAATTATCATGGATATGAATAATGTGGATAGCACTATCCATATTAATCATATATATTATAAATATGATTTATAATATATTAGAGAGAGAGAAACTATTTAAATTGCATTTGTTAATTATTAATGTGAATTGGATTCACATTAAATAATTAATTGGAAATGTAATTTACAAATTAGTTTGGGATGTGAATATGATTCACATTTTCTTCAATGGCATGATTGAAATATTCACAAATTAATTTGGAATTAATTTGGTGGATATTATTGCAATAATAGTTATTGCAATTAATAAAGAAATAATAAGATAAATAAAAAGGAGACAAAAATCACTACCAAAAACAAAGGTGGGGTCACCCATGACTTGGTCATAGGTGACGCCTCCTATGTTTTAGGATGTTTGTTGTCTTCTCTTTTTTTGTTATCATATTATCTCTTAATAAATTAATTTATGTTAATTAAATTGCGTTGATAATAATTCAACGTATATTTAATTTAATATAAATTAATGTTGTTGGTTTTTAATTAACAACAATCATAGCCATTGATTATTACATAGACCAAGCATGGCCGTTGGATCTATGTGTCCCATGGATTGAGATCCATTGGAACCTAAACTAATATATAAGGAGGGCTAGCCTAGCCTTTCAAAAAAAAACACAAGGAAGAGTTGTACACGCCTACAACTCTCTCTCTTTCCCATTCTCGCCTCTCTCTCTCCCTCTCCATACAAAGGTGGCCAACCATCTTGTGTATTGAGGAGAAGGGTCTCTCGCCTTCGCCTTCGACGACTCGGGGATCTCCTTCTTTGGGGCTACTTGCTCTAAAGGAAGACGACGGATTTCGTTTGACGAAATCAAGGGATCCATTGCTTGGATCTTCATCGAGGATTGCGGGAGGTACGCAACTCATCATCGTGCCCGCAAGTGCGTTCTTCGTGGATCGGACTTGAGACAGTAGGATCTCTAGTTTGGGATTTTGCGATCACAACCACGCTTCAAGAGGTATTCCTTATACTTTGTGGTTTGATGAAACGATCCGAGAAGCGTTCTCGTGATCATGTGGTTTCATCTTTAGATTTAAAATTTTAATTTCCACTGCATCTCGCGACTAGTGCGACTAGTCGCCCCGATCGTATGAGATACGATCGACACGCTTCCGTGATGCGTTTGAGGATTCTCAATATCCTTCAGGAACACCAAGTCCCTTAGGCGGATATGGATCGTCGCACGATGAGAGATCATTTGGCGTCTTCTTAGAATACTTTCATGCTCCTCCTCCAGGACCTCCTCCTCCTCCTCAAGCGTATGCACCTCCATCATATTCATATGGTTACAGTGGGTATGGGGGATATAGTAGCGACAGCAGTGAGAACTACCAAGGTAGCCAACCTAAGCAAAGCCAGGGCAGCTTCTTTGGCGGTGACAGTTATGGTTTCTTCCCTGAGTACACGCCAGTTCCTCCTCCTCCACCGCAGAAATCTTCTCCTACTCCGTCGTCGTCATCCCGAGGATCTGAAACCAGTAGTTCGTAGCCTCGTCGTGCCACTCGTGATACCGGATCTAATGTTTTTTATCCTCGTCTCAGGATACTCATAGGCATTGATGACCACCAATACAGGAAGTATGTGATGGACTACAAGGCCATGTACTCGTACATGACATGGGAGAACTACTGCAAGTTCATTGAATCCGCGATGCGTTATGAGAGACAACAAGGAAGGGGGGCGATTCAGATCCACCGCGGAACTTTTGGTTCTGAATTCTGAATCAAACATATCACCAAGTAATATATTTTAATCTTTTATTGCATTGATCATTAATGTGCATGTTCTTATTACTCTATATAAAATATATGTAATTTTCACTTATTGTAACTTGTAAGATTGTTACTTTGTTATTAAGTATTAAGTATTAACAACGATATGTTCGATATGGTGTGTGACATACCGTCATAGTAATAGATGATAAGATGATTGATATGTATGTTATAAGCCTATAAGTGTATATCTATTGTTTCATTGTTTGAAATACTCAGATTAACTCCATTTGCAATATCTAACATATTGTACAATATGACCGATATGACCGATATGTACAATATAAGGGGTATAGATGAGCAATATGTGTGAAATAATTGTGTATTTATAAGTTATTTATTGTTCTAATAACTTAGAAGATCATAATTTACAATAAAATTGAAAAAAATAGCTTTTTGAGCCATTTCCGACATTTCCACCGAAATTGTCGAAATTTCCCGAAATATCGGCGAAATTTCGGTATTGAGGGTGACCAAAACGAAATCGAAATCGAGATTTCGAACCTTGTAAACACACTTGATACAAAAAAGGGAAGAAAAAAATAAAATGAAAGAAAAAGAATGATAAAAAAGAGGGTCGTAAATAAAAAGAAATAATTCCGAGAAAAAGGTGGGCATTCGAAAAACGAGAGGAAAGACGGAGAATAAAAAAGGATTAAATTTTTGTTTGTAATTTCTACATGGATATGGGCTACCTTCTCTATCAAGATTGTATTGAATAAAGCAGAGCATCGGTGGTGAGGTGGAGCGTGAGTGGAGCCTGCAGGGTACCAAGCCAAGTGATCCGAGGTGGGTAGAGCATCAATGAACACCTCCATGTTTTGTACAAGGCTCGCATATGGTATCATTTGTCTAGATGGGAGCTTATCATCCAAATGGAGGAGGTTGATCCAACCTTGGAAGAATGGGAGCAATTAGAATATATGTTAAAGCACAAATGGTTTAGTCAATAGTAGTACAATTTTCAAATCCACAAGCACCAAAAGAAATAAGGAAAACATACTCGTAAGAGGAACAGGACAAGGTCGTGGCCAGGATCAGTATTCTATTGCAGGTAAGTTACAGTTAAGCAAGATATGCCAGAGGATGACCCGATGTTACTTGCAACACTAGATATGCAATGCTTGAGGTCAATCAGAATAGAGCTTTGATGCCACCCACGGGTTTGAAACGAAGACTTGGTTTGTTACATATGATGTGTAGATGCAAGCAGAAATTTATCCATGCCAACGACACCACAGAGGTGGCGTCCTAAAAAAGACATAAGAGAGGGTACAACACAGGTTTTCATTCGGCTACTCTTTCCAGCTTTTACATCAAAATTCTTGTAGACGTGGGATCTTCACAAATGCCCTAAATAGATCAAGCCTTCAAACTAATGCTACTTTAACATCATCAAATAACACAAACATTTAGGATGGGGATAAAGTGACACTACACAGAAAGTTTTCTAATGTTTCTAAGACATGTATAATGTAATTGGAAAAAAATCTGAGTAGGGTTAATTGAATGAGTCGGATTTCACTTTGGACTTGCTATCGTATACTTTTGATGATTGTTGGTAACATGTAACATTTTAGTTGATTTCAAAAACAATATTGTTGATTTTTTCTCATAATTAGTTGTACATGTGTTTGGTTCAACTTAAATTTGCGATTGCAATTTCATAGCATTAAATTAGTATAGGGTACAGTTTAACTTACGAAATGGTCACTTTGGTTTCGGTAATGTTGCATCAACTAGACGGTCTTGTGAACAATGTTCAGTTACTCAGCATGCGGCATTCGTTCGACCAGGCAGTCCAAAGCGAGTAAGCAGAAAAGCAGTGGAGTATGGTGTGGTATATGTGGATTATGCGGTTTGCAACAATAAGAAATTCTAGCACTAGAGAATTAATTTTTAAAATAAATATAATATAGATTGAATATGAATAGCATACATGAATGGAGCAAACTTATGATATAAAGATCATTAAATAATTTAGTGAATCAAAAAGTAGTATTAAAAGCAAGCACAATTGTGATATATGAATCGAACACACGTGATATGAAGAAATTCACACAAATAACCTCCCATAGAAATAATGAGGATATAAAATTTTATTTTTATCGTTAGCAATTACTCACGATCTTGGTAAATCAACAAGAAAAATTAGATTATGAAAAAAAAACAGGAGTACAGGAGGCTCAAGTGGAGTGGTGACAGAACCTTGAAGCAAAATCAATACTGTTTTATTTTAATGATTTAATGTGTTTTCTATTGCACATTTCATGGATACCTATCAAGATTGCCTTTAAAGGATGTAGCACCAGTACAATATTCATACTTCCAAAGAAATTAGCTTTATTCCATCTTTTTTAAGCCAAAAAATGGGGGGAACACGCGTCAGTGTCCACCCCAATAAATTAAATTGAAATAAAAATAATATTTAATGCATAAGCCAAGACTCAAGGAGAGTCTTTGCATGAAATACCACACTCTCCATATAAAACCCCTCAGAATGGAAATTAACACAGTTACGGGCTAACCAAGGTGCCCACACTATAGAAAACAGTTTGAAAAGCTTGGAATTTGAGCGAAACCATGAGTTTTGAACATGGCCTCAAATTTCAGCGAAATTCGGTCGAATTTCTGTCGAATATCGATATCCAGTCGAAATCGAAATTCGACCGAAATGACCGAAATGACCGAAATATGGGGGTCCTAGTACAAAAAATGACCGAAACGACCGAAATTTCGGTCGAAATTCCACCGAAATTCCATCGAAATTCTGTTTTGGTCGATACCGAAATGGTGACCGAAACCGACATTTAAGGCCTTGGTTTTGAAAAGCAACTCCTAGAAAGTGAATTGGTAGGAGCAATCAATCCACACGAACCCCAACTGCATCCAAACTTCAATAAACTTCCCGCATTGTAAGAAAAGATGTTCCGCCAACTCCAACTCCACATCACAAAGCACACATGAGCTATCATCCCCATGAAAAGTTTAGGCCCATCTAATGAGGATACTGCAATGCCTAAAAATTCAAAAGAAAATATTCACACAACATGGAATCTTTAATCCACAAATCACCATGCAATCTCTAGTCAGCTCCTCCGGAAGTGATTCAGCTCTACTAATCAGTACCCTATGTCTCTTCACTGAAAAATCTACATCCCTCCAGACCCAATGATCTCTCCCCGAACTCGGACAACCAATTCATAAGGACAATAAAATCCTGAACACATTGCTCGAGAAATTTTCTATGAATCAGGGTAGCGAGACCCCCTCAACCTTGACGGAAAATTGCTTTGACTCTGATCGGATGGAAAGGAGGACCGGTGATGCTTCCCAAGATGGCAAGCCTTACACTAGAAAGAGGATCTCATAGAGATATGAGGGAGAACATGGCACGGCTTCTGCAGAAGAAGGTGGCCAAATGAAGGTGTCATTTTAATGGTAAGACTGGTTCAGTAGGTATAGTAGAAACACCAGCATGAGGAGGTTGGAGCAGTCTGTAAAGCCCTCGTTGCTCATGGCCACATCCAATCACACTGCATGTAAGTATGTCGTGAAAAACAAGAGACGAGAAATCAAAAATGACACAATAATGCAGATCCTTAGTAATCTGACTAATGGAAAGTAAATTCATCTGAAAGTCAGGAGCATATAAATTCATCAAATGCACCTCCCATGTAACGGGTAAGTTGCTGCCATTAGCAACGACAACCAATCTGCCAGGTGGTATGGTCTTGTAGGACTTCAGTTGCACTCCGTCTCCATACAGGTGGTGCGAAGCGCAGTCCATAATCCACTATGTCATGTCTGCACCAGTACTACAAGTAAATGCATAGGTGATACCAGAGGAGCTCGAAGAGGCTCTAGCTGCGGTTGTTGTATCTGTAGTGGTGGCACAAGCAGTAGGAGTCATGATCTCTCGAATACGAGAGACAATATCATCCAGGCGAGGATCGGCCTGGGAAGTTGTAGTCTCAGAAGGTGCATGCTATGCGACCAAAAGTAGGATATACATACTTCTGATAGGATGTATCCTCTACATGTCCAGGTCTACGACATTAAGTGCAATGGCCACATTGGTGTCCACTACCTCTACCACGAGGGGTGTGTCCTCTGGACTGGATCGTCCCTCCTTGACCACGAGAAGCGGTCACCGCTGAAGAAGCGGAAAAGTGGTTGTAGAAGGCATGATAATCCAACTGAGACGGCTATAGGCCTCTCTATGCGAGGTATGGTAGCTCCGGTGAGAAGTTAAGCACGCGCAGCATCATACTCTGTATCAAGTCCAGCCATGAAGTCCATTTGCCAGTCTAATAGTGGATTACATCCACCCTCAAGCGGTAGCCCAAGGTAGTGGATCGACAAATTGCCACATGAACATGCTAACACCCTTCCACATGCGACAACCTCCTCCACAACAAGTAGCCAGTCTAATAGTTGATTACATCTCTACCCCCAAGCGGAAACCCAAGGTAGCGGATCAAAAAATTGCAACATGAACATGCTAACTCCCATCCACGCGTGATCGCCTCCTCCTCAAGCAGCCTAAGGGGGACCACACTAGACTCGTTTCTATTAATCCTCAAACCTGAGATCTCCCCATAGAATCTCTACCACCACCGTCATGACCCTCACCTTCTCTACTCCCCCATACATGAAAAAAATGGTGTCGCTTACGTACTGGAGCACAGGAATGGAGATGTCCCTCGAAGAAAAACCTAAAAAATCTCATGGGCCACCACCTGACTCACCATCAACGAAAGCAGATCAACGGCCAACACACAAAAGAAGGGGCACCAAAGGGCACCCCCTGCTTAACTCCTCTCTGAGGTTGGAAAAACCCACCTTCAAGTCGTCTATCTACCAAAATCAAGTAAGAAGAAGCGGTGACGTGCCTCTTCGTCTATAAGAGATCCACAAGTCTGGAAACCCTCTTCTAGACAGGATCGACCATAAGAAATGCCAATCCATGCTATTGTAAGTCATCATAAATAGATAATATGTTTTGTTCTGAACGTTGTCTACTTTGACATTTCATTCTCCATATGGACCAAGATGAAGTAAAAGTAGATGTAGGACTAATTTTAAGGGTTTGGATTAAAACAAAGGTCATTCTCCATATGGACCAAGATGAAGAAAAAGTTGGTGTAAGACTATTTTTAAGGGATTGGATTAAAACAAAGGAGCAAATGCACCATAATGTAAAAGAGTTTTCATATAAACTCAGTTTTCATATAAACTCTGTGATGGAGGTGCAAAGATGGCATAGCCAAAAACGAAAAACCAAATGCTAAACAACAAGACATTATGGGATTGGAATGGGAATGTACAGGGCTTATGGGCGAGGACGCCGAGGAGAATAGTGAAGGTAGCCAATCAAGTAGTAGAAAGGGGTGAGAGGACAAGAAGGTAACAACAAGGCATCATATGTGACAAATGTTATTCACTGCATAGGGCATTTAAACTTACATGGGCAACAACGAAGTGACGAAGGAATGCTTTTAGTAAAAAGAGGGGCATAAAAAAAATGGATTGTTTTTGTTAGAATATAATACGGAAGCGAATATCAGAGAAAAGGAATAAAATTTTAAGGAACACCGCGAATTTAACGTAGAATCCTACTCCCTAAGGAGCGGGATGAAATCATGGGAGAACGCCATTTGATGAGAAATATGAGTGTATTTGTTTATAGACATACACATGCATACAAAAAGAAACATAACTAATAAAGCCATTTGATGAAAACATTTCCAGGATTTAGGAATAATATAACAATTATTTCCTTTTGGAAAGCAGTGAAATGGCAATTATGAGATACAATATAGGTAGCCATAGTTTCCGCAAAGAAAACAGTCTATACCTCCAGCATTATAACCCAACATGGCTGAAGATCTGCATCACCTGTAGGAAAGTATAATTTTATAATAACAAAAAGTCAAAAAAACACGAAAAGCAAAAGGATGATAAATAAGGGCTAGTGATCAACAATAAATATTCATGACTAAATCGAAAGGTTACCAACAAAATTACACAGTACCCTCTCTGGGAACCCACAGTTCAAGACCGATAGTACTACATTTTCAATGTACTGCATAACTGACGAGCACCACAGGGACGAAGCCAAGAATTTTTACTTGGGGGCAAGCTACTAAGTGATTTTTATCTGTTTTATTTTACCATTTGTCATTTTAGTTTTTAATCTTTATTGAACCTCATTAGTGGTATAATTTAAGGAAATTGCATATAAAATATTTGGCACCGTATTTGTAAGCAACTTTTAAGAAAACACCCCACTGCATAAGTATCCCCACAAATGTTGTATCAATAAAATTATACCTGAAAATTAATCATTTTAGAGAAAATACACTCCTCGCTACAATAATATGAGCCTATAGTCATGCTCTTTAAAAGTATGTTACCATATTGTTCGTTATTGAATATATATATATATATAATTATGAATATTATTTATTGTGAAATGATTTTTTATATCAGTAATTAGAGACGAATGTCAAGTCCATCGCTATATCAATAGAAACAGTCCATATACATGGATGCAAACGAACGTATTAAATTTTGATATAGAAATAGATATCTTGCATATATTAAAATCACAGATTATATTTTTTAATATGGATATCGGTAATTATCGGCTACGAATATTTAATAAACAAATATTGGCTATCCTACAGATAACCAACATCTCTTCAAAACTTATTAAAGTTAAAACTAAGAGTTGATTAAAAATAATAATCGCATACGAGTAATATCAGAAATAGCCTATAGATTAGCTTAAATATGCATGTATTGGATGGAATACACATAATATAACTTTACTAAATGCGTTTATAACTTAATAATTATACAAATATGGTGAAAAGTGATATAAAATTGTATTATATATGTTAAAAATAAATCTACAACTATATCTATATATGAAAACGGATAGAGTACAAATACATATGTTTGTGGATATCAAAGTGGTGTCAATATCAGTGTCCATTTTAAAACCGATACGAATGTCAAAATCAGTATAAAACAGATACATTGATGGATCGAATACGAGTATATCATTATCTATGTGCATCCCTAATCCGAACCCATAAAGGTCGACCCTAAACCCATGGCCATAGATATCCAACAAAGTATTCCGAATCGCATAGCCAATGCCGTTTGACCCCTAATATGTGGTGCTTCGACCATATCAATGAAATACTTTTAAAAATTATAATTGCTGGTGATCTACCACATGTACATTCTAATAATATGTAGTACATAACTTTAGTAATATATAAGTATGTGTTAGGAGACTTGGGGGGCGAAGCCCCCTCCCCCCTGTCTCTGTCATTGAAGCACCACCTCATTTCTCTACAGCCATATAACCCTATACATTATCCCACAACTTTCTTTTATTCCTTCTTTAAAGGTACACCGGGAGTTAGCAAGGTTGTGACCAGCGAAGGAATCTCAAGCCTTCTCAGAACCGTAATTGCAAGTGAATATTGAAACAACAAATGATCCATGTCTTCAACCCACGTGGCACAAAGAGGATAGCAGATGTTAGCCCCAGAAGCCCAACATCGTCTATGAACCTTCCCGACGATTGACCACCATCAAAAGAGCGAGATGAGAATCTTGACCTTCAGCCAGAGTTGACAAGGCAGCAACCTAAGGCTATCTTGCCAGACAATCACTAGCCAGAGTTGTCAAGGCACCTTGATCACATTCAAGTGAGATCAGTCATGTTTTTTTAAGAAAAAAGGGTGCAGCACCATATACACGAACACCCAGAGGTTAAGTTCCAAAAAATACAAAGACCAAGAATCTCGTACCATCTGGCATGTTCTAGAACACGACATCAACCATGTTAGGCGCCTTATCACATTTTCATCGCCTAGTCAACCCTGGCCTAGTTATATGATGCCCATATTGCATTTAAACTTTTTAATAATCGTTGTGTGTGTGTTTATAACTTGTACATTGTAAGATATAACTAAAATTTATTATAAAATATGATATATTATAACATATATTGTACTATTGTTTATATTTGTATATGTTGATAGAGAGTTGAGGGGAAGGAGTGTGGAGGGCGAAAGAGAGGGTGAGAGAAAGAACAGTGGAAGTGTGGCGGTGACAGGCTTTGTGGGAGCATGGAAAGCAATTGTGCAAGGGCTCGTGGGAGCATGGAGGCTTCCAGAGAGGGTGAAAGAAAAGGGGATGTAGATGGCACTAGTGAAAGGGCTTGTGGGAAAGTAAAGGGGGGCGCAAGGGACAAGGGACAAAACGAGCAAGGGTCATGAGGTTGATCGGGTAGGTGATGGGGATGTCTCTTCTTAGGCGAGGGCAAGGGAAGATGATTGTGTTAGAGCTATTTGGTTATCTTCTATTCATTATCTATTTATTTTATTGAGTCATGTAACCCCTTGAGGGTCTCTTATGTGATTATCTCTTCTTGGGATCTAAGATTTCACACAAGGTTTAAAAATGCGAGAGGTTGTCCGAGGCGTTTTCCCCGAATATGAGGCGAGACATAAGCCTCGAGGCGGTCGAGGCGTAAGCCTCATTATTAAAAATAAAATAAAATAAAAGCAAAATACCTTAAAAAGTATATAATAATATTAAGTTTTGCCAAAAACACATTCAAAAATAATTTCAGACTAGTAAAAGATACAACACATAAGCGATAAAAGCATGGAAGTTCAAAAAAACTAATATTAAGCCACTAATATACAAAATATCAAGTTCAAACTTCAACGATTCTATATAAGCATTGAACTAAAGTCTATACTTAATACTAAAAGTACAACAGAAACCATATTTTTTAGTGTTCTAAGTAAAAAAATGTTGACATGCATTTAATCCCAACCATATGTATGGTTGGACGTAGTTGGAGAACCGTCATATGCATCCTTTGTCATATCATACCCCAACAAGATGGGGGTCTCACAACTCATACAACCAAATAACAAAATTAAGTTGCAAACTTGAACTAATATAAACAATTTATTACAATTTAAACTGAAATCAATGTGCAATAGAACTAGTATGTGTAGATGTAAGATAAATTGAACATGATGCATACAAGATCATTGAGCTTCGTTTGTTTCCGCCGATCTTTTCTTTTTTTGCATGGGGCTATATATAGAAATATGCAACTATGCAAGGTTTAACATGAAAACATAAACACAAACATAAAAAAACACAATGCTTAGGTAAAAATATGGTCAGGTGCAAAACAAATAACCAAAAAGTAAAAAAAAACCTCCAGGATGAGTCATACGCCTCCGCCTCACCTCAAATGCCTCAAGCCAGGTCAAGGCATACGCCCTACCCAGAGGACCCGAGGCCTGCGCCTCAGGGCAATTTTGGCACGCCTCGCCTAGAGGCGTACGCCTTCACGCCTCGAGGCGCCGCTTTTTAAAACCATGATTTCACAATATATATGAAACCTTATACCCCTTGAATCAAGCAATTCATTCTCTATTATTCTCCAAATGGTAGTAGAGCAACGACCCTGACTGGGGCTCGTACCGAATATCTGATTCCTCACCAGCTCGCCCTTTCTATCTCCATGGTGTGGCTGAGACCTTCTCTCACTCCTCTCATATTTCTAGGCTACGATTGAAGCAAGGAACCCGTCGCCTAGAGGGAAAAATATATCGCATGCAAGGAACCCATTGAGTCATTTTTAACCATTCACTTGGAGGGAAGCATATACAAGGAAGTGATCGCCTAGAGGGAAGTATATGAACCCATCGCCTGTAAGGAACCGATCGCCTGGAGGACCTGTCTTCTATCGCCTAGAGGACCTGTCTTCTATCGCCTGGAAGGAAGCATCTGAACCCATCGAGTCATATGGAGTCTATCGCCTGTAAGGAACCAACCGTCTAGAGGATCTATCACTTGTCGCCTGGAAGACAAAACTTATCACCTACTGCATGGAGGTGAGAAGTGAGAACCTATTGTCTAGAGGGTAGAATCGATTGCCTAGTTATTGAAGCCAGCGATTGGAGGCTACACTCGTCGATTGAAGACCTGGAGACTCTATCATCCCTAATTACATGAGTCATAATTTCATGTACTCAGCAATTTACTGAAGACCAGGAGATTGAAGCCATCCTTGTAGAACTATTTGTTGCACTATGTTGAAAATAGGGGCATTGTGCCCTAATTTCATGTCGGCTTGAGTTCCTACAACTACGCATTGATCCTATATTTGACCATGATGGCATCAAATCCTATAGAGACCAAACCCATGTATTATACGTCTTCGATGATAGAACATGGGATTACTATCAAACACAAGGGCAATGATAACTATATCCTTGGTTTCAGACCTTCAAGGTGTCTGTTGGCATTTAGGGGAAGATCTCTATTCTCAAGAAGAATCCGCTAAAGGTAACTGACAAGGACTATGAATCCTGGTTTTGGGATACTTACCAAGCGTGGATGACCAACAGCAAAAAGCCCCAAATCGCGATAAACCTCATGTAAAGGGATATTACAAAAGATATGCAGAACGAATTGGCTCGGACTTACTCGCAGTAGACTACCAAGTCTCATCTTTTCGGCATTTATACGTGGATTTGTTCCACATCTCACGGAGAATCCACTCTTATGGAGTACTATCGCCTCCTCACCGGTCTCTACAAGGAGCTTGCCAACAGCTTGCATGTTGTACTAAACATGTGACAAAGAGATAAGAGTAGCATGTCTACCATTTTTTGTCGGTTTACATCCTCACTATGAAAAAGTGAAGGATCAATTCCTCACATCTGATACTATGTTGTCCATCAAGGTCATCTTGGATCGTCTTCAAGAGCTTGAAATTTATACTGGTCGTACTTCCCCTCTGCACCCTGCAGAGAACTCGGCCTTCCTTGTCTCCTCAGGAAGAGGTGGCCGACACAGATCATAGTCATGATTATGGTCGTGGTCGCGGTCGTGATTCTAGTTATGCTCATTACATTCACATCTCTCAGCAGTGGAATCACCCCTCTGAGCGATATTGGGTGAAGTTTGGATGTCCTTCTCCTCCTTGAGCCAATGTTGCTTCTGCATTTGGCTATGATGCAACAAGGTCGGGGACATTTTCTAATTAGGGGACCAATGGACAAACAGTCCAACTCTCCACTGCAGATTACCCATGCTTGATGTAGTGCTCCAGAACTCAAGTGCCACTGCTAATGAGACTCCTCCTACTGCACATACGGCTACTACTTTAGGCACCATAGCCAACTCCGCTATTTCTACATCATCGACATGAATTGTTGACTCAGGTACTTCTAATCATTTGACGGGAGAAGATGGCGGACCTCCTCTCGAACCTTTTCCACTATGAAGCCGGTTTGAGTTGCCAACGATACCCAGCCCCATGTTACTACAGTTGGAGCTATGGAATTTTCCTCCAAGCTCAGGCTCACTGGAGTCCACTATGCTCCTGGCTTTCCTTTGTGCTTATTATCTGTCCATAAGCTTTGTGTTAAACAGAATTGTCCGGTGATTTTGCACGAGTGCTATTTTTATAAGGACATTCAGACGATGCAGATTTTTGGTGGGGGACATGAGAGAACAACCTTTACTACCTTGATAATCCTGCCAATTCTACCTTTATTGGTGTTGTCTCCATTTCTACTTATTCGTTCCTTTGCCATTTACGACTTATTCATCCTTCTACTAAAGCTCTTTCCTAGGTATTGTGAACCCCCGAGGATCCGGGTACCTGTTTACGCTACCTTCGCAGCTTTCCATTCATTAGAGATCGCATAATTTATAGAAAAACAGGGAATTTCTTTTTTCGTTGCAATCATTGGCATCTGACATTCACATTTATATTCATAACCACCAGTTAATAGAGACAATTGGCACAAAAATCTTATTTCATTAATTTCCATATGATTTTACAACATGTACAATGTCTGTCAGTATATACAACATCCCAAAAATTTGACTGAAGAGAAGAAGCATTTTACAATATCAATTGAACTAAAAACTGTAACAAAAACCACATACCGTCTGGTATAAACCTTGACTCCTGGAACCATGTATAGCTACTAAACAGCAGATTGTTTGCCTGCCAAACATGTTAGGAAAGAAGAGACGTCAGCGGGCGCTGCTACCTCCCAAAAACTTATAAACATAAACAAGGATTTAATATGTTCAAAAGTAACAAGTAGAAAGGTGGAACAACCCAATTTAATTTTATTTCTACTTGCAAATGTAAAAGGTTTCCAAATTTCTAGTAAGCACCTCTCATGATTAGCCATTAACCCAACATTTCCCACATATGCATATTTATATTGTAACTAATTGATCATAAGTATATTTTATTCTCATATTACTTAGAGATCATATTTGTGGATTTTGATGATGGGAAAGATGAGATAAGAAGATATAATGATTTATTAAATTCTTAAGTCTAGTGGATAGTCTGTGGTCTTGGTTCGTGTGAAACCTCACACAATGACTCTAAGACTTTGGGAAAAGTCTTAGGGTTGGGGTGCCTTTGTAGGCATGCGGTGTAGTATAATGCATCCTAACTAAGTTCCAACACGTCCACTAGCTTAATGAGATTTCAAATCATATTATCGACTTTTCCATTTACACAACTTTAATTGTAATCCCTTACAACCTTAAGCGCAACTGTCTCAGATGTAACTCTAGATGATGTGGATATAGAGATGGATGTTCTGGATGTAGAATCAATCCCTTCAAATCTCAGTGCAACAGTCTCAAATATAACTCTAGATGATGTAGGTATAGATATGGATGAACTGGATGTAGAATCGTCAAGTCTGTTGGCGAAAGAAAAACTCAAGCGGTGAAGAAGTGTAACATCCGGGTTCCGAACAAACCCGAACCCGACCTGATTAGGGCCCGATCAACTCAATAAAGTTATCTGGCAACATTAGACAACCTAAAATGACCAATTGATCATGAATCAAAAGTCGTTCGGGCGAAATCGACCAAAAATCGATCACTTCGTAATGCGCGCCGTGAAAAAACTGTGACGCAAATTCGGAAACCGCAAAACGAACCGAGACCGTCATTAGATTCGATTCAACGATACAAGACTAACGGAATCGATCGTTCGTCAATCGGAGGTCGTTTGATATTTTTAAATCACAAAATTTAATCTTAAACAAAAACCGTAATCCGAAAATTTTGGGTATTCAAAACTCGATCGGAAGTATATCAATATTATACTCATATTGATCGTCATCCAAAGACGATCAAATCGAAATATTGCGCGTTGAAATCCAACACTCAAGGCGCATATACGATCATCTTTGAGTTTGTCAAGTAAAGAAAGTTTTAAAGTATATAATTATATATATATATAAATTTAATAAATAAATTTCTGTTGCTGTTGTATCACAGCCGGCTCGGTCAGAAAAAAAATATTTTTTTTCTGCTTTAAACACAGTCACTGCTGTGTGCTTCCAAGTTGTCCATTTGTCCTCTTTCTTTTCCACTTGTCACCATTTAGATCCCTCTTCTCTTCTATATATATGGAGCCAAGAAGACTCATTCCTTCATTCTTCTTATAACTTAGCCGTGAGAAGAAACCTCCCTCTTCCCCTTCCTTTATTCTTTCCCATATTAAGCTCTCAAATTTCCACCTTTCAATTCCTTGTGATTTTTCAAAGTTTCTAGCCGAGTGTCTCTCTCCAAACTGCAACCACAGCCCTTATTTTGCTGGAGCTGCTTTCTTTCTAGGGAGTTGTTGCTCCTTCTCTCCATTGGAACTGCAAACCTTGCAGTTCAAGATTTCTGCTGCTGTCCTCAAGCCAATTGATGCAGCACCAAAGCTGATTCAGCCCCATTCGGATGCTTGGAGCCCCCTACTACCCCATGTTGATACAAAGATGCCACTCCTACTCCTTGATCAGGCTTAGAACTGCTAGCATGCAATATTAATCTCAAATTTGGAGTTGTAGGTACAATTCCCTCAACTTTCTTTGCTGCCATACATGAGTTTTTTAACACAATTAAATTCCTATTTGTTAAAAATTTTGGGATTGGATTTCTTGAAATAAAATTCAATTTCCAGGGATTTTGATTGATAAACAATAAACTGGTCATAATAATTGAAACCGGTAATATATTAGAAATGCTAGGAGTGGAGGGGGTTTCAATGACATTATTCTTAGTAAAAAGGAAAAGAAAAGAAAATACCTGCACTTGGCACTCGTCTCAAGACATATATATAACTTTCAGAGGTCAGATTTCTATTTAATTAGATTACATTTTTACACAGCAACACTCGTCCCCGAATAAAGCTCCATTACATGAATCTAGATGGCTCAAAGAGTTGCAAATGGTCATTGAACTCCTGCAGGTGACCTGAATTGTTCTATGAATTTGTTTTATAAGGGGATTTGCTACACCCTTTAGGCTCTACAATAGTAATTAGGTTCAACTAGTAGGATTGGCCTAAGGAAATCAACATGAGAAGGTGTGATTTCCTTTAACTTATGACCAATGATAGGAAAATTCATGACTATTGGGTATAATTGATCTTGTTGTCTCCATGATATAACCAAAGGATAGGATGGGCATGCTACTTGTGTCTATTATTTGGATTCTATATTATTGAACAATTCTCAAGGAAAAAAATATAATAATATTAATAAGAGCATGATGTTACTGGTGTTTTGATTGACTAGCATGTAGATATGGCTACAGGGACAGTTGTTAAATGAACTTGAGATTTGCAAGCATACTTCAGATTTACATCAAGTGCGAAAATATGTTGCAAGGGATGTTGGTGATTTCCAAAAATGATAACAATTTAAAAATTTAAAGCTATATTAAAAAATAAGCTCATGAGTTGCCTTTTATTGCCCTTATAGCCACCATCCATAACCAGGATCTTGTAGGTTACATATCTTTCTTATAATAGGTTCTCCATGCTTGGAGTAATCAAATTGGAATGATGATTATGTCACAAACCAATTAGCCTTCTCATCATTTAGTTAATTATAAATCATATACATATGTCGCAACAGAAATAGCTGTCATATTTTCTTGTATATGGCTTATGCCTTATCGGTTGTCTAACTTGCTGGTCATAAAAAAATACTACAATACATGCATGAGTTTAAACAAAACGCATGATTTCCTTAACTATTAGGTAACAATAAGGACGCTGGCAAGGTCTGGTGTTTGGCACGTTGACGTTTACATCTTTTTGAAGATCTACAAAAGAAATCCAACTTAAGGGTATTGGAATAAAATTTGGTATAAACAAATACACTGGAAATTCACTTCGAATTATGTCCTTTTACAATATGGAAAGGAATCTGTATAACCACTCCTAGGAGAGAGTCGAACGATGGATTCGTGACTTCTATATGTTATAATACCAAGAGGTTATATTTGATAATCATAAGCATCTATAAAATCTTTTTATATGGGCATAAGTTTAAAATAATAATAATAATTAATTGGTGGATCAAAGTGAAATAACTGTTAGAAAGAAAGGCTAAAATCAATATGAATAGCAATCTTCAATCAATTAATCCCTGAGTATGACTTACTATGTATACACAAGGATAAGTTGTGACAAATACTAAGATCGATACGTCGATAAAAGAAGAGATTGGGAAATCATTGAGCAGATAAATAAGTTAAATTAATAGTGCCGGTCAAGGTGCCCTTACACCTGACCGTGCGAGGGCGCGGTGACCCTCAACTGGGCGGAAGATAGGAAGCTCAGTTACGGCAGCGGTCGCTTAATGCGCGGGTGTAGGATCTCAGTCCTTCGATTTTTACGTGAGCTCGCGGTGTTTTTACGCCTCGTTGGGATCCCGACTTTAGACCAGTTCCGCTGACCCTTTGTTTTAGGATACCCAGGCGGGGGATCCTTGGTTTTCAGTTTTACGTACGAGCTCGGTTGCCCGTTACCGGTCGGGTTGTTTTTCTAGAGTGACTTTTCCGGGAAGTCCCTCTCACCCGTCTTAGTGGCGTAGTTTTGGAGTATACCTATCCCTCTATTGGATCGCGCTTCCAATTATAGGGCGAGACGGAAGAGCCATTTGAAGGCTTCCTCACCGCTTGAGTTTTACTTTCGCCAACATACTTGGCGATTCTACATCCAGATCATCCATATGTACATCTAAAACATCGAGAGTTACATCTGAGAGAGTTTCAGTTAAGGTTTGGAGGAAATTATAATTAAGATCAAGTTGATTGAAGGTAACTTTAATCTGATTCGAAATCCCTCTAAGTTAGTGGACGTGTTGGGAACTTAGTTAGGATGCATTATACAACACCGCATGCCTACGGAGGCACCACAACCCTAAGGTACTTTTAAATACCTTAGAGTCATAGAGTGAGGTTACACACAGACCAAGACCACAGACTATCCACTAACTTAAAAGGAGTAAATAGCATTAAGGATCAAATCCATCATCATCATATCAGTCCTATATCGAAAACCATGATATAATCTCAATGACAAGAAATTAGCAATTACATGTGCCATCAAGTTCCACAACATGATCTCCAAGACCCAAAATCATGATCTTTCAAACACAAGAAATCATTATATGTTAGAGTTTGTCACCTAAACTATATATAAATATATATGGAAAGAACGGGAAAAAGGGGTAAGCATGTGAACTACATACCAAGCAGTTGAAAACCTTTTTACTTACGCAAGTAAATGTAATTGTACTTGTTTTACCTTTCTACTTACTTTCTTTTGCACATAATAAACTTGTTATTTATTCTAAAACTACGAGTTTGTATTCACATTTGTGACACCTCTTCTTTCCTGACATGTTTTGGCAGGCAAACAGCCTGTTGTCCAGTAGGCGTTTATGCTTCCAGGAGACAGGGTATACACCAGACGGTATGGTTTATTTTGTCTCAGTTTTTTATTCACATTATAATGTAAATGTTATCTCTTCTGTTCAGTCAGATCTTTTAGGATATTGTATAAACTAGCAGATATTGTACATGTTATAAAAATTATACGGAAATTAATGAAATGAGATTTTGGAATAATTTGCATCTTTTAGATTGTGGTTATGAATGTTAATGACATATGTAGCTTCAAGCAAAAAAAACCCCATAAATTATGCTTTTAATGCGATGTCAAATATATGGAATTTCTGTGAAATGTGTCGTAAACGGATACCCGGATCCACGGGGGTTCACAAGAAGCCAACAAAAGGGCTCTTCCATCTCGCCCCTAATTGGAAGGACGGTCCAATAGAGGGATATGTCTACTCCCAAACTACGCCACTGAGACGGGTGAGAGGGACTTCCCGGAAAAGTCACTCTAGAAAAACAGACCGACCGGTAACGGGAAACCGAGCTCGTACGTAAAACTGAAAACATCGGATCCCCCGCCTGGGTATCCTAAAACAAAGGGTCAACGGAAATGGTCTAAAGTCGGGATCCCAACGAGGCGTAAAAACACTGCGAGCTCGCGTAAAATCTGAAAAGAGACTGGGATCCTAGACCCGCGCACTTGGCGGCCGCTGCCCAAACTGGGCTTCCTATTCTTCCGCCCAGTTGAGGGTCACCGCGCCCTCGCACGGTCAGGTGTAAGGTTCACCATGATCGGAACACTATATTGTCATACTGATTCACCAACATACTTATTTGATTCTCAATCTTTCTTATCCCTTTCTATGGTCAACTTAACAGCTCTAGGTATCTCATAATATTTTTTCTCAATAATGATTAGTAGAATATGCTAAAAGGATGATCTTAATTTAATCGACGAATTAATTGCATTCATTTTTAGTGATGCTCTCACTATTAAGCGATGGTTCATGGTATTCTAAGAAAATGTTGACGAAGCCCCAATTAGAATACTTCACCCTCTTCTATAGATAAACATGTATCGATTAGGGTACCTCATATTTTTAAGTTAAGACCACATATTTTATATTTTAGTTGAGGGCACTATAGGATGATAATCTTATGGTCATTCCTTATAACATAAACCTTCTCGCTTATGCACTCTTGTCGGGGACAGAGGTTTCAACATATGTTGATAATGATATAAATAATGGTAGTATATCTGAATTTGTCAAGCAGGGTTATCATATGATTAATTTATTTAGTACATATCGGTATAGTCAGTTATTTAAATGGTTTAATATAAACAGATTAAAATTGAGACTTTCGTTAACCCCATAGTATGCACAATAATATCAAGACTCCACCTCCAAAACCCTCATGTTGTCCCCACATCAGTAAATTTTGTACTTAGTTCCAAATTCAGTGACCAACTCTCCCATGTCAAGGCATTCATATCATAATCATATGATTATTGATAATGTAGAATCTGAATAAATATCCATACTTAATCTTAATACATCATATTTAGTTTTGATTGAATTTCATCAACTAGAAAAGAAGATACAAGGGGTTTATGAATTTATGAATTTCAGTTACATGCTTGTGAGGTGTTAATAAGAATGAACCATGGAATTAATATATAATCTCCTTGGGATAGTTTATGTTCATCTTAAAGAAAGATATTCCCATATCAATGGTCCAAGAGGATGTCCATAAACCATGTATGAATGAATTATTTATTATTTTAATAGAGAATTATAGCAGAATTTTGCCTTACTGTACAAGAACACATTATTTGCATTGTATCTTTGTAACATCCGGATCCGAATGAACTGAAGCTCCTGTCAAGAAAAGGATGTTGCAAGCAAGTTTGGATCTCCAAAGTGGAGATATTCAAAGGTACATATCTCTCTCCTCTTTGTTCTCATTAAAGTCAATGCTGAAGTTTCTAATTCAATTTTTTTTGTTGCTATCCATCAGGTATTTTATCTATTGTTGTATGTTAGATAAAGCCACAAATCCCTCCAAACTTAGAGGATCAAAGGTACAATCTTTCTCCCTCCTCTTGCTGCCTTCCATGCATGATTTAGCCTATAAAATTTTTATTACAAAAGCCTTGTAGGTACCTGGGGTTGGGACATAAAAATCTCTTAACTGAAATTATATTATAAGAAAGTATTGGTCATATCAAACTCACAAATAAGCCAACTTGTACTTATGATGTTCTGATATAATCTTGAAATAAATGGAATCATGCAAATGATCTAAAGATAGTCCCTGACATACTTCAATAGTACAAGTTGTATATCAAGTTGAGCAAATGTGAGTTCTAATTATCCCATGTCTCATTACTTGGACATGCCATTTCTGGAGTAGGTATTGCAGTTGACCCTGCGAAAATTGAGACAATCATGTCTTAAGAATAACCCAAGACAATCATTCATATTCATAGCTTCCCTGGACTATCGGGGTATTACAGACGCTTCATCAGTAGTTTTTCACGAGTCATTTTTTTCTTGACACAATTGACACAGAAGAGAGTTCCTTTCATTTGGAATTATTCATGTTAATATGCCTTCGGGATATTGAAGGAAAGATTGACGACTATATATCATTGCATTTCCTTTAGGGACTCAGGATTTTGCAGTATATATAGATGCTTCAAGTGAAGGTTTAGGAGCAGTTCTGATATAGCAAGGTTACGTGATTGCTTATGCATCACATCAGTTGAGGACGCATGCGCAGCGGAAGCGTGGTGGCAGATGCATTTAACAGGAAAGCTCATGCGCATACGGTAAACTAGCTATATACGTGAGATATGCTCATAACTTTGACTAATTGGCATCCTCATAAGAGTGCGACCATATCTACTGTCATACCTCCACGATTCATCAGTCTTTGGGATTGCATAGTATAAGGATACATGACATATCCTTGAATTTGAGACAGATGCATGCGTGCCATCAAGGACAAACGTGATGATTTTGTGGGGATTAAGTCTATTTTGTGGAAGGATGGCTGGATAACTGCGCCCAACAATGAGTAGTTGGGCAGAGATATTCTTGATAAGGCACATAGTTCACGATTGTTTATTCTTCTTGGCAACACAAAGATGTACCGAGATCTAGGTCTACATTCTGGCAGGACGGAATGAAGCGAGATGCAGCATGTCATGTTAGCAAGTGCATGATCTATCAGATGGTCAAGGCTGAACATAAGAGACCACCACGATTATTACAGTATCTCCCCTTTCTCGAATAAAAGTGGAAGAGTACTTTTATGGATTTTGTCACGGGACTAGTAAAGACAGTAGGTGATCACGATGCTATTGGGATGTTGTTGACAGATTCCAAGTCAGTCCATTTCATACATATCAACATGACCTACACTACATCTAGACTGGCTAGATTACATGTGCAAAAAAAAATATTATCAAATTTTATGATATACCACATGAGGTAGTGTCTGATGGAGACTCGAGGTTTATATCTCACTACTGGTACCGGCTTATGTCAACACCACAGACAGAGCTGAAGATGAGTTCTGCATACGATACTATGTGTTATTCAGATACTTGAGGATTTGCTACGTGCATGTACTCTAGAGTAGAAATGATCTTGGAAGGACCACCTGACATTGGTAGAACTCACGTACAACAATCATTATTCCTGTATTGATATGACATCATCCGAAGCCCTATATGGGTAGAGATGTCTCGCATCTCTCAGATAGCATGAATTAGGCGAACACACTCTTTACTCTGTAGATCTCTTCGGGAAGGGACTACGAGGATTGTTGATCGATCTTGTAAAGGAATTGCTTCTAATGACTCAGAGATGCTAGAAGAGCTATGCAGACCGTCAGAAAAGATATTTGGAGTTTCATGTAATCCGATCCTCTTCTCTTAATCGATTCAAATTGTAACTTATCAATATTTAACTTAATCCTTCATATTGATGGAAATTCCTGAAAACACAAGAAGGAGATTGAGTGTTTCTACGAGTATCTCCCATGAAGGGAGTACAGAGATTTGGTGCTCATAGCAAGTTGTCACCACGAATTTTTAGTCGTATGTGTAAGGTGGTCTATTGAGTAACCCTTTCTCCACACCTATCAATTTAAGGAATTATGAGTACGACCTTCACCACGTCATCAGCCACGAGAACCTTGACGTGGAGTCAAATTTGATTTACAAAGAAAAGGTCAGTACAAATACTCGATGGTGTTGTGAAAAAAAAGCTTCACAACAAAGAAATTCTCCTAATAAAGGTGCTATGGCACCGACATGATGTCAAAAAGGCAACATGGAAGACAAAAGTGGATATGCGGGCATGATACCCACAACTCTTTCAGGTAATTGTCAAAACAAGCCCATTTAATTATATATATTGAAAGAACACGGCTTGTTTTCCCTTTAGGGTTATTATGGTTCAAAACCCTTTGAGGTTTTTATGGCCAGATAAGATCCAAACAAGACACAAAGTGACCTTGACCCGAGTCTCGACGACAAGACTCCCTTTGAGGTTTTTATATTTGTAACATCCGAATCCGAATGAAATGAAGCTCCTGTCAAGAAAAGGATGTTGCAAGCAAGTTTGGATCTCCAAAGTGGAGATATTCAAAGGTACATATCTCTCTCCTCTTTGTTCTCATTAAAGTCAATGCTGAAGTTTCTAATTCAATTTTTTTTGTTGCTATCCATCAGATATTTTATCGATTGTTGTATGTTAGATAAAGCCACAAATCCCTCCAAACTTAGAGGATCAAAGGTACAATCTTTCTCCCTCCGCTTGCTGCCTTCCATGCATGATTTAGCCTATAAAATTTTTATTACAAAAGCCTTCTAGGTACCTGGGGTTGGGACATAAAAATCTCTTAACTGAAATTATATTATAAGAAAGTATTGGTCATATCAAACTCACAAATAAGCCAACTTTTGTTTCACCTGGACTTCATACTGGTTAATAGAGAAAAGGCTTTGATGTAATCAACTCCATACGTATAAGAGAATTCTTTTACTGAAAGCCCCTCTTTAAGCCAATCAAGCTTACCATCAAGTGTATGCTCTATAGGAAATAACCACCGACAGGAAACAATAGTGACATTCAAAATAAAGGGCATGAGGTTAGAGGAGCATTCTTCTTATCATTCATGACCTGACTTCAGTTAGAGTTTTGTAATATATCAATATAATCTCTTAGAATCAATACAGTTCACAGTACATCAATGGATTGCATTCGGGATCAGATAAGTCATTACTCGTAATAATTAGAGATAGAATGGTGAACACATGATCTCACCCCTTCACATAGGGAAACCAACTGAGGTAAAGAAGCATCTTGAGCAATGTTTGATGAAGGGCTAGATTTGAATTGTTTATGAATTATGATTATGCTGCACTATTGAAAGTTCACATTCCCACAACATGTAGAAATCTTAATCATGTTTATCTATACCATTGTAACATTGTGTAAACTAGGTTGGGGGAGTGATACCTTCTGAACAGATTTTTGGATAGAAGTTCAAAATTAGATGCATATGTCCATTGGCTACAATCGCTCAAAATCAAAATCTGTTGAGGATTGTTTAATTAGTGAAACTCTTGCTTCACAAATGAACATTGTAAGCCTTGCAACATATGACCATGCTGCCACATTTTTTTATAAAAGACTATGGATGGCCTTATTATGATCGACGTCTATCTACCTATGAAACACTGCTCGAATAAGAGGGCTTAATCATCATAGGCAATCTCCTTGATGCCACTGGTTAATTTCACATGTACAAACATTGATCGGATTTAATATCTTACATATATAGGAGCAAATATGATGATCTTCTGAGAATTCATCTTTTAAAATATTAGAACTCTTCTCTCAAAGGCAATAAATGATTTCTCAAGATCTTTACGAATAAGAAATCATCAATCAATTGATCATTATGTATAGTCTACTATTCATACAATCTATTATATATATAGGATGTTATGACAAATGATCAGAAAACACCCCTCTTTTGATGTCTCGACTGGAACTGGTACAATTGAGACATGATTCTTGTTTAGGTACCATATAAAACAAAATGATAAAGACTAGCTAGATCCATATCCAAATTGTAGATGGTGATCTTATGATTTTAGAAATAATAAGATGTGACCACAAAGACCGATCATCTTCATAAATTAATCTTTTAGGTATACTCTACTATTTATACATATCATCAAAGATAGGTAGTGACAAAATACCTAGAATTGTAAAGTCGACCATTGAAGAGATTGAGAAATGATGGGGTAGATGAATAAGTAAAATTAATGATGAATCATTTATATCAATAAGATCGTTGATCAAAAAGACCTAGATCTGTACAATCAATCACATAAAGGATTAAGAAAGGATGATGAATCAAGTCATTGATGACTGATAATTAAGAGTGCCAGTCATGGTGACCTTTACGCCTGACTGTGCGAGGGTGCGGTGACCCTCAGCTGGGCGGGAGATTAGGAAGCCCAGTTAGGGAAGCGGCCGCCTAGTCCGCGGGTCCAGGATCCCAGTCTTTTTCTCGGGTTTTTTTCGCGAGCGCTCGCAGTTTTTACGCCTCTCTGGGATCCACAGGTTTTCTTTTAAAAACCAGTTCCGCTGACCCTTGTTCTTTAGGGTACCTAGGATGGAGGACCCTTAGTTTTAGTTTTTCGAGCTCATTAGCCCGTACCGGTCGGGCCGGTTTTTCTTTTAGAGCGACTTTTCCGGAAAGTCTCTCTCACCCGTCTTAGTGGCGTAGTTTTGGAGTAGACCTATCCCTCTATTGGACCGCCTTCCAATTAGAGGGCGAGACGGAAGAGCCTTTTGTAGGCTACTTCACCGCTTGAGTTTTGTTTATTTTTCGCCAGCAGACTTGGCGATGCTACATCCGAATCATCCATGTGTACATCTGAATCCTCTATGGCTACATCTGAATCAGTTACAGTTGAATTTGGAAAAGTTACATTTGAGATTGGATTGAGTCACAAATGAGTTTGGCTAAAGTTGAGACGAATTACAGTTGAGTTGGTTTCATGGAAGCTTGGTTACAGTTAAGTTGGTTGTAGTTGTGCTAGTTACTTTTCCGCCAGTAATTCTTGATGAAGAGAAAAGATCAGTTTATGAAAATCATCCTTATCAGATTTCGATCTACTACCACAGCCGTTCGAAATAGCTAGTGGACGTGTTGGGAACTTAGTTAGGATGCATTTTACTCCACCGCATGCCTACGGAGGCACCCCAACCCTAAGGCTTCTTTACTGCCTTAGAGTCATAGTGTGAGGTCTTATCTAGACCAAGACTACAGACTATCCACTAAGCTTGAGAAATTCAATATGAAAAGAATCAAAACATCAGACTCATCATCTACACTTACTATGGTCTATCCTCATGACTCACAAACATCAAAAGAGACCCGAATCATCTCGACCATGTCAATCATTAAATACTCAAGATATCATGATCAATTCAATCATGATAGCCATTGAATAAATCATTTAAACATGAAATTGATGGGGAAGAATGGAAATCATATACAGTTTTATACTGGAGTTACATCTTAGAATTATAATATGAGGTCACACTCGGATCAAGATCCCAGATTGTCCACCAAATCTAATTGATTAGACAAAAACCAAGAACAAAGACTCAACATCCACATCTCAAGATCCATTAAACATGATTTATAATTAATTAAAAGGTGACAGTTTAAATATGGATCTTATAATCTTTGTATAAAAATGATTAATATGGGTAATTAATTTAGGATGAGTAGAGTGGGGTTTTACATACCAAACAACTTGAAAGCATGTTTCAATGCAAGTAGCTCTAAAAATTTAATTGTCAAAGCCCCTTTTACTTGCTTTCTTTTGGATCCACTAAATTTCCTGTTATTTTTAATTAATTAAGATTTACTCAACATTTGTTGATGTTCTTTTCTCCCTATTCCATGCAATCCATGGCATAATACATGCACCGTTGTATTGGGAGAGTTGAACATCAGCTTCTGCAGTTACAATTATCAGGTACGCATGCTATACTTTGTTCAAGATATTTATGCTTTTATTTCTCTTCTGATAAAATTGGGATGCATGTACATAATGCAATTTCTATTGTTACATGTTAATTGTTATGGAATTTATGCAATATAAGTGTGACATGTTATAGTTCTGTGGTTTATTGGTTAATTTGTGAATGTCATTCGTAAAAAAAAATTCCCCTAATTTTCAGTACTCTAATGTGGTCCATAGCGAACATGATACTACGTCTGATATGTAAACGGGTTTCCAGATCCGAGAAGGAGCGGGCCTCACAATCTTGTACCACTACACTCCTCTATTATGCCTTCTCATGTCATTGTTATAATGTCCTATATCACCATTTCTACTCTATTGGCACATATGATTATAGTCCAGTTATACTGGTAGTGTTTACAGTTTCAGTCTTTTATAATTGGTTGGTTGCTAGTTCAGAAGTTTACCTTATGATGATACTCTTTGAATCTCCTAATGTGTTCTAAATCCTTTCACATACAGTCCAGCCATGATTTTGAATGATTTTGAAACCAAAATCTGAAGGTTTTCTAATGGATAGTAAAACAAAAAGAAAAGAAAACTATAGAGACTTGTTGATTTTATTTAGTTATTTTGATTATTCGTACAGGCTAGGAGAATAATTTCAGATATGGATTTTTTTTAACGGTAAGAAAAATATGGATACCCAAACTACTACAAGGTACATCAAGGTACAAATCTAACAATATCCAAAAGGAATGAGGAAAGCCTTCACTCAACATTTGATCTATAATGTATATAAAACACATGCATGGCAGCAATAAGGATGGAGAAGGATTGTACCTATTTCTCTAAGATTGGAGAGAACTTTTGCATGCAATGGGAAAGGTTGCAGCAGCCTCCAGGGGATGGAAGACAGCAGCTTCAGCTGCTGTTTTTGCTTCTGACGGGCTTTGCAGTGGCTATATAGACTCCCCTCGGAGCAGCAACAGCAGCAAAGGAGTCAACCCAACACTTGGAAGGCAAGGAGGAGCATCTATACCTCCAGAACAATTGCTTTAGGCAGCAACTGAGACCTTAATGGTGCTGGACATCATCATTACCAAAGTCTGGAGGAGACTTTGGGCTTCTTTGTTGCAGAATTTGGGCAGATTTGGAGATTGGGGGAAATTAGGAGGAGAATAAGGGGAAGAAAGGAAGAAGAATAGAGGGGAGAAGTGAAGTCACGGCTGGAATTTAAGAGAAAAGAGGAGGGTTTCTTGGTGGTATTAAATAGGGGAAATGAGGGTGTGGGATGTTGACAAATGGAAGTAAAAGAGAAGTCGCAACCAAGTGGAAAGAAACAAGTCCTGCTCTAACAGACGTCAGTCTGTTTAGAATTAAAAAATTTAATTTTTTTTATTTTTCTTTTCTTTTATTTGGCATACAAATGTTGCCCGAGTTCGCGCCTTGAGCCTCCGATTTTGACACGAAATATCCCGATTTGATCGTCTCGGAACGACGATCAATATGAGTATCATATTGCTATACTTCCGGTCAGGTTTGGATGCCTGAAATTTTCGTATACGATTTTTGTTTAAGATAAAATTTTGTGATTTAAAAATATCAAACGACCTCCGATTGACGAACGGTCGATTCCGTTAGTCTTGTTTCGTTGAATCGGATCTAACAACGGTCTCGGTTTGTTTCGCGGTTTCCGAATTTGTGTCGTGGCTTTTTCACGGCATGCATTACGGAGCGACCGATTTTTTTAGTCGATTTCGCCCGAACGACTTTTAATTCACGATCAATTGATCGATTTAGGTTGTTCGGTATTGACCAACAACTTTATTGGGTTATTTGGACCCTAATTGAGTCGGGTTCGAGTTCGATTGGAAACCGGGTTTTACAAATATAACAACCTCAAAGGGAGTCTCGTCCTCGAGACTCGTGTCAAGGTTATTAAGTATCTTGTTGGGATTTTATAGGTACATAAAAACCTCAAAGGGTTTTGAACCCATAAAAACCTCAAAGAGAAAACAAGCCATATATTTTAACATATATCTAAAAGCTTGTTTTGATTTTTACTTTAGAAAAGTTGCTGTTAGAGTATTTGGAGCATGCGTCACTTATGTAATAGGTGGGTAAATGGATCCCTCCAAGATCCATTTACCACACCACTGAGTTTAGTCCCATACCGCCTAGTGGTGGGACTTGGAGGCCCTGTAGAAGCTATATAAAGAACCCCAGGCCTCCTGTAACAGATGAGAAAGTCAATAGACAAACACGCCCCATTGAGGGCTTCTCCCGTGGTTTCATCCCGCTCCTCACGGAGTAGGGTTCCACGTAAAATCCCGCTTTCATATTTCTTTATCTTTTCATGTTTACGCTTCCGCTTCCGATTTTCTAACATGGTATCAAAGCGGGTTCGATTATCGAGGTTTTATGTTTATTTTTCGAGATTGGAGGTTGATGAATTTTTGTTCTGTTCAAGTTCTATGTTCGAGAGTTCTTTTTTTGAGGTTCTTTTGAACCCTAGATCTAGGTGCCCTAATTCGAGATCTTCAAGCGGTGCTGCACGCACCCCCGGACAATCCAGGGCGCATCAAGGCGCTCCTTCCTCCAAGGCGGCAACAGTGGCTGATCGGAGCCATCCCTCCAGGCGCATCAAGGGTTGTTCTTCCATCGCCAGCCCCATTCTTTGCAGTGACTCTGACACGATTTATATTCCCGATCATGCTCGGTCAAGGTTCACGTTAGGGTTTTCTTGAAACCCTGATTCTGCACAAGATCGTGTTTCCATACCGCAGCAGCAAGGGCGATCCACATGCGTGTATGAAGATTCTAGAAGAACTCCAGGCCATCTCGATTCAGATGGATCCGAGCCATCTCGCCTCCAGCAACATTTGCGGCAGCATCGGCCCTGGCGGCAAGCCCTCGCCGACCACAACCCCTTGGCGTGGAAAAGAGAGAGATCAAAGGGCGAGATCGCTCGGCGATTCGAACACTATCTTGCGCCCTATTCCAGAATGAATGATCACCAGCGCCCATGTCGTTGCCATCTCCGCTAACACCTTGGCTAGTGTTAAGGTCATGCGTCCCAGATCAGACCTTGTAGATCAGTTCTTCGGCAGAATAGTTCTTGAAGAAGGAAGAATACCAAGCATCATCACGCCAATCGGTTTTGAAGCACATGCAGTTGGCCGCTCTCATGGGCAGCTGCGATGAATAGCAGTTGATGGGTTCCCCATTGGAACAACATGAGACCCATGAGAAGAGAAAAAAAAGGCACCGGAACCCATATCGCACGCAAGGCAACGCACCATTGGAGCGGATTCTCCATCACCAACGCCTTTCGTATCTTCGAGCAAGGTGGCGGCGGGGTTCTGCTTGAAACATGAGATGGGTTCCCTCCGCTGGGAACCCTAGTCGGATGAAGAAGAGCAAGGTGGGGACCCGATACCCCTTCTCTTAATAATATTTTTTTAGGCCCCTACTAATTGAAAACGAAGGAGGTCTACCCAAAAAAAAGGGCTTAAGGTTGCTACATCTTTCTGCCAAAAGATGGCCCAATGCCAAAGGTGGACAGTTGCTGAGTCAAAAAAAAAAAAAGAGTTGCAACATTTGGGCCCACCAATTGGGCCGTATCGTCAAGAAGGGAGAGAGAAGAAAGAAGCCCACTTAAAAAAATGGAAGATCTGATTTTGAAAGGAAAAGAAAGAGCCTGCTGCATTGAAGAAGAGAAGGGGTGCTCCTGCCCTTCGTGGATGGGTTGCATTGTACTTTATTCATGTTTATTGTCCTGCTTCATATCTAGCCCACTAGGCTCAATTCAGTAACAAAAAAAATGATGACAAAGTCTGGAAAATGAAACAGCCCCAAAAAAAAACTGTGCTGGGCTGATGGCTATAAAAAAAATTTAAAAAGAGAGAGAGAGATGTTTGAAAAAAAAAGAAAAAAAAAGGAAGAGAAAAGGCGCGTACATTTGAAAAAGCCGTACGCATAGAAAAAAAATGAAAGAGGCACGTACAAAGAAAAGCCGTACGAATTAAAAAAATATATACATGGTTCAAAAAAAAATTATTAGAGAAAAAGCCGAAAAAAAATCATTATCGGCTAAGTGATGTTTTATTCATCCCCATGTTTATGTATTATTCTCCCAACGTGGTCATACAATGTCATTCCGACCAGTATGGGAGAAAGGGGGAGTATATGGAGAGTCACAGGTCTTGTTCTAAGATTCAGATATCAGATTTTCCAGACCGGTCAGATATTCAGACTCTACAAATTTTAGATTCAGACTCGACGATGACGCATGCTAATCATTTGTCATTCTTGTTGGTCGGCCAGAGCTTTCATGTGAGCCATAGGGACTCCACAGTAGAGTACCATTCTCTGAGCCAGATAGACACTCCAGCCCCGTTCGTCCTCCTCACGTGCACGCCATGAGAAGCAACGTCCTCGACTGCAGCAGTTGTGCGCGTTGGGTTGATATTGTCTGTAGTGTCATGTATTGTGAGTTGAGTTTCTTCCTGTTTGTCCAAGCTGAGCATTGCATGCTCCAGCTTGAGGGGGAGTGTTAGAGTATTTGGAGCATGCGTCACTTATGTAATAGGTGGGTAAATGGATCCCTCCAAGATCCATTTACCACACCACTGAGTTTAGTCCCATACCGCCTAGTGGTGGGACTTGGAGGCCCTGTAGAAGCTATATAAAGAACCCCAGGCCTCCTGTAACAGATGAGAAAGTCAATAGACAAACACGCCCCATTGAGGGCTTCTCCCGTGGTTTCATCCCGCTCCTCACGGAGTAGGGTTCCACGTAAAATCCCGCTTTCATATTTCTTTATCTTTTCATGTTTACGCTTCCGCTTCCGATTTTCTAACAGTTGCGGGTATCGTGCCCGCATGTCGACTTCGGTCTCCTACGTCGCCTTTTCGATGTCGTGTCGATGCCACAACACCTTGATTAATGGAATCTCTTTGCTGCGAAGTTTCTTCACAGCACGGTCAATTATCTGGACTGGCTTTTCCTCATAAGTCAAGTTTGGTTCCACGTCTAGATTCTCGTAGCTGATGACGTGTCGAGGGTCATGAACATATTTCCTCAAGTTGGATACGTGGAAGACATTATGAATAGTATATAGATGTGGAGGAAGGGCAATTCGATAGGCCACCTTCCCCACTCTAGTTAGAATCTCAAAAGATCCAACATATCGTGGCGCCAATTTGCCACGAACGCCAAATCTCTGCACTCCTTTCATGGGAGATACACGGAGAAATACACAATCTCCACCTTATAATTTATAGGAATGTCGTTAGTATGAGATTAAGTTGAACATATATAAGTGATAACTGGATGGATGAAGAGGAAAATTTGGATTACCTGGAACTCCAAGTCTCTTCTCCGACGGTTTGCATAGCTCTTTTGGCGGCTCTGTGCCGTCAGAAGCCTCCGTCTCACAAGATCAATAGCTCTCGCAGTCTCCTCCAAGAGATCTACAGAATAGAGAGCATGGTCACCTACCTCACGCCAACTGAGAGGTGTAAGCCATCTCCGCCCGTATAGGGCTTCGAATGGTGTCATGCCAATATGGGAATGATAGATGCTGTTGTACGTGAATTCTACTAACGGCAGATAGTCCTTCCAGGACCTTTTCCACTCTAAAGTGCAAGCGCGGAGCAAATCCTCCAATGTATGTATGGTACGCTCATTCTGCCCGTCTGTCCGCGGATGATAGGCAGAACTCATCTTCAGCTCTGTTTGTAATGCTGACATGAACTGATGCCAATAAGGTGAAGTAAATCTCGAATCTCTGTCGGACACCAACTCTCGTGGTATACCATGCAGCCTGATAATGTTCTGTACATAAAGCTTGGCCAATCTGGATTAAGTGTAAGTCGTGTTGACCGATATGAAATGGACTGACTTGGTCAACCTATCAACAACGACCCAAATGGAATCATAGTCACCTGGTGTATTCGGCAATCCTGTGACAAAATCCATAAAATGCTCTCCCACTTCCACTCAGGAATGGGGAGAGACTGCAGAAATCCTGGTGGTCTCCTGTGCTCGGTTTTGACCATCTGACAGGTCATGCATCTGCTAACATGTTGCGCCACATCGCGCTTCATCCTATCCCACCAGAAATGTCGACGCAGATCACGGTACATCTTCGTGCTACCTGGATGGATAGATTACCGTGAACTATGTGCCTCATCCAGAATGTCTCTGCGAAGCTGCTCATTATTGGGTACAACGACCCGTCCTGCCTTCCATAAAATAGACTCCATCACAACAAAATCATCAAATTCGTCCTTGATGGCGCGCATGTATCTATCTCGGATCCAAGGATCTGTCTTTTGGCCCTCTACAATACGATCCCAAATGTTGTTGTATCGAGGAGGCACGGCGGTAGAAATGGATGCGCTTTCCTGAGGATGTCAATCGCTCAAAACTGCAAGTGTATCCCACATGTATAGCCAGTTCGTCGTACCCTTTGCATGCGCTCTCCTGCTAAGTGCATCAGCGACCATGTTTCCCTTACCGAGATAGTAAGAGATCGTGCAATCGTAATCCTTCAGCAGCTCAAGCCATCTGCGCTGTCTCATGTTCAGCTCCTTCTGATCAAAGATGTACTTCAAACTCTTGTGATCCATGAAAATCTTGAAGTTCACCCCATATAGATAGTAGCGCCAGATCTTCAAGGTGAAGACAACTGCCGCCAACTCTAAGTCATGTGTGGGATAATTCCGCTCGTGCAGCCTCCACTGTCGTGATGCGTAAGCAATCACTTGTCCTCTCTGCATCAACATTGCTCCTAGACCTTCTCCAGATGCATCTGTGTAGACTGCATAATCCTGAGTGCCTGAAGGAAGAGCAAGAATAGGCGTTGTAGTCAATCTCTCCTTTAGTGTTTGTAAGGCCTGCTCACATAAATCGACCCAAATAAATGGGACTCCCTTCTGTGTCAGTCATGTCAGAGGGCGAACAATGCGTGCAAATCCGTTGACAAAGCGTCTGCAATAGCCCGCTAGCCCGAGGAAACTTCGAATCTGAGTAACTGCCTTGAGCTGTTCCCAAGACATGACTGCCTCAATCTTCGCAGAATCAACTGCGATACCTGCTCCAGAAATAATATGCCCCAAAAATGAGACCTGGGATAATCAGAACTCACACTTGCTCAACTTGGCATATAGCTTGTGCTCTCGCAATGTGTCCAAACAATCCGTAGATCATTCGCATGATCCCATTCATTCCGTGAGTAAATGAGCACATCATCGATGAACACCACCACAAATTTGTCCAAGTATGGATGGAAGATCCAGTTCATCATATCCATGAAAGTCGCAGGTGCATTGGTGAGCCCAAATGGCATCTCCACAAACTCGTAGTGTCCATAGCGCGTCTTGAAAGCAGTCTTCGGAATATCAGACTCTCGAATCCTCAGTTGATGGTAGCCTGAGCGAAGATCGATCTTTGAGAAAACCGAAGATCCCTGGAGCTGGTCGAACAAATCATCGATGCGTGGCAAAGGATAATGGTTCTTCACCGTTGTCTTGTTCAGTTGGCGATAATCGATGCCTAATCTCATGAATCCATCCTTTTCTTGATAAATGAAACCGGAGCACCCCAAGGTGAAGTGCTCGGCCTCACGAATCCCAAGTCAAGTAACTCCTGTAACTGCACCTTCAGCTCTCTCAACTCAGCTGGTGCCATGCGATATGGTGCCATAGAGATCGGTTGTGTATCTGGCAGCAATGTGATCTCGAACTCGATCTCTCTCTCAGGAGGTAGTCATGGTAGCTCATCCGGAAAAACATCTGGATATTCAGACACTACTCTGATGTCCTGTGTCATCGACTCATGATCCGATACCTCCCGAACAAATGCAAGGTATGAATCACATCCCTGATCAACAAGTCTCTGAGCTTGCAACACTGAGATGTACTCCATGGTGGAGTCATGTATAGTATCCTCAAAAGTGAACTCGGGTAAACCTGGATTCTGAAGACAACTGTCTTCCTAAAACAATCAACCAATGCATGATGAGTAGATAGCCAATCCATGCCCAAAATCAAGTCGAACTCATCAAGTTGTAGGAGTAGACAATCTGTGATCATCTCGTGACCGCCAATCAGTATGGGCAAGAGCCTGACTATAAGTAAAATACTGAATAACTGGCCACCTGGCCCTCGGATGTGATATGGGGAAGAAAGAGTCTCTGCGACTCTACCTAAAGAAGCAAGTAGCCTCGAAGCAAGGAAAATGTGTGTCGCTCCAGAATCAAATAAAACGTGAAAAGCTCGATAGGAGCAGTCAGTGTGTATGCTAGCTGGCCAGTTATCTCCTGGCCTGGTCGGGATGCCATGGTTCTGCATGTGGTCTATCTGCTCGCTGCGACCCAGATGGTCCAGTGGAATCTGTGCCATTCATGGATACTTATCATAAATGCTTTTTTTCTCTTCTTGGGATATACTATGAAAATTAATGAAATTGGTGACATCTGTGATTATTTAATTCGAATGTCATATTTCCCTTCTCGGACTCACGACAAGTCGGGAGACTGTCTCTATCCGAGAACTTAATGCGATCGGAATAGTAGTACTGCGAATGTGTTTATCGGGGTACCATTGCTCTGATACCAAACTGTGAACCCCCGAGGATCCGGGTACATGTTTACGCTACCTTCGCAGCTTTCCATTCACTAGAGATCACATAATTTATAGAAAAACAGTGATTTTTTTTCGTTGCAATCATTGGCATCTGACATTCACATTTATATTCATAACCACGAGTTAATAGAGACAATTGGCACCAAAATCTTATTTCATAAATTTCCATATGATTTTACAACATGTACAATGTCTGTCAGTACATACAACATCCCAAAAATTTGACTGAAGAGAAGAAGCATTTTACAATATCAATTGAACTAAAAACTGTAACAAAAATCGCATACCGTCTGGTATAAACCTTGTCTCCTGTAACCATGTATAGCTACTAAACAGCAGACTGTTTGCCTGCCAAACATGTTAGGAAAGAAGAGGCGTCAGCGGGCGCTGGTACCTCCCAAAAACTTATAAACATAAACAACGATTTAATATGTTCAAAAGTAACAAGTAGAAAGGTGGAACAACTCAATTTAATTTTATTTAAAGGTTTCCAAATTTCTAGTTGCACTTCTCATGATTAGCAATTAACCCAACATTTCCCACATATGCATATTTATATTGTAACTAATTGATCATAAGTAAGTATATTTTATTCTCATATTACTTAGAGATCATATTTGTGGATTTTGATGATGGGAAAGATGAGATAAGAAGATATAATGATTTATTAAATTCTTAAGTCTAGTGGATAGTCTGTGATCTTGGTTCGTGTGAAATCTCACACTATGACTCTAAGACTTTGGGAAAAGTCTTAGGGTTGGGGTGCCTCCGTAGGCATGCGGTGTAGTATAATGCATCCTAACTAAGTTCCCAACATGTCCACTAGCATAATGAGATTTCGAATCAAATTATCGTCTTTTCCATTTACTCAACTTTAATTGTAATCCCTTACAACCTTAAGAGCAACTGTCTCAGATGTAACTCTAAATGATGTGGATATAGAGATGGATGTTCTGGATGTAGAATCAATCCCTTCAAACCTCAGAGTAACAGTCTCAAATATAACTCTAGATGATGTAGATATAGATATGGATGATCTGGATGTAGAATCGCCAAGTCTGCTGGCGAAAGAAAAACTCAAGCGCTGAAGAAGCCAACAAAAGGGCTCTTCCATCTCGCCCCCTAATTGGAAGGATGGTCCAATAGAGGGATAGGTTTACTCCCAAACTACGCCACTGAGACGGGTGAGAGTGTGAACCCCTCAGGATCCGGGTACCCGTTTACGCGCAATTCGCAATATATCATTCACATTTAATCACACAAGTTGCACAAATACAGGGAAAATTTTTCGCGCAAATTATGACATTCATTCTCAACACATGACCACAAGTGTAAGAGACAATATGGCACCAAAATTCTTTTCATTAATATTCATATCAGTTTACAACGTATACAAGGATCTTCCATTACATCATATATCCCAAAGTGTGATACAAAAGAGATAGCATTTACATCATTATTTGAACAAAAACTGAGACAAGGAATTCATACCGTCTCGTATATACTCTATCTCCTGGAAGCATATAGCTACTGAGCTGCAGGCTGTTTGCCTGCCACACACACAAATAGGAAAGAAGAGGCGTCAGCCATTGCTGGTACCTCCCTAAAATTTATAAAAATAACTTGACGTTTAATATGTACAAAAGCAGACAAGTAGAAAGGTGGTATAAGTAAAATCTACATCTACTTGCGTAAGTAAAAAGGGTTTGTTTGTAATGCGTTTCTAATGTTTTCCCCCAGAACCCGGCATTTCCCATATGTCATATTTATATAGCAATTTCGTAATCATGAGTGTATGAGTGTGAATGCATATATCAATTTCCTTAGAGATCAAATTGGCGAGTGAAAAAAATGGAAAAGTTGAGATTGTAGAGATCTATTAATATATTTAAATTCTTGGGTAGAGAGAATGGTCTTTTGATCATAACTTCTCAAATTCTAACTTCAATATTTCAGATATAGCTCCAGATGTTGTAGATGTAGATATGGATGATCTAGATATAGAATCGCCAAGTCTGTTTGGCGAAGAAACTCAAGCGGTGAAGAAGCCTGCAAATGGCTCTTCCGTCTCGCCCTCTATTGGAAGCGCGGTCCAATAGAGGGATAGGTCTACTCCCCAACTACGCCACTGAGACGGGTGAGAGAGACTCCCTAGAAAAGTCACTCTAGAAAACTGCCCGACTAGTACGGGCGGACGAGCTCGTACGAAAAACTGTAAAACAAGGATCCCCCGCCTGGGTATCCTAAAAGACAGGGTCAACGGAATGGTCTAAAGTCAGGATCCCAACGAGGCGTAAAAACACTGCGAGCTCGCGTAAAAACCGTGTAAAGACTGGGATCCTAGACCCGCGCACTTGGCGGCCGCTGCCCCAACTGGGCTTCCTATTCTCCCGCCCAGCTGAGAGTCACCGCGCTCTCGCACGGTCAGGTGTAAAGATTCACCATGACCGGTACTCTTTAATTATCAGTCATCACTAATTCATTCACTTTCTTGATTATTAATTCTGTCCTTGATCATCTTTGTGGTCAACTTTGATTCACCATCAGTTATCCTTATATGTCTACTTAATCTTTTCTGAAGCTGCGAGGTTGGCAAGTGAATTCGATATTCGTAGTATCAGTAAGTATTGGACGGTCAAGCACATAGACAGCATGCATTCCACTGACATCAAGATGTTACCATGGATTGGATGTCATATTAACAGGATGGGGTTCAGATTAAGATAGATTTTTAGCAACAAGGTTGAAGCAATATCAAGAGAACGAAGATAACTCGTTTATGGTAGTTGGCAATCTAACTATTTAATTTCATATTTGAAAATGAGAAGTTGGTGCTAGTGAAAGTATTCTCCCTTAAATCAATAACTAATGAATATTTTAGAGACTTTATTGGAATTTTATATGAAGGACAAAAGTGTTACAATATATTATGAAACATACCCTTTGGCTAGTACTTATTTCAGAGTTACCAAATTTTTTATTTACCAAAGCCAGCCACCCAAGAGAGTATCAAGATTCTTAAGGATACCTCATAATTCTAAAGGCTAATGCTACCTCAGGCTACTGATAGGGCTCCCACAGAATACGAGTCAAATGTTTGGCATCCCACGAAGATATAAACAATGAGACGCATTTCTTATAAAAATAAAATAAAATAAAACAAACTAAATCTCAATTATTTCTATTTGAAACTTTAAATTGAACAGTTTCTCAAACTTAAATCCAAATTAATTACAAATTTAACTCTTTCAAAATCAATTAAAACTTAATTCTTTTTATTTAAAATTCTAAACAGGGAATATCTTTTTTTTTTTAAACCTAAATCTAATATAAAATTTTGAATATCTCCATTTAAACAACAGATTTTTTTTGACTAATTTAAACAGACGACTTTAACTAAATAGATTTCAACAGTAACTTGATTTCTTTTCAGCTTTAAAACAGTAACTCAAGAAATTTTCAGAAAAAAATATAATTTAACTAATTTCATCAGACAACTTTGTTTAAATAGATTTTTAACAGTAACTTAACTTGATTCCATTTCAGCTTAAAAATAACTTAATTAATTTTCAATAATGTGCATAATATGGAATGAAATTTTTAACAGTATACAAATGGGATAAACAGGAACATTATCCAGGTGAAATAGAATGAAAGAGCACTGATGTACGGACTTAGATCTTAATTAAGATCAGATTTTAAATAGAATTTATTACCAAATAAAATATATCAGCTTAAGGAAATCTCAATACAACAAAAAAAACTTATGGAACACGATCAACTAATTAGATTACCATTTATAACCATACAATTGGAGTATCTAGTCAAACCTATTTATTATCACATGTCTGGTGGCAATCATCTAATAACAAAATGATTGAGTATACATCTATGATATTCACATCAAGGGTCATTTTGTGTGAATCAAATGTATTGGAACTTCATGCATAATATCAAAGAAAATGGAGTAAAATTGTACTCAAAATGGCAGTATTAAGGCTGGGGATGATGCATGCATGGCAGCAAAGAGGAAGGTCTTGAGTTGTACCTTTGATTTCTCCAAGCTTGGAGATTAATTCACATGCAAGAAGGACTTCAACACAGTTCCAGCTGCAGTTCCAGCTAAAAAAAAGAAGTTTTGGTCCTCTTACGGCTGTGAAGATGGAATAAAAGAGAGGGATTGTGAAACTAAAAGAGAAAAGTTGAGAAAGGGGAAAAAGGGAATTGAGAGAGAGGGTTTGTGTCGTTGGAATTGTCATATATATAAGGAGAGGAGGGAATCTATTATGATGCCAAAAGGAGGAAGGAAATGGCCAAGTGGAAAGGGGTTTTAACCCACGTGTAAGAAGAAAGAGAAATCCTAGTGGAGGCTAAGAAAAGAAAAAAAAACAAACAAACAAACGGCTTGGAATAGTTCAGCATGTTTCCATTTTTATTATTATTTTTTTTTACCATAAAAATTACCAAATTCCTATTTATTAGGCATTCATAAAAATCGACCGTATTCGCACATCGGGTGTCGGATTTCGACGTGCGATGGCTCGATTTGACCGTCTCGGAACGACGATCGAAATGAGTATAATGTTGATATACTTCCGGTCGAATTTCGAATATCCGAAATTTTCGGATACGGCTTTTGTCTAAGATTAAATTTTGTAATTTAAAATATCATATGACCTCTGATTGACGAACGGTCGATTCCGTTGGTCTCGTGTCGTCGAATCGGATCTAATGACGGTCTCGGTTCGTTTCGCGGTTTCCGAATTTGCGTCGCGGCTTTTCACGGCACGCGTTACGGATTGACCGATTTTTGGTCGATTTCGTCCGAACGACTTTTGATTTATGATCAATTGGTCGTTTTAGGTTGTTTAGTATTGACCGACAACGTTTTTGGATTCATTAGACCCAAAAACGGACGAGTTCGGGTTTACGCAAATTCCCGGATGTTACAATTATAAAAACCTCAAAGGGAGTCTCGTCCTCGAGACTCGAGTCAAGGTTAATAGGTATCTTTTTTGGATTTAATATGATCATAAAAACCTCAAAGGGTTTTGAACCCATAAAAACCTCAAAGGGAAAACAAGCCATATATTAATCATGTATTTAATTATAAAAGCTTGTTTTGATGCTTACATCAGAAAAGCTGCGGGTATCGTGCCCGCATGTCAGCTTCGGTCTCCCATGTCGCCTCTTTGATACCGTGTCGGTGCCACAAAACCTTGACCAATGGAATCTCCTTGCTGCGAAGCTTCTTCACAGCACGGTCAAGTATCTGGACGGGCTTCTCTTCATAAGTCAGATCTGGCTCTACGTCGAGATTCTCGTAACTGATGATGTGCCGAGGGTCGTGGACATACTTCCTCAGATTGGATATGTGGAAAACATCATGAATAGCAGAAAGATGTGGAGGAAGAGCTACTCGGTAAGCAACCTTCCCCACTCTAGTCAGAATCTCGAATGGTCCAACATATCGCGGCGCCAACTTGCCACGAACACCGAATCTCTGCACTCCCTTCATGGGAGATACTCGCAAAAATACCCAATCTCCAACCTATAATTTATAGGAATGTCATTAGTATGAGATTAAGTTGAACACATATATATTATAATTGAGTGGATGAGGAGAAAATAATTAGATTACCTGAAACTCTAAATCTCTCCTCCGACGGTCTGCATAACTCTTCTGGCGACTTTGTGCCGTCAGAAGTCTCCGTCTCACAAGATCAACAGCTCTCGCAGTCTCCTCCAAGAGATCCACGGAATACAAAGCATGATCACCTACCTCACGCCAACTGAGAGGTGTGAGGCATCTCCGCCCGTATAGGGCCTCGAATGGTGCTATGCCAATACTGGAGTGATAGCTGTTGTTGTACGTGAATTCCACCAAAGGTAAATGGTCCTTCCAGGACCCTTTCCACTCCAAAGTGCATGCGCGAAGTAGATCCTCAAGCGTCTGAATGGTGCGCTCACTCTGCCCGTCTGTCTGCGGATGATAAGCAGAACTCATCTTCAGCTCTGTCTGTAGTGCTGACATGAACTGATGCCAATAATGAGATGTAAATCTCGAATCCCTGTCAGACACCACCTCTCGTGGTATACCATGCAGCCTGATAATGTTCTGCACATAGAGCTTGGCCAATCTGGATGGAGTGTAAGTCGTGTTGACAGGTATAAAATGCGCTGACTTTGTCAACCTATCAACAACGACCCAAATGGAATCATGGCCACCCGGCGTCTTCGGCAATCCCGTGACAAAATCCATAGAAATGCTCTCCCACTTCCACTCGGGAATGGGGAGAGACTGCAGTAATCCTGGCGGTCTCCTGTGCTCAGCCTTGACCATCTGACAGGTCATGCATCTGCTGACATGTAGCGCCACATCGCGCTTCATTCCATCCCACCAAAAATGTCGACGCAGATCACGGTACATCTTCGTACTGCCTGGATGGATAGATAACCGTGAACTGTGTGCCTCGTCCAAAATGTCTCTGCGAAGCTGCTCATCATTGGGTACAACGACCCGTCCTGCCTTCCATAAAATAGACTCCATCACAACAAAGTCGTCAAATTCGTCCTTGACGGCGCACATGTATCTATCTCGGATCCAAGGATCGGTCTTCTGACCTTCTACAATACGATCCCAAAGACTGCTGTATCGAGGAGGTACTGCGGTAGAAATGGATGCGCTCTCCTGAGGATGCCAATCGGTCAAAGCAGCAAGCGTATCCCACGTGTATAGCCAGTTCGCCGTACCATCAGCATGCGCTCTCCTGCTGAGTGCATCAGCCACCACGTTTCCCTTACCGGGATGGTAAGAAATCGTGCAATCATAGTCCTTCAGCAGCTCGAGCCATCTCCGCTGTCTCATATTCAACTCCTTCTGATCAAAGATGTACTTTAGGCTCTTGTGATCTGTGAAAATCTCAAAGTTCACCCCATATAGATAGTGGCGCCAGATCTTCAAGGCGAAGACAACTGCCGCCAACTCCAAGTCATGTGTGGGGTAATTCCGCTCGTGCGGTCTCAACTGCCGTGATGCGTAAGCAATCACCTGTCCTCTCTGCATCAATACTGCTCCTAGACCTTCTCCAGATGCATCTGTGTAAATTGCATAGTCCTGAGTGCCTGAAGGAAGAGCTAGAATGGGCGCTGTAGTCAGTCTTTCCTTCAGTGTCTGGAAGGCCTGCTCACATGAATCGTCCCAAATGAATGGAACTCCCTTCTGCGTCAGTCGTGTCAGAGGGCGAACAATGCGTGAAAATCCGCTGACAAAGCGTCTGTAATAGCCCGCTAATCCGAGGAAGCTCCGAATCTGAGTAACTGTCTTGGGCTGCTCCCAAGACATAACTGCATCTATCTTCGCAGGATCAACTGCAATGCCTGCTCCAGAAATGATATGTCCGAGAAATGAGACCTGGGATAACCAGAACTCACACTTGCTCAACTTGGCATATAGCTTGTGCTCCCGCAGTGTATCTAAGACAATCCGTAGATCATTCGCATGATCCCATTCATTTCGCGAATAGATGAGCACATCATCGATGAACACCACTACAAACTTGTCCAAGTATGGACGGAAGATACGGTTCATCATATCCATGAAAGCCGCAGGTGCATTGGTGATCCCAAACGGCATCACCACAAACTCGTAGTGTCCATAGCGAGTCCTGAAGGCTGTCTTCGGAATATCCGACTCGCGAATCCTCGGCTGATGGTAGCCTGAGCGAAGATCGATCTTCGAGAAAACCGAAGATCCCTGGAGCTGGTCAAACAAATCATCGATGCGCGGCAAAGGATAACGGTTTTTCACCGTTCTCTTGTTCAGCTGCCTGTAATCGATGCATAGTCTCATGGATCCATCCTTCTTCTTGACAAATAGAACCGGAGCACCCCAAGGTGAAGTGCTCGGCCTCACGAATCCCAAGTCAAGCAATTCCTGCAACTGCACCTTCAGCTCCCTCAGCTCGGCTGGTGCCATGCGATATGGTGCCATAGAGATCGGCTGTGTATCTGGCAGCAATGTGATCTCGAACTCGATCTCCCTCTCAGGAGGAAGTCCTGGTAGCTCATCAGGAAATACGTCTGGATATTCAGATACTACTCGTATATCCTGTATCATCGGCTCCTGATCAGACACCTCCCGAACAAAAGCAAGATATGAATCGCAACCCTGGTCAACAAGTCGTTGGGCTCGCAATACTGAAATGTACTCCATGGTGGAGTCATGTGTAGTACCCTCAAAAGTGAACTCGGGTAGATCTGGAATCCTGAAGACAACCGTCTTCCTAAAGCAATCAACAAGTGCATGATGGGCGGATAGCCAATCCATGCCCAAAATCATGTCAAACTCATCAAGCTGTAGAAGTAAACAATCTGCAATCATCTCATGACCGCCAATCAGTACGGGCAAGTGCCTGACTATCAGAGATATGACAAATAACTGGCCACCTGGCCCTCGGATGTGATATGGAGACGATAGCGTCTCTGCAACTCTATCTAAAGAAACAAGCAACCTCGAGGCAAGGAAAGAGTGTGTTGCGCCGGAATCGAATAAAACATGGAAAGGTCGGCCCAAGACTGAGACCATACCTTTCACCACTGTAGCCGCTGAACGTGCCTGCTCCTCAGTAACGGCATGTAACTGTCCCTGCCTGGCTGATGCAACACTAGAACCTGCCACACTCTGCGTCTGTCTCTGCTGCTGCCGCCTAAAGTTGGAGTTCCTGCCACGGAAACTCCCTGGACGCTGTATCTGAGGCTGTGACTGGGAAGGCTGTGGCTGAGGATCGCCAGAAGCCCGTGGGCACTGTGCTCGGTAATGTCCCCACTCGTGACATCGGTAGCATCTGACTGGCCTGGTAGGTGGAGTAGCTGTGCCCGTGCTCCGAGCTGGTCCGGCTGGTGGTCGGTCTGCTCGCTGCGACCCAGATGGTCGAGTGGACTCTGTGCCACGTCCGACGAGTGCTCCTCCTAGAGTAGTCGATGGAGAAGAGCGAGCACTGCCAGAGAATGTCGAACCTGTAGGTCGAAATCGTCTGTCTGACCTCTGCTGCTGAAATGGTCGACGTATCGGTCCAAAAGATCGTCGCGGTCTAGGTGCTGCTCCAGACGAGCTCCCGAAACGTCTCCCCCTGATGTCCTCGAACTTCTCTGCAGCATCGGTAGCCTCGGAGATAGAAGTGATGTGTAACCCTGCCAGCTTCTCCTGCACCTCCTCTCGCATGCCGCCAATGAACTTCTCCAGATTCTCCTCTGGAAATGCGCCAGCTGCTCGTGTATGTCATGACAGCTCTGTGTATCGGATGAAATAATCTCTGGCGGTCATCTGTCCCTGACGAAGCTCTGCAAACAGTCGGCGCTGGGACTCCTTCCACTTCGCAGAGAAGAAGTGGCCTCGGAACTTCGTCTCGAAATCGTTCCAAGTAGGCTCTCGGCCTAACTCGGATGCTACGGCCTCCCACCATCGCTCGGCGAAATCTGTCAGTGAATACTCTACGAAAGATAGCCACGTGTCTCGTGGCGCATGAATTGCCCTGAGCACCTTCATCACTCTCTTCAGCCATTGCTCAGCATCATCTGGTGAACCTGTGCCCTCGAACAGGGGTATGTTGGCCCGCTGGTAAGAAGTGAAGACCGACTGGTGCCTGTGAATGGCTGAATGCTCGTGTGTATCCTCGCCAGCAAAGTCAACAGGGTCCTGCTCCCTGTCCAAGTCTACATTCTCCTGAGCTCCATGCTCTGGTATATCCTCTAGTGCATCATCAGGGTGAGGCTGCTCCACCTCAACAGACTGGTGCGGATCTTGCCGTATCCCATCCTGTGATGGATGGTACGTGAAATCTGATAGATCCTCAAACCGCATCTCAATATCCGTCTGCCTGTCAGCAATCTCGGTCTGCTGGGCCAATATTTGCTCCTGCTGGCCTCTCATAGCAGCCTGCTGCTGCTGAAGATCAGTAAGTGCGCTCAGTATGCGTGCCAGCTGATCAGAAGTATCCTGACCTGGTCGAGATGCCATGGCTCTGCATGAGAACCATAATTAGTCATAAAATGCCATAGACAGATACTTATCGTAAATGCTTTTCTCTTTTTGGGATATAATATGAAAATTAATGAATTGGTGACATTTGTGGTTATTGAATATGAATGTCATATTTCCCTTCTCGAACTCACGACAAGTCGGAAGACTGTCGCTATTCGAGAACTTAATGCGATCGGAATTGAAATACGGCGAATGTGCGTATCGGGGTACCACTGCTCTGATACCAAACTGTGAACCCCTCAGGATCCGGGTACCCGTTTACGCGCAATTCGCAATATATCATTCACATTTAATCACACAAGTTGCACAAATACAGGGAAAATTTTTCGCGCAAATTATGACATTCATTCTCAACACATGACCACAAGTGTAAGAGACAATATGGCACCAAAATTCTTTTCATTAATATTCATATCAGTTTACAACGTATACAAGGATCTTCCATTACATCATATATCCCAAAGTGTGATACAAAAGAGATAGCATTTACATCATTATTTGAACAAAAACTGAGACAAGGAATTCATACCGTCTCGTATATACTCTGTCTCCTGGAAGCATATAGCTACTGAGTTGCAGGCTGTTTGCCTGCCACACACACAAATAGGAAAGAAGAGGCCTCAGCCATTGCTGGTACCTCCCTAAAATTTATAAAAATAACTTGACGTTTAATATGTACAAAAGCAGGCAAGTAGAAAGGTGGTATAAGTAAAATCTACATCTACTTGCGTAAGTAAAAAGGGTTTGTTTGTAATGCGTTTCTAATGTTTTCCCCCAGAACCCGGCATTTCCCATATGTCATATTTATATAGCAATTTCGTAATCATGAGTGTATGAGTGTGAATGCATATATCAATTTCCTTAGAGATCAAATTGGCGAGTGAAAAAAATGGAAAAGTTGAGATTGTAGAGATCTATTAATATATTTAAATTCTTGGGTAGAGAGAATGGTCTTTTGATCATAACTTCTCAAATTCTAACTTCAATATTTCAGATATAGCTCCAGATGTTGTAGATGTAGATATGGATGATCTAGATATAGAATCGCCAAGTCTGTTTGGCGAAGAAACTCAAGCGGTGAAGAAGCCTGCAAATGGCTCTTCCGTCTCGCCCTCTATTGGAAGCGCGGTCCAATAGAGGGATAGGTCTACTCCCCAACTACGCCACTGAGACGGGTGAGAGAGACTCCCTAGAAAAGTCACTCTAGAAAACTGCCCGACTAGTACGGGCGGACGAGCTCGTACGAAAAACTGTAAAACAAGGATCCCCCGCCTGGGTATCCTAAAAGACAGGGTCAACGGAATGGTCTAAAGTCAGGATCCCAACGAGGCGTAAAAACACTGCGAGCTCGCGTAAAAACCGTGTAAAGACTGGGATCCTAGACCCGCGCACTTGGCGGCCGCTGCCCCAACTGGGCTTCCTATTCTCCCGCCCAGCTGAGAGTCACCGCGCTCTCGCACGGTCAGGTGTAAAGATTCACCATGACCGGTACTCTTTAATTATCAGTCATCACTAATTCATTCACTTTCTTGATTATTAATTCTGTCCTTGATCATCTTTGTGGTCAACTTTGATTCACCATCAGTTATCCTTATATGTCTACTTAATCTTTTCTGAAGCTGCGAGGTTGGCAAGTGAATTCGATATTCGTAGTATCAGTAAGTATTGGACGGTCAAGCACATAGACAGCATGCATTCCACTGACATCAAGATGTTACCATGGATTGGATGTCATATTAACAGGATGGGGTTCAGATTAAGATAGATTTTTAGCAACAAGGTTGAAGCAATATCAAGAGAACGAAGATAACTCGTTTATGGTAGTTGGCAATCTAACTATTTAATTTCATATTTGAAAATGAGAAGTTGGTGCTAGTGAAAGTATTCTCCCTTAAATCAATAACTAATGAATATTTTAGAGACTTTATTGGAATTTTATATGAAGGACAAAAGTGTTACAATATATTATGAAACATACCCTTTGGCTAGTACTTATTTCAGAGTTACCAAATTTTTTATTTACCAAAGCCAGCCACCCAAGAGAGTATCAAGATTCTTAAGGATACCTCATAATTCTAAAGGCTAATGCTACCTCAGGCTACTGATAGGGCTCCCACAGAATACGAGTCAAATGTTTGGCATCCCACGAAGATATAAACAATGAGACGCATTTCTTATAAAAATAAAATAAAATAAAACAAACTAAATCTCAATTATTTCTATTTGAAACTTTAAATTGAACAGTTTCTCAAACTTAAATCCAAATTAATTACAAATTTAACTCTTTCAAAATCAATTAAAACTTAATTCTTTTTATTTAAAATTCTAAACAGGGAATATCTTTTTTTTTTAAACCTAAATCTAATATAAAATTTTGAATATCTCCATTTAAACAACAGATTTTTTTTTGACTAATTTAAACAGACGACTTTGACTAAATAGATTTCAACAGTAACTTGATTTCTTTTCAGCTTTAAAACAGTAACTCAAGAAATTTTCAGAAAAAAATATAATTTAACTAATTTCATCAGACAACTTTGTTTAAATAGATTTTTAACAGTAACTTAACTTGATTCCATTTCAGCTTAAAAATAACTTAATTAATTTTCAATAATGTGCATAATATGGAATGAAATTTTTAACAGTATACAAATGGGATAAACAGGAACATTATCCAGGTGAAATAGAATGAAAGAGCACTGATGTACGGACTTAGATCTTAATTAAGATCAGATTTTAAATAGAATTTATTACCAAATAAAATATATCAGCTTAAGGAAATCTCAATACAACAAAAAAAACTTATGGAACACGATCAACTAATTAGATTACCATTTATAACCATACAATTGGAGTATCTAGTCAAACCTATTTATTATCACATGTCTGGTGGCAATCATCTAATAACAAAATGATTGAGTATACATCTATGATATTCACATCAAGGGTCATTTTGTGTGAATCAAATGGATTGGAACTTCATGCATAATATCAAAGAAAATGGAGTAAAATTGTACTCAAAATGGCAGTATTAAGGCTGGGGATGATGCATGCATGGCAGCAAAGAGGAAGGTCTTGAGTTGTACCTTTGATTTCTCCAAGCTTGGAGATTAATTCACATGCAAGAAGGACTTCAACACAGTTCCAGCTGCAGTTCCAGCTAAAAAAAAGAAGTTTTGGTCCTCTTACGGCTGTGAAGATGGAATAAAAGAGAGGGATTGTGAAACTAAAAGAGAAAAGTTGAGAAAGGGGAAAAAGGGAATTGAGAGAGAGGGTTTGTGTCGTTGGAATTGTCATATATATAAGGAGAGGAGGGAATCTATTATGATGCCAAAAGGAGGAAGGAAATGGCCAAGTGGAAAGGGGTTTTAACCCACGTGTAAGAAGAAAGAGAAATCCTAGTGGAGGCTAAGAAAAGAAAAAAAAACAAACAAACAAACGGCTTGGAATAGTTCAGCATGTTTCCATTTTTATTATTATTTTTTTTACCATAAAAATTACCAAATTCCTATTTATTAGGCATTCATAAAAATCGACCGTATTCGCACATCGGGTGTCGGATTTCGACGTGCGATGGCTCGATTTGACCGTCTCGGAACGACGATCGAAATGAGTATAATGTTGATATACTTCCGGTCGAATTTCGAATACCCGAAATTTTCGGATACGGCTTTTGTCTAAGATTAAATTTTGTAATTTAAAATATCATATGACCTCTGATTGACGAACGGTCGATTCCGTTGGTCTCGTGTCGTCGAATCGGATCTAATGACGGTCTCGGTTCGTTTCGCGGTTTCCGAATTTGCGTCGCGGCTTTTCACGGCACGCGTTACGGATTGACCGATTTTTGGTCGATTTCGTCCGAACGACTTTTGATTTATGATCAATTGGTCGTTTTAGGTTGTTTAGTATTGACCGACAACGTTTTTGGATTCATTAGACCCAAAAACGGACGAGTTCGGGTTTACGCAAATTCCCGGATGTTACAGAGAGGGACTTCCCGAAAAAGTCACTCTAGAAAAACAGCCCGACCGGTAACGGGCAACTGAGCTCGTACGTAAAACTGAAACCAAGGACCCACCACATGGGTATCCTAAAACAAAGGGTCAACGGAACTGGTCTAAAGTCGGGATCCCAACGAGGCGTAAAAACACTGCGAGCTCGCGTAAAAACCGAAAAGAGACTGGGATCCTAGACCCGCGCACTTGGCGGCCGCTGCCCAAACTGGGCTTCCTATTCTTCCGCCCAGTTGAGGGTCACCGCGCCCTCGCACGGTCAGGTGTAAGGTTCACCACGATCGGCACATTATATTGTCATACCGATTCACCAACATACTTATTTGATTCTCAATCTTTCTTATCCCTTTCCATGGTCAACTTAACAGATCTAGGTATCTCATAATATTTTTTCTCAATAATGATTAGTAGAATATGCTAAAAGGATGATCTTAATTTAATCGACGAATTAATTGCATTCATTTTTAGTGATGCTCTCACTATTGAGCGATGGTTCATGGTATTCTAAGAAACTGTTGACGAAGCCCCAATTAGAATACTCCACCCTCTTCTATAGATAAACATGTATCGATTAGGGTACCTGACACTTTTAAGTTAAGTCCACATATTTTATATTTTAGTTGAGGGCACTATAGGATGATAATCTTGTGGGCTTTCCTTATAACATAAACCTTCTCGCTTATACACTCTTGTCGGGGACAGAGGTTTCAACATATGTTGATAATGATATAAATAATGGTAGTATATCTGAATTTGTCAAGCAGGGTCATCATATGATTAATTTATTTAGTACATATCGGTATAGTCAGTTATTTAAATAGTATAATATAAACAGATTAAAATTGAGACTTCCGTTAACCCCATAGTATGCATAATAATATCAAGACTCCACCACCAAAACCCTCATGTTGTCCCCACATCAGTAAATTTTGTACTTAGTTCCAAATCCAGTGACCAACTCTCCCATATCAAGGCATTCCTATCATAATCATATGATTATTGATAATGTAGAATCTGAATAAATATCCATACTTAACCTTAATACATCATATTTAGTTTTGATTGAATTTCATCAACCAGAAAAGAAGATACAATGGGTTTATGAATTTATGAATTTCAGTTACATGCTTGTGAGGTGTTAATAAGAATGAACCATGGAATTAATATATAATCTCCTTAGGATAGTTTCTGTTCATCTTAAAGAAAGATATTCCCATATCAATGGTCCAAGAGGATGTCCATAAACCATGTATGAATGAATTATTTTTTATTTTAATAGAGAATTATAGCAGAATTTTGCCTTACTGTACAAGAACACATTTTTTGCATTGTATCTTGTACCACTACTCTCCTCTATTATGCCTTCTCATGTCATTGTTATAATGTCCTATATCACCATTTCTACTCTATTGGCACATATAATTATAGTCCAGTTATACTGGTAATGTTTACAGTTTCAGTCTTTTATAATTGGTTGGTTGCTGGTTCAGAAGTTTACCTTATGATGATATTTTTTGAATCTCCTAATGTGTTTTAAATCCTTTCACATACAGTCCAGCCATGATTTTGAATGATTTTGAAACCAAAATCTGAAGGTTTTCTAATGGATAGTAAAACAAAAAGAAAAGAAAACTATAGACTTGTTGATTTTATTTAGTTATTTTGATTATTCATACAGGCTAGGAGAATAATTTCATATATGGATTTTTTTTAACCGTAAGAAAAATATGGATACCCAAACTACTACATCAAGGTAGAAATCTAACAATATCCAAAAGGAATGAGGAAAGCCTTCACTCAACATTTGATCTATAATGTATATAAAACACATGCATGGCAGCAATAAGGATGGAGAAGGATTGTACCTATTTCTCTAAGATTGGAGAGAACTTTTGCATGCAATGGGAAAGGTTGCAGCAGCCTCTAGGGGATGGAAGACAGCAGCTTCAGCTGTTGTTTTTGCTTCTGACAGGCTTTGCAGTGGCTATAGAGACTCCCCTTGGAGCAGCAACAGCAGCAAAGGAGTCAACCCAACACTTGGAAGGCAAGGAGGAGCATCTATACCTCCAGAACAATTGCTTTAGGCAGCAACTGAGACCTTAATGGTGTTGGACATCATCATTACCAAAGTCTGGAGGAGACTTTGGGCTTCTTTGTTGCAGAATTTGGGCAGATTTGGAGATCGGGGGAAATTAGGAGGAGAATAAGGGGAAGAAAGGAAGAAGAATAGAGGGGAGAAGTGAAGTCACGGCTGGAATTTAAGAGAAAAGAGGAGGGTTTCTTGGTGGTATCAAATAGGGGAAATGAGGGTGTGGGATGTTGACAAATGGAAGTAAAAGAGAAGCCACAGTCAAGTGGAAAGAAACAAGTCCTTTTGTAACAGACGTCAGTCTGTTTAGAATTAAAATTTTTAATTTTTTTATTTTTCTTTTCTTTTATTTGGCATACAAATGTTGCCCGAGTTCGCGCCTTGAGCCTCCGATTTTGACGCGAAATATCCCGATTTGATCGTCTTGGAACGACAATCAATATGACTATAATATTGCTATACTTCCGGTCAGGTTTGGATGCTCGGAATTTTCGAATATGATTTTTATTTAAGATTAAATTTTGTGATTTAAAAATATCAAACGACCTCCGATTGACGAACGGTCGATTTCGTTAGTCTTGTTTCGTTCAATTGGATCTAACGACGGTCTCGATTCATTTCGTGGTTTCCGAATTTGCGTTGCGGCTTTTTCACGACACGCATTACGGAGCGACCGATTTTTTTAGTCGATTTCGCCCGAACGACTTTTAATTCACGATCAATTGATCGATTTAGGTTGTTCAGTATTGACCAACAACTTTATTGGGTTATTCGGACCCTAATCGAGTCGGGTTTGAGTTCGATTGGAAACCGGGTTTTACAGGTATTTCCCATACTATCGCCACTGAAGTCATTTGAGTGTGAATCTTGTTAACTCGGGAAACATCTTAGGGATCCATTTCCTCCCGAGCTGAGCCACATCGGTCGTCACCATTTACTTTAGTTCATTGTAAAATTTGGGTGCCTTGTCCGATCTGAACTATTAGTGATCATAAATATTTTGTTGTTTTTATGGATGATTATAGCATATCGTCTTGGGTATATTTAATAAACTGACAGTTAGATATTAATAAATTTGTCAAGTCCATCTCTCAGTTTATTAAAACATCTTTCTCTACTTGTATTCAAAATATACGGAGTGACAATGCTCTTGAGTTTACTTTGCATGACTTAGTCTTTGTTGCCTGTCAGGAAACCCATCACTAGACATCATGTCCATATACCACTCAACAAAATAGGGTCATGAAAAAGAAATTTTGCCATCTTCTCACGCGCATTGCTTACTCACACGAAGTTTCCCAAGATATAGTGGAGGGATGTCATTATCACTGCCACCTACCTCATTTATAGGGTCCCATCCTCGGTCCTTAAGGGGGTAACTCCTTTTTCACTCTTGTATCCAGATGAGGAGCCCTTTCATCTTCCATGGAGAAGTTTTTCGCTTATATTAATAATCTCCATACTACAGATAAATTGTCCCCTCATGTTATTAAGTGTGCTTTCCTTGGTTATTCCCGGCTCTCGCACCCAAAAGAGGTACAGGTGTTAAGACCCTATTACGATCATTATTATATTTATGTTGATGTCACCTTCTTTGAACAAACGAGTTACTTCACGCAGGATGTCAAGGATATTTTATTGGAGCTTTTACTAACTCCCATTGTCTATATAAGGAAACATACATCTCGGTCTGACCCGATCCCCTTACATATCCCTTGTAGGATTATACACCTTCTTCAAGTGACCCCACCACTCCTAATCTGGATGCTCCATCCGAACTGCCTATAGCACTATGAAAATCAAAAAGGCATGTACTCTACATTTTTTGATGGTTTATCTAGTTGTGACATGTGATCCATAGATGTTCTTATGATTGATACTGTTCCTCGTGATCATAATAGTGCTCTACAAGACCATGGTTGGAAAAAAGCCATGGATGAGATGGAGGTGCTTCTATCCAGATTTACGTGGTATCCCGTGTCGTGTCCGAGAAGAGTCAAGCCCATCGCATGCAGATGGATCTTTACGACCAAACAGTCCCATGATGGTTCTATTGACAGACTGAAGATCTGGCTTGTGGCCAAGTGTTTATCTTAGACTTATGGAGTGGACTACTTTGAAATTTTTCTCATGTAGCTAGGATGGGATCAGTTCGAACTATTTTCTGTGTTGCTACCAATAAAAATTTGCCCATCTTTCAACTCAATGTGATGAATGCCTTTCTAAATGGCTACATCAAGGGAGAGGTTTGCATAATGCAACCATCGGTTACTCCGTCAAGGGGGAGCATGTGTGTCAACTCCATAAAGTCATTTATGTCCTGAAGCAGTCCAAGAGCATGGTTAGCCAATATTATCACTAAGATCAGCTCTCTTCGTTTCCACAAGACAACATCTGATTACTTAGTATTTGTCAGACGATATTCTACTAGCACTGTGATATTGGCAATTTACGTTTATGACATGGTGGTTACCAGTAACGATGAAGCAGGCATTTCAAAGACCAAGACCTTCCTCCAAAAGGTGTTTGTTACTAAGGACTTCGGTTAACTCAGATACTTTCTTGGCATTGAAGTGATATGCATTGTAAAGAGATTAAACCTATCACAGCGGAAGTATTGCTTAGACATTCTTACAGAGGAAGGCTTTCTCGGATGCAAACCATCTGGCATGCCAACGAAGTTGTAGAAACATGCTACGTCTATTTGATCGTGAGTTTGAGAATACTACATGATATCTAAACTTAGTGGGCAAACTGTTCTACCTTATTATTATTAGGCCAGATATATTATATGATGTGAATAGAGCCAACCAGCACATGGAGAGACATCACTACAATAATTTGTAGGATGTTTTCCGGCATGGAAGGGAATATTGGTATGGGTATCGATATCGGTATTGTGTCGATAGGTGGTGCCATATCGCCAATATTCCAATTTCATGGATAAAATGGCCATCCAAGGACAAATATCGGCCATATCGGTGATATATCAGTCACATGATGATTTTGAGATATCGTCGATATATCGTGGTATGGCCTTCCATTAATTCATGATCCTCTGATACCTAAATGAATTCTGGGAAGAGGCCTCTTCTATGAGGCCAACGACCACACTGATATCACTACCCATGCATATGTGAATTATGCTAGTTATCCTGAGGACAAACGACATACTGCAGGTTATGCCATGTTTGTTGGAGAGAATCTTGATACTTGGAGGAGCAAGAAGCAAATTGTTATATCTAGATCAAGTGCATAGGCATAATACATGGGGATAGCACAATCAAGCCACTTATGAGATTACTCGGCTAGTCTCCTTCCTGCGAGAGCCTGAATTTCCTACTACTATCCGCGTGCCGTTGTAGTGTAAAAAGTCTGCTACGTACATTGCCACTAATCATGTTTTCCATAAGTGTACTAAGCACATTGAGATTAATTGTCATTTCATCCGAGATGCAGTACGAGAGGGGCGAAGATTACTACTTCGCATATTTCCACGAACCTTCAGCTATCAAATATTGTCATGAAGGCCTTACCAAAGAAGCGTATATCCCTATTGATTTCCAAGTTAGGCATGATCGAAATATAAGCTACATTCTATATAATTCATTATCTCTTTATTTATTGAGTCTTCTAACCCTTTGAGGGTTTTTTATGTAACTATCTCTTCTTGAGCTCTAGGGTTTCACACTATATAAGAAACCTCAAACCCCTTAAATAAAGCATCGCATTCATTCTCAATTATTCTCCACGGTCTCCAACCCAAAGTAGGCGACAAATATATCTTTGATTAATGGCTCCAACATTGAGGCCTTGGTGGTGCTACCTTTGCAAGATGGTTAGTCACTTAGCAAAGGTTTACACACGGGATGCAGCTTACTTATGTTAAGGGTCTTTTGGCCACCATGGGATGGAGTGTTATGCCAAGGAGGTTAAGAGGAAATGTATTCTTACTTATTAGAGCACTGTAGATAACGTCACGATTTTGCGACAAATGTGGCTCATGTAGATGATGCGGTTGTCAAGGAAGGGAGGACTTCTAGCCCAACGTTAGAGGAGGGGCTCCTTAGAGAGGTCCCTTTCGGTGAGCAAGAGGTAGTGAACGAGTCATTTGAGCCTATGGAAGGATGGGTTTAGCGGGGGTGTGGTCCACTTTGGATAATCGTTGATCTATTCATGGAGGCTATCCGGAGAGGAAGGAGCATTGAAGGATGACCAAAGATGGGTGAGCTCTGTGGATGGCCTCCCTTTAGGGTGTCAGGATCTCAAGTATGTGGAACCATGGCTCAAGCTATTTCCGCATTTGCAAAGGTGGTGGTTGCAGTTCAATATGGCTTGCGGACTAGACACCGCATAGATTTTGTGGTGGAATTCCTTGGTCCTCATGGTCCTTTGTTGTCATCAAACCCCATTCTGGTCAGGTAATCATCTTTCAATCTCTTTGTTAAGAAGAAGAACAGATGAGATGTTTATTTCATAGAGCTAGGGTCTCTTATATATAGAGAAAACCCTACAGAGTACAAGTGTTACAGAACCCGAAGGGTCACGGGAGGTTACAGAACTCCAAGGGTCACAAAGGGTTACAGAACCTGAAGGGTCACAGGGATTTACGGAACCTGAAGGGTCACATGCATAAATGTAAATACAATAACTCTAACACTCTCTATATAGGCAATGGTTTCACGGGGACGAGATGATGGGGTGTGCATGTCATCTTCGAGGGATGTCAAGGTGGTAAGCATGGATTTTGTGGTGAATGTTGTAGCACAATCAATAGAAAAAGTTGCAGAGAGCGCATGTGTCTTCTTGCATGGGCGAGAAATGTAACGACGATGCTTTGGTGGAGTCATTGAAGGGGAATAGTTATTCTCAATCGCTTAACTTGCATGGACTTGCATGCAACGTTGACGGGTCGAGTCTGGCTGATAACGGGTCCAAAAAATACGCATTGTTGGGCCATGGATTATTCGAGCCTACTACCTCTTTTACACCCATGAGTTTTCATTGTTCCAATTGCTGATGAAGCCTTTGTGATGGCATCTTGGGGAAGTTGTTGCCAAAGGTAGCTCAAAACTAAAATGGGTTGTAGATATGAGGAAGTGGTAGCCAAATCTTTGGTGGTCAAATGTTCAATAGACTTACATCCGACTGTGGTGTCGTCGCGCGGATGTAGTGCATATGGCTTAGCAGGAACGAGGTTATTTTCTCCGGGCAGCGCTTCTATCGTGAAAACATTCTTATCTCGTGTGCTCGACTTACATCCGACTGGTGCATTCGGTAGTTTTTTGGGCCTTATTATGGTGGCCGAGTCTCTTCTTTAAACCCAGGATTTTGTTGTTTCTGCTTATGCTTTCTAAACCCATCTCTCCTTCCATGACTATGTAAGTATTTCTCCCTATTTTCTTTTTATATTAATATATAATGCTGGGGCGAACACCGGGTGTATCCCCCTTTTTTGAGCCTCAAAAAAAAATGTTCAATAGAACCATCCAACCATCGGGGGGAGGAGGCGTGCTCCAGCTCAAAGGATTTATGGCTCAGGTTTAAGAGGGAGGCGGTCCTACGATGCTCTTACAGACGGGCCTCCAAAGATGGTTGTAGCAGAAGGTGAGGGTTTCTAGGATGGAGATCTCATTGTAAAAGGGTTGCAGATATTTGCATGAAAAAGAAGGCAAAGCAGGTGGTGGTCGCACTCATAGGCTTGTGGAAAGCTAATAATGTGATTTCCTTGCAATAGAGGAAACTGAGTGAATCAATACCACGATGTAAAAGACCATTTATGGGTAGTGTCTTACCAAGTTTCACGTAAGTAGTTCTACTGTAACATCCGGAATTCGCCTAACCAGAACCGGATACGATTAGAGTCTAAATAACCCAATAAAGTTATTAGGTAAAATTAGATAACCTAAAACGATTAATTGATCGTGAATCAAAAGTTGTTCGGGCGAAATCGATCGAAAATTGGTCGCAGCGTAATGCGCGCCGCGAAAAGCCGCGACGCAAATTCGGAAAAATTTGTGAACCCCTCAGGATCCGGGTACCCGTTAATCACACACTCGCACTATTATTCACATGAGATCGCATGAAGTTACAGAAAAGCAGGGAAAATTTTTCGCGCGGCTAATTATCCACATGACATTCACATCCATCACATAACCACAAAATCACAGAGACAAATGGCACCAACATTCTTTTCATTAATATTCATATCAGTTTACATCATGTACAAGGATCTTTCATTTTACAACATATATCCCAAAGTGTGATACAAAAGAGATATAATATGAAAATTAATGAAATTGGTGACATATGTGGTTATTGAATATGAATGTCATTTTTCCCTTCTCGGACTCACGACAAGTTGGAAGATTGTCGCTATCCGAGAACTTAATGCGATCGGTATCGAAATACTGCAAATGTGCGTATTAGGGTACCACTGCTCTGATACCAAATTTGTGATTTAAAAATATCATATGACTTCCGATTGACGAACGGTCGATTCCGTTGGTCTTGTTTCGTCGAATCGGATCTAATAACGGTTTCGGTTCGTTTCGCGGTTTCCGAATTTGCGTCGCGGCTTTTTACGGCGCGCATTAGAAAGTGATCGATTTTTGATCGATTTCACCCGAACAACTTTTGATTCACTACCAATTGGTCGTTTTAGGTTGGTTAGTATTGACTAACAACTTTATTGGGTTATTCGGACCTTATTCGGCCGAGTTCAGCATTGTAGAAACCCGGATGTTACAATTATAAAAACCTCAAAGGGAGTCTCGTCCTCGAGACTCGAGTTAAGGCTATTCGGTGTCTTGTTTGAATTTCATATGTCCATAAAAACCTCAAAGGGTTTTGAACCCATAAAAACCCCAAAGAGAAAACAAGCTATATTTGAACAAATATTTTATTACAAAAGCTTGCTTCGATTATTACCTCAGAAAAGCTGCGGGTATCGTGCCCGCATGTCGGCTTCGGTCTCCCACGTCGCCTCTTTGATGCCGATAATGAGATGTAAATCTCGAATCCCTGTCAGACATCACCTCTCGTGGTATACCATGTAGCCTGATTATGTTCTACACATAGAGCCTGGCCAATCTGGATGGAGTGTAAGTCGTGTTGACAGGCATAAAATGGGCTGACTTGGTCAACCTATCAACAACGACCCAAATGGAATCATGGCCTCCTGGCATCTTCGGCAGACCTGTGACAAAATCCATAGAAATGCTCTCCCACTTCCATTCGGGAATGGGGAGAGACTGCAGTAATCCTGGTGGTCTCCTGTGCTCAGCCTTGACCATCTGACAGGTCATGCATCTGCTAACATGTAGTGCCACATCGCGCTTCATTCCATCCCACCAGAAATGTCGACGCAGATCACGGTACATCTTCGTGCTACCTGGATGGATAGATAACCGTGAACTGTGTGCCTCGTCCAAAATGTCTCTGCAAAGCTGCTCGTCATTGGGTACAATGACCCGTCCTGCCTTCCATAAAATAGACTCTGTCACGACAAAATCATCAAATTCATCCTTGATGGCGCGCATGTATCTATCTCGGATCCAAGGATCTGTCTTCTGTCCATCTACAATACGATCCCGGATGTTACATCTACTCATATTGCTACATTATTTTAATTTAAAGTAGTAATATGTTCAATTCGTGGAATCTCAAGTAATCATTCCATCTCGATTGTTCTTAAGAGGGTTGTTGAATGATTGTTAATGATGGTTTCACGCATTTACGGACCAACAAATGCCAACTTGAGGGGCGAGCTCTAGGATGAACTAAGGCTGGTTCGTGCCAAATTTACCTTGGTCCCATATATTATCAGTGGTAATTTTAGTGTCAACTTGTAAGGGGACAACTAGCCTAGAATCAATGGTAGACAGGACCATGGATTGAGCGATTTTGCTTCTCTCCTAGGTGAGACATGCTTAGAGGCGATAGATGCTTCTACCTCTAGTTACACCTGGAGGATTTCTTCCTCAAGATCCCAACTAAATTGATTTCACGTGTTTGTTGAGATGTTTAAGCAGTTCCACCTCGTCTCCATTTGTTTGTTACCCACCATTGAATTGTTATACCTCGATGTATTGGAGTTCGAAAGAGGAAAATCATCATTGCACGTTTTTCTTTGTTTTAAGTGTTATTGGCTTCTTTAGGAGGTGGACTTCCACAAGAAAAGGGGGGCTTCTGGCTGAAGCACATGGCTCTTCGGAATATGATGCGCTATGTTAGGGGGAGGTGTGAGTGCATCGAATGGAATAGTCGTACGACGCTTAATAGAGATTGCCGAGATGGATGACTTATATTATGATCGTGAGTTGATTATGGACAAGTTGTAGGACCTCTGATAGTGTGTTACCCTAGAAGGATTAAAAAAGGAGAAGTGGCGGTAAAGGTCTTAGAATTGATGGTTGAAGGAATGGGATTTAACTACCACATTTTTCCCTGATGTGGTCAATGTGAGGCGACACGGAACATAATACACTCCCTATCTGTCCACAGGAGTTGTTTTGTGGTGATAAGGAGGTCGGTGTCGATGTGTAGATGGCCACAATTTGGCTTTGATAGGGAGTGGGTTCATGGTAATAAGGAGTTTTGAGTTGATGTAGATAATTACTTCTGGGATTTGACCTAGCGCCTAAGTCTCAACATGGTGCATTGGTTGGGTCTTGGTGTCTCAATGTTGTCCTAATATCACGATACAGATGTGATCCATGATTTTGTGCAACAGAAGGTTTGTGATGTGATCTTCAGCCTAAATCCGGATAGTAGATCAAATCGGATAGGTTTCCTATCCTCTTCAGGAAGTTTTGGGAGGTGTAAAGGATGACATCATGGCTATGTCTGCAAAGTTTGAGGAGGCAAAACAAGGCTTTAAGCAATTGAATTGATCCCTCATATTTTGGTTGCCTGCAAAGAAGGTGGCTACAAAAGTTGAGGATTTCAAGCAGATTGCATTCTAATGTGATGTCTTTTGTGGCAAAGATTCTGACTAACATGCTACATAGACTAGTGTCTTTGGGTTTTTTTATGGATCATGTGTCGGTTGACTTTTATCCCACTCCATCGTCTAATAAATAACGTGGTTGCCGCATCCAAAATCACTGTGGACCGTAAAAGGAAAAAGGCAAATGGAATGACTTTTCCAACGTATATGGTTGTGTTGATTTGAGGTTTACCCGAACATCTCATAGTCGCCATGGTTTCCTTGATATCTACATCACATTGATGAAAATATTTTGTTGAAAGAATCATGTGAATGAAAAGATTTATCAACACGATGTCTTTCTCAATTCCAGTTAATGGTTACGCAAAAGGGGGCTTCTTTCAGGTGTAGGGAGGGATCCAAGGGAAGCCGCCTCGCGCCCTTGCTCTTTGTGTTGATAGATGATGCTTTCTTTGTAATTATGAATTGGCCATGAAATTCTATGATGGCTTCTCAAGGGATGAAATTTCCTATCTTGTTGTTCCAATACGTGAATGACACAATCTTTTTTGTGCACTTGGTATTAGTCGAATGAAGTATGCTTTAGTATCAGCCGAATGAAGTCTGCTTTAGTTCCTTTTGAGTTGGTTCTCAAGTAGATCGTCAATTGCGAGGTGGTGCTTACCAATTACCCCTCCTCGAGTTAGTTTATTAATTACTCCTATTGATGTATGGGACACTTTGTTTGGCAAACTAGCTGTGATTAGTGGAGACTCGGGAGAAGTAGATGGCCGGTAGAAGGCCTCGTGCACATTTGGAGGGTCGATTGGCGTTGATGTTTAAGGCGACTCTATTTATCATCCCCATCTTTTTTATATCCTCGGACATGATCCCGATTAGCATTCCTCTTCACCTCGAGTATCCGATAAGGCAACCTTTCTTCTTCATCTCGGGGAAGGAGTCTGGTATTTCACTAGTGGAGCGGCACATGGTCATGCAACATATTGAAGATGATGGGCTTGGGATGCTTCCTCTCAAAGATGAACAAAGTGTTGCTTGCAAAATGGGTTTAATGTGAATCGCAGCAATGGTAACAACATGCTATGCAAGTTTTGAAGAGATTTATGGGAATGTTGCTAGCTTGTCGGCCTCTTGGGGGAGTTCACTCCCCATCCAACATTTAGAAGGGGGTTTGCATCATGGTGCTAGAAATCACACCTCTATAGAAGTATTAGAGGATGGTGAAGGGTTCGGCTTTCACAGACAAATGGATGTTTGCTCTTTGTGATTAGTTCTCATGCTAATTTACCTTAATTGCGAACCAGAGGATGCGGGTGGCAAAGGCTTGGTGTGGAGAGGTATGGTCTCGTGTGTTCAGCTCTAATTTGCTAAACCAAAGGGTTTTGGAATTCATGAAGATGGATACTTTTATGAGTTGAATGGAGAGGTGTAACATCCGGTTCTGCACAAACCCGAGCCCGACCCGATTAGGGTCCGTATAACTCAATAAAGTTATTAATCAAAGTTAAATAACATAAATCAATCAATTGATCGTGAATCAAAAGTCGTTCGGGCAAAATCGATCAAAAATCGATCGCATCGTAATGCGTGCCCGAAAAAGCCGCGACACAAATTCGGAAACCGCGAAATAAACCGAGACCACCCAAAAATCTGATGAAATAAGATCAACAGAATCGACCGTTCGTCAATGAGAGGTCGTTTGATATTTTAAAATTACAAAATTTAATCAAAAACCAAGACCGTATCTCGGAAATTTCGGGAATTCATCTTCGATCTAAAGTATATGAATATTATACTTATTTTGATCGTCATTTAGAGACGATCGAAACGAGCTATTATTCATTAAAATCCGAGACTCGAGGAGCGCATACGGTTGATTTCAGTATTCTAGAAAAAAGAAAGAGATAAAGTTAAAAATAATAATAATTTTTTTTGCCAGGACACAGCAGCAACTGTTGTCCTGTGCCATCCATTTGGCCTCTTCATTCCTTTCCACTTGGAATATTCTCTCCCTCCGTGTGGCAATCAACAAGGCTCTTTCCCTTAATATATATAGCACCCAAAACCCTCTTTTCTTTCTAAAGTTTCCTCCAAAGTACTCCCTAATTTTTAGCCGAGAGGGAGTTTCAGCTGCTGCTCCAGCAGCCTTTGGGCTCCAAGTTATGGAGCATTATTGTTTCCTTGTAGCCTTGCTGCTACTGCTTCTTCAGCACTGCATGATGCTGCCCATTGCAGCACCTTATTTGGAGCCTCATGCTGGAGCCTTGTTGCAACCAAAGGAACTGCTCTCCTCTCCATTTGGGATGATGCTCATCAACAACAGGAAGATGCTCTTGTCAGTCCAATAACTACTACAAATATTTCTGCTGCTGGAGCCAAGATTTAGCAGCAGAAAGTATTATGTTCTTCACCTAAGAGCTACTACAAGAACAACTCTTTTTGTTGCTCCTTCAAAAGCTCAGTTGCATGCAAGTTTAATCTCCAAGATTGGGATTTCAAGGTACATTACGAACCCACATTGTTGCCTTCCATGTATTCTCCCAATCTCTTTCTCCCTATTTCTCTCAACTTCCCAGCCGTAGAGCCTCCTTTCTTCCTCTATTTTTGGCTGGAATTGTCCTCTCTTTTTGCCGCTCCTTCAAAAGCTCAGTTGCATGCAAGTTTAATCTCCAAGATTGGGATTTCAAGGTACATTATCAACCCACATTGCTGCCTTCCATGTATTCTCCCAATCTCTTTCTCCCTATTTCTCTCAACTTCCCAGTCGTAGAGCCTCCTTTCTTCCTCTATTTTTGGCTGGAAAAAAAAAGAAGAGTTGTTGTTGTCCTCCTCCTCAAGCAAATGTTCTGGTAAGTTTCAACCTTCTTTTTCATTTCATCTACTGCTCCAGGAAGCAGCCCTTTTCTGCTATAATTTGGCAGCCAATTTCTGCTTGATTTGGAGCCCTTCTACAATATCATTTTGCAGCTGCAGCCACCAAGTAGATGGTTGCTATTGCTGCCCATCCAGCAGCCTTACTGTAGTTGAAGGGACCCCAAGAGCCCAGTTTTGAGCTGTAGAAATTACTCCTCTTCACCTGGAAGTTGTTGCAACTGCAGTTCCCTAATGCATGCATTTGGATCTCCAAACTTGGAGATCCTAAGGTACAATCTTTCTCCTCCTCTTGCTGTTTTCCATGCATGATTCAAAACCTATGAAATGCCTCATGAAATTAGACAAGAAGTAAGGTATTATAAGGAATTGATCAAGATTTCAAGATCAACTAACTATCTTTGATCATATCATAGGTTTATGAAATATGAGATTTGATGCTAAAATTGCATGCAATTTGGTATACAATTCAAATCACTTATTATCTTTTATAAAATTTTAAGGAGATTATGGGTGTTCGCATAATATATTAGCTCATAAAATATATAGTTTTAACATGTTTCAGAATTTCCCAAGTCATTGACATCTCTTTATAATTTGCAATTTATGTCGGTGAAATATTGTCCAAGCTAACAGTATTGCCCAGTCCCATTGGCAATCTGAGGCACCTTTGGAATTTAGATCTATCTCATACAGAGATCTCAAAGTTACCTAAGTCATTAATCTCTTTCCACAATTTACAAGTTCTGATGCTAGAGTATATTTCCTTATCGAAATTACCTAATGTATTGGATAATTGGTTAATTTGAGGATTATTGAAACTGAAACAGTAAGAATTACTGAATAGATGGAATTGGAAGAATGACTTTATTGAAATGGTTGAAAAGTTTTAACGTTGACAAGATGAATGAATGGGAGATTGAAGAAAAAGAAAAAAAAACTTTGGCATGCTTCAAGGATCACTTGCAATTACATCTCTTGAGAATGTTTTAGGACAAGAAGAGGCGAGAAAAGCAAACTTACAACAAAATGTGCTCTAGGCCAAATTGTCATTTGAATGGAGTGAGGCAGTATTGTTGATGTAGAAATCGCTCATGGATTTCTTGAAGCGCCGAGGCCTTATAATAATCTTGAATATTTGCATATTTATGGCTACACAGGTAAGGTATTGCCAAGTTGATTATACCATAATTCTGTTGATCTTTTACATGTTCCAAGTAAGTTGAAGTCCCTCAAGTCTCTTGAACTATATGGAAATGTCGAATCATTATCCATGGGGAGCTTCCCAGAACTTTCAAATATAGTGCCGCAAAACGGCAATCTTCTTGCTTCTCTTAAATGCCTTTATATCAAAAACTGTGACATATATGATTTATTTTCCATGTGAATCGTAACAGATTGATTTTTCAGACCCCCGTACATTGAGAATACTCAACATCCTCAATCTGACGTGTGAGTGTGTGTGAAAATTCTTTGTTATTATCCTCTCCTTACGTAGAAACCAGATGAAAATCTCAATTCTCAACCGAGCCTTTATTCTCCAAATCAACCTCCGATCTCTAGCTTGCATGGTATTGCCAATAACAAAACGAGAGAAACTCACATGCCTTTTCACCATAAAGTCGCTATTATATCACACCCAACTTGATGATAGCACATCATAAGATGCCAACTCCTCCATGAAACAAAGTTATTCCTCAATCTACATTACATACAGCTGATTTCAACTTCATTCAAGTACATCTCACTTTTGATTGACTTAACTTTCTGCATTCAGTACATTCTGTTAACAAAATAATTAAGAAGGCGGAGGTCAATAAACCAACTTGATCGAACATACTCATATCAAGGTTGACTATGATACATTGATATTTTTATTGATGAAACAATCCTAATCAGTGATAATGGAAATGTTGCCAGTCAATGTGCCCTTTACACCTGACCGTGCGAGGGTGCGGTGACCCTCAGCTGGGCGGGAGATAGGAAGCCCAGTTAAGGCAGCGGCCGCTTAGTGCGTTGCAGTTTTTACGCCTCTCTGGGATCCACAGGTTTTCTTTTAAAGACCAGTTCCGTTGACCCTTGTTCTTTAGGGTACCTAGGCTGGAGGACCCTTGGTTTTAGTTTTTCGAGCTCGTTAGCCCGTACCGGTCGGGCCGGTTTTTCTTTTAGAGTGACTTTTCCGGAGAGTCTCTCTCACCCATCTCAGTGGTGTAGTTTCGGAGTAGACCTATCCCTCTATTGGACCGCACTTCCAATTAGAGGGCGAGACGGAAGAGCCTTTTGTAGGCTACCTCACCGCTTGAGTTTTGTTCACTTTTCGCCAGCAGACATGGCGATGCTACATCTGAATCAGCCATGTATATATCTGAATCCTCTATGTCTACATCTGAATCAGTTACAGTAGAGTTGGTTGTAGTTGAGCTTAGTTTCCATTGAGCTAGTTATTGTTCCGTCAGTAATTCCTGACGAAGAGAAAAGACCAGTTTATGGAAATCATCCTCATCAGACTACGAACTACTACCACAGTTGTTTGAAATAGCTAGTGGACATGTTGGAAACTTAGTTCGGATGCATTTTACTCCACCGCATACCTACGGAGGCACCCCAACCCTAAAGCTTCCTTACTGCCTTAGAGTCATAGTGTGAGGTCTTACTTAGACCAAGACCACAGACTATCCACTAAGCTTGAGAAATTCAACAAGAAAAGAATCAAAATATCAGACTCATCATTTACACTTACTATGGTCTATCCACATGACTCACAAACATCAAAAGAGACCTGAATCATATCGACCATGTCAATCATTAAATACTCAAGATATCCGGATCATCTTAATAGGCATTGAATAAATGATTGAACTTGAAATTGATGGGGAAGAATGGAAATCATATACAGTTTATGTTGTAGTCACACCTTAGAATCATAATATGTGGTTACACTCAGAAGATCCCAGATTATCCACTAAATCTGAGAGATTAGATAAAGACTAAGAACAAAGACTCAACATCCACATCTCCAAGATTCATTAAACATGATTTATAATTAATCAAAAGGTGATAGTTTAAATATGGATCATATAATCTATGTATAAAAATGATAAATATTGGGAAGTTAAGGTAGGGTAACTAAGTCGTGAAGTTCACTTGCTGAATAACTAGAAAACTTGTTTCATTGCCAATAGCTCATTAAAATTAATTGTCTATTTACTTACTTTCTTTTGGAGCCACTAAAATTTCTTGTTACTTCTAATTAATAAGATTTACTCAACATTTGTTGATGTTCTTTTCTCCCTATTGCATGGATTGCAGGCAAAGTACCTGCACCGTGGTATTGGGAGAGTTGAACATCAGTTTCTGAAGCAATACATATCAGGTATGTATGCTATAATTTTGTTCAAGATATTCTATGATTTTATTTCTCTTCTGATACAATTGGGATACATGTATATAATGCAATTCTGTTGTTACATGTTAACTGCTATGGAAATTTATGCAATATAATTGTGACATGTTTTAGTTCTGTGGTTTATTGGATAATTTGTGAATGTCATTCATAAATGCGAAAAAAAATTTCCCTAAATTTTCAGTACTCTAATGCAATCTTTAGCGAACACAATACTACGAGTAACATGTAAACGAGTATCTCATATCCGTGGGAGCGGGCTTTCAAGAGGTGCTCCATCTGTAGGGACGTTTAGTAGTGTTTTGAATGTTAATCAAAAAGATGCATAAGACACTATTGCATGAGTGGTATTTTCTCCTAAGATATTTGTGCAGAATTTTAATAGGAATTAGAGCTAAAGGACTCCACTACAAATTCAAAATTTTTCTTTGGTTCTTCCAATAAAGTCGTGTTCGAACAAGTGTCGAAAGAGACATGCTCTTTAAAGGGGGTGGATCCCTCATTTTCCCATTAAGTTAGGGTTAAGGATGATCTAGAATGCATTTTCTCTTCTTCGAGCTTAAAGGAGATGTGGAATGTCGCGGGCATCATTGGTATGCACAGATAATTTTCCGGCTTTATGGTTTTCTATTGAGTTTAAGTGAAGTGAATCTAAAAAGGACGGAGTACTTATGTTCACTCTAGTTTGGCTCTCCGGGTGGCAAGAAATTGGGTGACTTTCCGTTGGGATGCACTTTTTGTTATGAATGTGATTGCCAAGGCTTTCAATGAGTATTTTTTTTTGACACTCAAAGGAGGGGGATACACTCATAGGTGTTCGCCCCAATTTATTAAGAATGAAGGTGGAAATATACTTACAGCGGGGGGTACAAAGGTCAAGGCTGATGGTAAAAGAGCTACCATCCGCCTCCCAAAAAGAAGAGCGTTACATGGATAACCAGTCCGTACAGAGATTATTTGCAGCGATACAAATGTTTTCCTTATAGAAGCGTTGCCCCGCAAAAATCAAGTTGTTTCTTCCCAGCCAAATGCTCCAAATACGCGCAATGGGGACAATTCTTTCCGATCTAGGGCGAATCGAGGCAGCAGCAAGGCTCTCCCAAAAGTCAAGCATGGAGGAACGATTCACCCACTCCACGCCATCCCAGATGGCCTGCACGAAGGGACAATGCAAGAAGAGGTGACCGGAGGTTTCAATGTCGAGGCCGCACAAACCACATAAAGAAGAGATATTCTGGAAAATGGAGGCGCAGCGGTCGCGCGTAAGCAATCTTCCGCGTCTGAGAATCCAAAGGAAAACGCCAATCCTCTCCGGAATCTTGAGGTCCCAAATGAGCTTGCAGTGGCGAATAAGAGCTGCATCCGCATTCACTACAGGGGGGAGAACAGAGAGATAAGCCTTACGAGAGGAGAAAGTCCCGTCCAACCAAACAAAATGATCACGGCCCGAAGAAGGCGTGGAGACGTCCGCAAGTAGAGTCATCAAATCAGTGAATTCAGTGAGCCGCTGGTCGGAAAGCGTGCCCAATAAAATAGGGCACCAGACTCCATCGGCCCAGCAAGAGGCCACCGATGCGAGTTTATCCCCGGCCATCGCATAAAGTCGAGGAAAAAGATTCATGAAAATGCCCTTCCCGGACCAATCCACAGTCCAGAAGCGAAAGGATCTCCCATCGCCGATAGCCGGAGCAACCAGCGCGCGGTTAGAGTTGAAGACAGAAAAGACATCACGCCAGAAAAAATTGGAGAGGCCCTGGGAGTGGCCGCCAAAAACGGAAGCAAAGGCATGAACAGCTGCAACGCGGAGGCACTGCAGCAAGAAACTCTCGTCACGGCCAAGAAGCCTCATCGCCCACTTGAGGAGCCAAGCATCACGAACCACCTCCAAACGCCTAACGCCAAGACCTCCCTCACATTTCGGCCGAGAGATGTCGTCCCACCCAACTAAGTGCATGCCTCCTCTGTCAGAACCATTCTTGCCCCAAAGAAAACGCCTCATAGATTTCTCCAAGCGAAGCCGGATTCCTTTGGGCAATCCGCGAGCCGAGAAGAAATAGATGGGGATAGCCAAGAGAACCGATTTGATAAGCACTAGACGACCGCCTTTGGAGAGCATTGACGCACGCCAACCAGCCAATCTGGCTTCCACCTTCTCAATCACCCTCTGATAGTCCCGCAAGCGCGGCCGGCCGAGAGAGAGCGGCAAACCCAGGTACTCAAGCGGAAGCTCCCCGAGGGAAGCCCCCAATAGAGAGGAGCAATCCCCGGCCTCAGGAGCCGAAAAGCCAAAAGGCACCACTTTTGATTTGGCGCCATTGATGTGGAGTCCCGAGATCTCGCAAAAGAGGTTAATCGTAGTGGCCATCCCCAAAACCTGAGATCGGCCTCCCTCGATAAAACAAAGGGTGTCATCCGCGAATTGAATGAGAGGGATATGAAGGTTATCCAAAAAACAACCGCGAGTAAAACCTGCATCTGCCACTCCCTGGATCATGCGAGGCATAACATCAGCCGCCAGAACGAAAAGGAGAGGGGCGAGGGGGCAGCCCTGACGAACCCCCCTCCGAGGCTGGAAGAGTCCCCCGGAAGGCCGGCCATTAATAGAGAGGGAGAAAGAGACAGTAGCAACACATCGTCTAACCCAAGTGATCCATAACGGAGGGAAGCCCCGAGCCCTCAAAATCCTCCAAAGGAAGCGCCAATCCAAAGAATCGTAGGCCTTAGCAAAATCAATTTTCCAAAGAAGCCCCTTCGTGCCATTTCTATGCCAACCGTCAATGATTGCAGATGCCAGCGCGTAACAGTCGGAGATCTTTCTCCCCTGGATAAATGCGCCCTAAGCGGGAGATATAAGAGAGTCCAGGAGGGGAGCAAGCCGGATAGCCAAAGCCTTGGCAATGATCAAGTAGATGCCATTAGAAATAGCAATTGGACGAAAGTCCTCGATTCGAGAAGCCCCATGAGACTTAGGGATAAGAACCAGGCTGGCCCGGTTGATCCTGTCGAACCCCCGATTGCCATTGCAAAATTCTAGAGCGACATCAAGAACATCATTAGAGATCACATCCCAGAAGTCCCTATAAAAGGAGATGGGGAAGCCGTCGGGCCCAGGGGAAGCATCGACGTTAAGGTCCCAAGCCGCCCTCTTAAGCTCCTCAAGCGTGAAAGGCCGAGTTAAGATATTTGCATCCGCGGGGGCGAGAGAAGGGACCCCGATGGCCGACCAGCGCCACGGAGAGGAGGGTTGTCGATCAAAGAAAGTCTTGAAGTGATCAACCAATGCAGAGCCTATTTCACGAGAGCCATGAACTGAGACGCCCCCAATATCAATGGAGGATATACTATTAGCGCGCTTGCGAGCACTAGCGACCCGGTGGAAGAAAGCAGTGTTAGCGTCCCCATTCTTAATCCAGCGAATACGAGAGCGCTGCCTCCATTCGATCGCCTTCTTCCTGTCGTCCTCCAAAATTACAATTGAAGCCGAGGATCGCTCAGATAATTCATGAGGAGAAAGCTCTCGATCGTTCTCCAAACGATCGAGCCGAAGAATAATTTCCTCCGCGTTGTTCCGAGCCAGGAGCCTAGCCTGGCGGGTAGAGAATTTGAAAGCGGCGAGGGCACGTCGAAGCGATGAAAGCTTGAGATCAAAGCGGCGAGCCGCATGACCGGGGAAAGAGAGCTGAGACCAATGATTGCGGACCAAGTCCTTAAAGTCGGGTTCCAGCAGCCAGCTCCTCTCATATCGGAAAATACCACGAGGACGGGACGATTCGTTAGCCTCCCAAATAATGGGAGAGTGATCAGAAAAAGATCGCGGCCTAGAAGAAACGGAGCATAGCGGGAAAGCTTCCATCCAGCCATTGTTAGCAAAAAATCTGTCAAGACGTGAACGAGAAGATGAGTTGCGCTAAGTGAAAGAAATATCATTTGCCACCAAATCTTCGAGAGCCAAGCCATGGATGAAATCCCAAAAATCAGTCGAGCCGGGGTCCCTACCCCCTCTACCACGAGGGCGGTCGCAAGCGAGAAGAGTGACATTAAAATCCCCTCCCACAATCCAAGGGATGCTCCCTAAGGCCGCAGCGTCAGCATTCAAGTCCTCCCATAAGAATCGCCGATCGAAGTGACATAAAGGCGCATATACGCATGAAAAAGCCATAGAAATATTCGAGTCCACCTGAACAAGTGTAACAGTGATAGAGTGGCGTCCCAAACGAGCACATACAAACGAGAATCTTGAAGAGCGCCAAGCAATAATAGCGCCACCAGAGGCGCCCACCGCATCCAAGGAGTGAAAAGCATCAATAGGACCTGCCCCCATCGATTTCCACATGGCGTCGTCGACACCCGCAAGCTTAGTTTCCTGGATAAAAACAACATCACAATCCCATTCGCGCAAGCGCGAACCCAAAGCCTGACGACGAATCGGGTCTCCCAAACCACGAACGTTCCAAGATAGTATCTTCATTTAAATTACAAAAATTGGCCCCAAAAAATAGCAAAAGAAGACAGTCGAAAGTCACTGCAGCTGGGGACGATGCAGGCCATCCCGTCGAAGCCCTGCCGCTTCTGCAATAGCATCGCGGATCGGCGATAGGGGATCGTGAGGGAGCAAGTCCAGGCGTCGAGAATAAACGAGTCCATATCTCGCCGGAGACGCACAAAAATCATTCCACAAGCTCCAGGATGAGGCAAAGCAAGTCGGTGACACCGATGTAGCATTCGAAGAAGAGGCCATAGCGTCACCAGCAGCCATAGAGCATCTATTAGGGAAGGAAGGCAGAGCACCATTGTGAGAAGACATACCAGTCATGTGAGAGGAGGCTGCCCCCGAGGAGACCGAGTCCATCGAGATGAGAAGAGTCGCCGAAGCGGTTGAGTGCTGATGGTCGGACGAAAGCGCCTGGTAAAAGGGCATAGAAGTAACCGGGCTAGGGCACGGATAGTCCGAATAGCATATTAGAGGATCGTCGGAAATAATCGGGCCAAGCACCGCCCGAGAAGAGCAAGAATTGCCATCAAGGTCCGACCCGGATGTCGGAATAGGAACCGCCATCGAATAGCAAGAGACCACCCCGTGGTCCATAGGATCGGGACAAACAGAATAATTACCCTGAGTAGAATCGATCTCGAACAGGCTCCCATGCGCGTGCGGGGGTGACCTTCCCGCTCCCCATGAAAAGTGAAGCCCAGCCGACGTTTCGTAACGCGCGCCATGCAGCTGCGGCACTTGGATAATATCACTGCAGTATGACACGTGGCCAGAGGAAGATGAAACGCCGAGGGCAACAACGGACGAGACGCCGTTGCCGGAAGAAGGTCGTGTCGGTTCTGGACGACGGCCTAGGGTTCCAAGATCCTTCGTGACGAACTGACGGCCTAGGAATGCCTTCGCCCTTTCTATGCCCTGAATATCATCTCCTGTAACCATAATATCATCAACATAGACCATGATAACAACCGTACCTGTCGATGACTTCTGAACAAACAACGAGTGGTCTGCATTCGACCTCTTGAATCCATGTCGTTCTATCAGATTGGAAAGCTTCTGGAACCACGCTCTTGGACTCTGTTTGAGGCCATAAATTGCCTTGTGAAGTCTACACACCGTATGCTTCTCCCCCTCAGCAGTAAACCCTGGCGGCTGCTGCATGTAGACTTCCTCCTGCAGATCACCATACAAGAAGGCATTCTTGACATCCAGTTGAGATATACTCCAGTCACGTAACACAGCAACTGATAAGAGAATGCGAAGAGTGGAATGACGAGCCACTGGAGAAAATGTATCCATATAGTCCACGTCATAGGTTTGTGTAAAACCTCGCGCGACCAGCCGTGCTTTGTACCGATCTAGACAGCCATCAGCGTGGTATTTAATTGTAAATACCCACTTACAGCTCACAATAGATGCATCATAAGGAGGAACAACCAAGGTCCATGTGCCACGAGACTATAGTGCACGCATCTCATCTTCCATAGCCTTTCTCCAGCAATCAATCGCCATAGCATCCTGGTAGGTTTGTGGTATGTCCACAGAAGATAAAGCTGTAGCAAATCTCTGAAAGTCGCCTGTGAGGTGATGAAAAGGCACCTGTGAAGCAAAGGGATAAGATGTACACGTCCGCTTCTGCTTCCGGATAGCAATAGGAAGATCAAGATCGACTTCCGTTGTACTGGATGGTGTAGTCTCCTCCTGCAATGAAGAATCATGTACATATACCATATATGACCCGTCAGCAGTAATGCCATCTGAACATACCTGAGGCGTGATGGATGTCTAACGTGTAGCCTGAGCAGGACCTGACCGACGTGTATAGAATTTTGGTAAAGGTGGAATAGGAGGTCGTGGAGGTGGTGGAGGTGGAGATGGTGGTGAAGATGACGTAGAGTCAGGAACAGGAGTGGACTCAGATGGACTCAAAGTAGGTGGTGGAGGGACATAGACATCATCGTTGGTAGTGGATGGTACCAGTCTGCAGGGGAAAAATACATAACAGACTCAAAGAACGTGACATCAGCACTGACAAAATATTTCTTGTTTATGGGATCATAACACCGATAGCCCTTCTGAGTTCGAGAATAACCGACAAAGACATGCTTGACAACTCTAGGAGAGAGTTTGTCAAGTCCAGGAGTCAGAAGATGAACAAATGCCACAGTACCAAAGACACGAGGAGTAAGTGAGAATAATTCCATGTCAGGAAAAACGATAGAGAGAGGAATTTTCTCACCAAGAACAGGAGATGGCATACGATTGACCAGGTAACAAGCGGTAAGAATAGCATCCCCCCAGAAAGAAATAGGAGCACAACTCTGAATCAGGAGGGTTCGAGTAATGTCGAGAAGGTGGTGATGCTTTCTTTCTGCCACACCATTATGCTGAGATGTGTAAGCACAAGTGGTTTGGAGAATAATGCCCTTTGACGAAAGAAACTGAGAGAGGGACCGTGTGCAGAATTCAAGAGCATTATCAGTACGAACATATTTGACAGTAGAAGAAAACACATTTTGCACTTCATTAATTAAATTCTTAATCACATCGCCTGCTTCATATTTATTCTTTAAAAGGAAGACCCAAGAAACACAAGAAAAATCATCCACTACCACTAGATAAAATCTGTGTCCCTGATGATCGGGTACACGACTTGGACCCCATATATCTGTGTAAAACAACTCAAATGGGGAGCTACTGCTCCGACTCTGACGACTAGGAAAGCTCGACCAATGATGTTTTCCCAACTGACACGCTTCACAGCAAAAGGAAGAACTGGGACAGATCTGAAGCAGAAGATGTCGCATTTTCTGGAGCGGGAGATGACCAAAACGGAGATGCCAGATGTACGGAGAAACCGGTCCGGCAGAATGAGAAGAGACGCCAGCATAAGTATTCCGGACCAGCCGATATAGACCATTCTGCTCAGAGCCACAGCCAATCACCCTGCCCGTTAGTATGTCCTGGAAAATAAGAGAAGACGGGCCAAATATAGCACGACAGTGCAAATCCTTCGTAATCTGACTAATAGACAACAGATTCATCGAGAACTCAGGAGCATGTAGGACATTTTGTAGATGCATAGTAGAAGATAGGAAGACCTCCCCCTGTCCAACGAGGGGAGAATGAGTACCGTCTGCAATCTGTACTGAGCGGCCATGAGGAATGTCCCTGTAGGATCAAGTCTCTCTCGATCACGGCAGAGATGATGTGTGGCACCAGAATCTATAATCCAATCAGAGATATCATGAGAAGATGTAAATGCAATAGCACTACCTGAGGTACTAGCAGCAGCAGAGGAACTGGCAGATGTTGTAGCAGCAACATCTGAAGGTCCACCAGAAGAATCACCAGATGATTGTGGCATAATATCATGTAGACGTGCCACAAGTTCCTCGAAACGATTGTCTGCAGTAGATGCCAATTGGGGCTGAGAATGCGCTGCTACATGTGCCGATGCTGGGAACCCATGCTTAGAGTAGCATGTCTCCTCCGAGTAGCATGTGCGGTGACAATATGAACATGGCCGAAAGCGACTACCCCTACCCTGGGGTCCACGTCCACGACCACGGCCAGAAGAGTGATTACCTCTCCCACGCGACACTGCCATCGCCGATGGGGGTGGAGTAGATGAGCTGGAAGAAACTGATATGTGACTGAGTCTCCTGTAGACATCCTCCATCGGAGGAATAACTGCATCAGCCAAAATCTGAGAGCGGGCGGCCTCATAATCAGGATCTAGGGCCGCAAATAGAACACCCACCATGGTGGCATTCCTAAATGTCTTCTGCTATTCAGGAGTCGCTGTGAGGGGAATAGTGTTGTACAACTTCTCAAACATCCCTCTCAGGGATGTGTACAAGGAGTGAAGAGGTCTGTCATTCTGCTTCATCGTGAATATATCATGCTGAAGTTGTAACATCTAGGTCTCATTTTGCTCCTGGGAATATGTAGAAGCCAGAATATCCCACATCACCTTGGCAGTGGATTGATGGAGGACATCATTGGCAATCTCCATCGACAGTGTTCCTGACAACCAGACCTTGGCATACGAATCATCAGCCTCCCACGAGGCATATATCCATGTCTTCTCTGTTGGCTCATCCTCGGTAAGAATGTGCTTCTTACCGTTCGACTTCATGAGGCTCATGAACTGCATCGCCCAGAGCTCATAGTTCGACCCATCCATCTTTATTATTGGCGCGGGACCTTTGAACGCGCCTATGGAGGGCATATCAACCTTTGATTTTGACATATTGCCGTCGGAGAAGAACTAGGGTATGTAGACGAAGTGATAGATGTCTACACAAACTTCATAGGATTCAAGTGCGTATGTAGACTTTACGCACCCAAATTCATATATCTGGAGGAAGAGACGGCTACGATCAAGGTAGCAAAAGTTCGGCTAGGGCAAGCCGGAAGATGAAGACGAGGCAGCGGGCTGGGGTGCTACGGCGTCACTTGGAGAGGACCCGGGGGGGTGGGAGGCACTGGGGTGGACCCGGGGGGGTCCGGCGACGCTGGGGTGACCCGAGGGTGGTCCGGCGGCGGTGGGAGGGACCCGAGAGGGTCCTGCGGGACTGGAGGATGGCCCGGGAGGGGGCGGCGGCGGCGGAAGAACGAGAGAGGGGGGGCGGCGGGTGGGGAAGCCCTAGGGCTCTGATACCATGTTGTGAGAAAAGAGTAGTCTATTATTCAAGGGAACCCTAGGCTCTCTTATATAGGGAGAGACCTCAAGGGTAAAATACAAAGTAGTCCAGAGAAAAATAAAAAATGACGAACAGGTACATAGCATATAATAATATCTATCTCTACAGTGATCATCCTTTTTCTTTCAAAAAAATATGTAAATGATAATAACGAGTCATTTGTATCTTATAACTAATAGGCTAATGTACAATATAACTTCTACGTTACTGTTTTTATATTCGACTATATCTTATATAATGAATTATATGTTTCATATATCAGTGTTTCTTACAACATTATCGCTTGATACGAAAATTAAGAGAGCAGACAAATTATTTATATATATTTGTCTTTAAACATCATTTTAATTAAATTTTTGCTTAAATGAATGGTGTTTTACATTTTTATTCAGATTAATTGTACTAATAAAGCATATTTAGCTAGTTTTTTATTGAAAATGCGATTGTCACCTCACATCAAAAGCTGTCACATTAATATTACATATCGCTTCGGCCAGGCGCTTTGCTTGAATTAAAGACTTGGCCTTTCGGATACACTTGCCATCCCAGAGAGGCTCTTGTAGAAAGCAAAAACCTACAGATCAACCTCGTCCCATTCCCAGCTATCTCAAGCCCCAGCCTTAAATTTCAGCCCCTCAAGCATGGACAGACAATAAATGCTCATCAAATCTAACATTCCAAAACATGGGAAGGAAAATGGGGCTACTCAAAACCCCCCAAAATGCGTCTAGAATAAAATAAATATGTTTTTGCACAGAAACCCTGCAGTTGCAACAGATGAACCAAAGTTCACCAAGTATTTTTCTAAGAAAATAATAGGTGTCCTTGCTCAAGGATTTTTTCTTGAAAAAAAGGAAATCTTGTTGAAATTTTTTAAGTCATCTCTGTTTAATTTTTTAAACGAAAGAAAGAAATCATACTAAAAAAGCTCATGTACAAGGCGAACAATTGATTTCTAAGAGAGATAATTGGTTAGTTATGTTCCCTTGTGTAGTAACTACTTTATCCTATATGTGAATACTTTATGCAAAAAAATACTAATGAAATAGTCATCCGACATGAATCCGCAATGTGGAAACCAGATGGATCCTCAAAAAGAGAATTATGTGATTGAGCCCTGAGATACTTACACCAACTTATAAAAAGGACCCAACCACTTTGTAAATAGATGCATGGCAAGTGAACAAATTCAAAAGCAATTAGGGAGAATTTGTGAATTGGCATACCCCAACCACTTCTATCTGCAGCATCACGACATTCAACCTTATAATGCAATAGATGAGTCTGAACATCTCCAACTGTTTCCAACTGCCTTTCAGCAAGTGATGGACTTATCTCGACCGATCTAAAAAAAATTTAATTATGACATCTATTTTCCAAATAAAAAGAATGGCATGTCCAAGTGCAATCATGATGATAACACATGCATAGTCAGATTGATGATAGAAACTACCATAAAAGATATAGTTCTAGAAATTGTAGTGAAATATTATGCATATCAAATACAAAGAAAAACAAAAAGATGATGTGAAATGCGGAAATTTTTCAACCCCCCCCCAAAGAAAAGAACATAACTAATTTATCCTTCAGCTTTTAGTTTTTAGGTCGCTTCTCAGAACAAAAAACTATTAATATGTATTGAGAGCATATGTATAATTGGGAATGCATTTCAGAGATGCATTGCAATCAAGGTTGATAGTGCCACCAATACACATATGCATTCATAAATAAGAAGTGCGGAAAGAAATCATTTCCAAAATATTTTGCTTTTTATTGGCAATTAGTGATAATGTTACATGTGTAGTTTCTCCTTTTATGTTCTTTTCCCATTTTGGATGAGACGAGGAGGCTGCAACTAATGCATAGTAATAACTACCATTTAAATTTTAAAAATACATCTTTGTTTTCTTCTAGTTTTAACTATTTTTTATAGTTTTCATGCAGCATTAATTTATGTTCGGATATTTGCAACTTCTGTTACCAACTGTGGATGATCATCTTCAACTGCTGAAACCATCCCCAAATCCTGAACTATCAGTCAAAAAAAAAGAGAGGAAGATAGGAGAAACAACCATTCATTCTCATGCCATGACCCAACACAGAACACCAACTCAGCCATGCCACATCCCACCCAAGCTAAAAAAAAAGGAAACCATTTCCCATGGAATCCTTTCTTTTCTTAGCTCAATTATTGTACCTTACTTAAGTAGCCTATATTTTACAACACATGTGGTGTTAATTATTATTGAGAAGTTTATACGTTTTCCCTACTTTATGTTTCCTATGTCCTTGTAATTTTTCCTTTAGCCCTCTAGAGTTTCTCATCTCTATATAAAAGAACCCTATGTCCATATTGCAATGTACGAATTATTAGTTACTTCCACGTGGTATCAGAGCCACCCAACCCCATCCAAAAATCCTAGCCCTTCCTCTCACCACAGCTGTCGCTGCCGCCGGAGGTACCTTACCCCAACAACCAGCCTCCAGTGGCAACCCCGGCTCTCCTCTGGCACCACCCAGCAACAACAGCACCGCTCCGACGCTGCCCAACAGCAGCAGCGCCCCTCCAGCGCCACCCAGCAACAGCAGCAGTGCTACCAGGGGGCCTGCAGCTGCTCCTCTGGTGCCGTCGGACGCTTGGAGGCTTGCAGATTGTCTCCAGTCCTCCGACAATGCCTCAGAGGCCATTCAGTGGGTGAATCCAGACCTTTCACCTGATTTCTGTGTGCGTTGACGCCATAGGAGTTGATGAGCAGTTGTGGTATGAGTATACACACACAATTGCCTTCACATATGTGTGTGTAGACACATCAGAGTTTTCTTTATCCCGGTCATGTCCTTCTTGGCTCGTTGTCTGATAAGATGTCGGAGATCAAAGCATAATTCTCATCAAGTGGTGCCTTCAAAGGCCCGGCTCCCATCGTGAAGATGTATGGATGAATTATGATTTGTGGTCTATGTAGTTCATGAGCTTCATGCAGTGCCACAACAAGAAGCATATTCTGGCACAATCCAAGGCAATTGACAAGATCAGTATTTACTCATCATGGAAGCAGGATGATGCATGCACGCGTCTGGCTAACTGGGCAGCCTGTCTACAGAGACTGCCAATGATGTTTTGAACCAGCCCATGGCAAAGGCCATGTGGGACATTCTCGCTGCAACAGTGCAACCTACTCCCAAGCGAGGAATGAGACAGATTCTGCAGCTCCAATATGATATATCTGGGGTTAAACAGTATAACCTCTTCACAGCCTCTATACCTCTCTTAGAGGCATGTTTGAGAAACCCTATGGGTTTGTGCCGCTCATTACATATCTAGAACAACAAAAGGCATACAGGAATGCAACAATGTCAGGTTTCTTTCCAGCGGCCCTTGATTCAGATTATGATGTCGCTCGCGATCAGATGCTCGCCAGTGAGTCCATACCTACAATGGATGAGGCCTATAGCAAGCTTAGCAGAATCACTATACCATTTACCATCAGTTCTCAGACTTCCTCTGTGATGGCTACTTCACGAGGTAGGGAAGGTTATGTTCACCCTCGACAACGAGGAGGACGTGGTTGAGGTGGAGGACAATCACGACAGTCGCATACTTTATGCCACCGCATAGGCCAATTAGAGGATATATGCTTTCAGAAGCATGGGTATCCAGATGATAGACGTGTGTCTGCTCAGCTTGTGAAACAGATGAAGCCTCCAGTAACCACAATAGATCAGAGAACTAATAATATTGTTTCTTGACTTTGAGGACTTGTAGCTCCTACATCAGGTCCAATTGACTTCGCTGCATCCGTCGTTGCCAGCACATCAGGTACAATCATGGCCTCAAATTTCAGCGAAATTCGGTCGAATTTCTGTCGAATATCGATATCCAGTCGAAATCGAAATTCGACCGAAATGACCGAAATGACCGAAATATGGGGGTCCTAGTACAAAAAATGACCGAAACGACCGAAATTTCGGTCGAAATTCCACCGAAATTCCATCGAAATTTTGTTTTGGTCGATACCGAAATGGTGACCGAAACCGACATTTAAGGCCTTGGGTACAATCTATGCACTCACTAGTTGCCCCAAAGCAGGCCTCTCTGAATGGATAATGGATTTCGATGCTTCTCATCATATCTGCAATGATGGAGCTCAGTTTCATACTTATAGCCCAGTATAGTCTGGGTGATTTGTGATGATTGTTGATGGGACTCACTCCCACATCATTGGTCAAGGGGAGACACAACTGACTAGTATTCATTTACAGAATGTTCTCAATGCACCTGATTTTTCACTGAGCTAATTATCTATCAGTCAGATTATGAAGGATTTATACCGTCGTGCCATATTTGACTCTAGTTCCCTTTTGTTTCAGGATATACTCACGGGTAGGGTGATTGGTTGTGGTTGTGAGCAGGGAGGGCTTCACAGGTTGATTCAGTCTACTTATGTCAGAGCTTCATCTAGTTCTGTTGGATCAACCACTCCTTACATGTGGCACTTGCGCTTTAGTCATCTTCCCTTGCCGAAAATTGGTAAACTCGTTCCTTAGATATCACTCAAGTCTACCTTTCAGTGTAAAGCCTGTTAGCTTGGAAAGCTTCATCGCTCTAGCTTTCGTAGTCAACCGAGCATAGCAGTCATAGTATTTTAAAACATATTCATTTAGACATATGGGATCCAAATCATGTCCTTGATCATCAAAGACACATGTACTATTTGGTTGCCATTGATGACTTTTCTAGATTGTCCTAGGTATTTTTGTTAAAGAACAAGTTTGATGCTACTCTTGTGATTCAAAATTTTATCATTGAAATAAAGAACATTTTCTCAGGTTATATCAAATACTCGTTCGGATAATGTTTGATTTTTCATGATTCAGTTGGCTCATTTTTTAGATCTTGGGGAAATTATCCATAAAACATTTTGTCCCTATACGTCCCAGCAGAACAGTGTTGTAAAACGTAAGCATTATCATCTACTTGACATGACCAGGCCTCTTTTGATTCAGAGTCGTGCTCCCCACTCCTTCTGGGGAGATGAAGTCTTGACAGCATGCTACTTGATCAACTGTGTACCATGTTTTGTCCCGGGAGAGATGGTTCCCTTATCGATAGTGTTTCCCGACAAGGATTTCGTCTCCCTCACTCCACATGTTTTCGGTTGTGTGGCTTTTGTTCAATTGTTAAACCCTTGGCATGACAAGCTCTCTCCTAGAGCTATCAAATGTATTTTTCTTGGCTATTCGGTGTTCCTGTCCGGAGGAGGTACTATACTAGTGTTGATGTTACAATTTTTGAGTCCGTCGTGTACTTCACCCCTACGGGAGATAGGATGGTACCATCTGAGTCAGGTGATGAGGTCCATATCCCACCTCTACCCCCTACCTCTAATGTCGCCTTGTCACAGTTCTTCCCACATGTTTGCACTCGATAATCTCAGAAGGCCCTTCCAGCTCAAGTACCTTCCCAGTCATCCGACGCACCCAAGGTAAATGTTGAACATTTTGTTTCTACTAATGGCACTAGTAGTGTGCGTGATGAGCAGAATACAATACAAAATGGAGCATGTGACTTCTCATGATGATGTTGTCCAAGTGATTTGGATCAGCCTATTGCTCTCAGAAAGAGAAGTGTCGTTGTGTCAAATACCTTATTGCTAGTCATATCTCTTTGGGACCGATTATTATTATGATTACAAGCACTTTGTGGTTGGACTCTCTGTTGTAGCAATCCCACGCACGTGCCACGAAGCCTTGAAACGAGAGCCCCTAGCATCTAGTGATGGAAGAAGAAATGGTCACCTAACAGTCTCGAGGCACATGGACCCTCGTTCCTGCTCTAGAGGGTGCCTCTATGGCCAGTTCCAAGTGGGTCTTTGACGAACCGCTGAGAACGTGTTTTAATTTGTGCTCGTTGTAGTATGTGTACTTAGCGAATCAGTCAGAACGGAGAAAGGATCTCCATGAAGAGTGTCTCGGCTTAAATTTATATCCCGGACAAGTCCGGTGTCGAACACAAGGAGGCAAAGGAACAACGTCGGGTTAATCCAAAAAAAACTTAGGTCTAGGTTTTCAAATGATAATTTTTTTGCATTTTTTAATGCAAAAAATAAATGTAAATGCAAATGTGGATGAATTAAGACAACAAGAAAACACACTACTAGGCCAAATTAAATTTAATGCAAAATTAATCAGATTTAGCCTAATTGGATTTTTCCTACAATCTTAATCCAGAGGTGAGTACAAAACATATTTTTTCATTTAGGAATTAAAATGCAATAATTAAAAATGCACACTTTTTATGGTTTTTAGCATTTTTTCATACGAACAGAATGCAAAAATTATGAAAATTTTATTGGAATTAAAACATTATGCAAGGATGCTGCCGTAATTTTTTTGGAATTTTTTTAAAAAAATATGAATTTTTTATGAATTTTTTAATGAAAAACATAGTGAGGGTGACTAATTAATTCCTAATAAATCCACGGAAGCAATTTATCCAGAGTGCGAATTATCTCAAAATGGTATTTATACTTGCAATCCAGGAGAGTTGAAATTTTGCAAAAAAGATGTCTGCGGATTTAATTAAAAATCAAATATCAAAATCACTCTACAATTTAGTTAAGGCACAGAACAACTCTATTTTAGATGAAATTTGGATAGTAATTCAATCACATTTTATGGCATCAATTCTGATTTTTTAAGATTTTTTTGAGCAACGTGAGTGAGATATAAATTTAAGTGCTCAGATTAAGTAAAATATGAAGAAATTTCAGATAAACAATTTTAGTTAATTACCTAGAGCTCACAAAAATACAAATAAATATGAAAATGGTAGACAATTAGTTCTCAACATCATGCTATTTTTTCATTTAATAAACCGATGCGGCATTGAGGTCCAAAATAAAAACATGAACACAGGGTTATCCGTGCAATTTCAGAAATTAAAAATTCAATGCAAATGATGCACAATGTCACTTTTGCAATTACATAAACTGTACGGGAAAACATGCAATGTTTACAATAAAAAAATAAAAAATTGAAAAGACCTTCTTCACGATAATAGGAGTTAGGTCACGCGGTGACGAGGGCGACGCGCGGGCTGGCGTCGGCGGAGAGAGGAGGGCAGAGGGCGGCAGACACACGACCGTGTGCCGCGCGACGGAGGAGGGCCACGCGAGTAGGGGGCGGCTGGTGGTCGGAGGCGAGGGCGCGGCGGAGGGCGTTAGGCTGTGCAGGACAAGCGGGCGGCTGGAGGAGGGGAGTCGCAGGGGGCGGCGATGGCCGGCGCTCGGCGTAGGGCCGCTGGCGTTGGTGGCTGGAAGGGGGGCAGGCACCTGCCTCCTCCTTTTTTCTTTTTTCTTTTAATTTTTTTGTTTTGTTTAATTATTTTTTTAATTTTTTATTTTAATTAATTTTTTTAATTTTTTAACTGAACAGAAAAATAAAAGAAATAAAATAAAAATAGTGGTAGAGAGGGATAATGAAGATGACGGAATGATGGTGTGATGGTGATATATATATAAGAGAAATAATGTTAGATAAAATAAAATAACAAGGAAATGAAAGGGGATACTTACCTGAATCTTCGTCGGATTTAGCGGAGCAGCTACGTTGGACTCCTGTCGTGGCCTCGATCCGATTGGCAAAATAAAAATCGGAGAAGCAATGCGAGCTCGACGGGAACTCGTGACGCGGAGCGGAGCTCCGCGGATCTCGCCTGAAGGAGGTCGTCGCTTGAGGAAGATGAGAAGATGTTGTCACCAACACCACATTCCAAGCTCTCTCCTTTTTCTATAAGAATGGCGGATAGGCAAAAAATGAGGATTGTGGAGATGAATATAAAGAAGAAGAGAAAGGGAGGTAAGAAAGGAGGTGGAGTTGAATGGGAGGTTAGATTATTGGTGGAGTTGAATGGAGGTTAGATGAAGAATGTGGGTGGAATGGGAGTTGGTGGTAGAATGAAAAGAAGAGGGAAGTTAGTGTAGAGAAAGGGAAAAATAAAAGGAAAATAAAATAAAGTAGGCTACTTTAAATACAATAAAATAAAAGAGAAGAAAAAGAGTGGGGAATTTACAAAATAGGACAAACACTACGTACATGGATTTTTTTACTTTTCTAATTTGAATTTTTTGTATTTTCAATAAAATACATTTACAAACTAAAAATAAAATAAAATAGTAGAAAAATGGAACATAAAAGAGATTTTTTTGGATTTTTTTAGTAATTGAGAAGAGTAAATAAAAAATGAAGAAAGAAAGAAATGTACAATATATACAAAGTACACCTAGGTCCCAAAGCTCAAATTTTGCAAACGAGCTCTGATTTTAATGAAACCACTTTCATTGGATAGATAATTATCTAACTTGAACTTTAAAAGTGAGTTTGGTGAATTTGGAGTTCATACGGAGCGGGAATTTGGCAGGGAAGTTGGACTTTGCGACTTTTTATCTTCGGGATCTAGGAGTATTTATTTGAGGTGGAATTTATTTTATATTTTTTATATTTTTATATACATTTTTATGAACAAAATAGAGAAAGAATTAACCAAAAAGGAGTTGAAATGAATTTATTTAAAATACATGAAGTTTTGGGCTATTTACAGGTGAAAAATCCTTTAATTTTGCGGCTTTTTATTGTTAATTTATTTTGTACAATCTAATATACAATAATTAGTGTGTTTTATATACAAGAGTCATTTTGTTAATTTATTGATTTTATGGACATTTATTTGGGATTTTACTCGGGGATTTCGCTAAGATCAAGATATTGAGATGATGACTCGCGAATTCATCAGTCTTCACAGTGAATCACGGGGTCGGTGGTACCATGGAGCGATACAAAGCACGTCTTGTAGCGAGAGGATTTACATAGACATATGATGTTAATTACACAAACACATTTTCTCATGTTGTTAGACATTCGAAGTTGCGGATTCTGTTGATAGTTGCACTAGCACATGACCGGTCTCTCTCCCAACTTGATATTAAGAATGTGTTTTTGTATGATGAATTACAAGAGGATGTTTACATGCAGCAGCCACCATGGTTTGCTACTAAGGAGTACAAGGTCTGCAAACTTCACAAGGCTATCTATGGCCTTAAGCAGAGTCCAAGATCTTGGTTCCAGAAACTCATAGACTTGACATTTCAAGCGATCTATTGTAGTCGAATCACTTAGTTTTTGTGTAGAGGAGTCCTCAAGGTACTGTAATCAACTGGATTTATGTTGAAGATATTATTGTTATTGGAGATGATATTCAAGGTATTGGTGCAACCAAGGCGTTTTTCGATCATAAATTTGTTACCAAGGATGCACTATCCTCTAGGCCGTGAATTTGCCAGAAATCAGCAAGGCCTTGTAATGACCCAAAGGAAATATGTGACATATTTACTTGCAGAAACAGTAATGACAGACTGTAGGCCAACCTCTACTCTCACGGATCCGAACATCAAGTTACAGGATGATGACACAGAAGAGGCGAACAAGCGGAGATACAGAGATATAGTGGGAAAGCTCATTTATGTCGCAATCACAAGACTGGATATCTACTTTGTTGTAAGCAAGGTGAGTCAGCTTATGGAATACCCTCGGCAGGTTCTCATGGATGCAATATGCATTATCTTGAGGTACCTCAAGTCTTCTCCTAGCATGGGTCTACTATTTAGCAGGACCTTGATGGTTGTTACATGCTAGGTTGATGCAGATTATGTTGGTTACCCTAAGGATAGAAAATCTACCTAAGTTTTTGTGTGGAGATGAAAGAATGATTTCATATATAAAGCCCTAGGGCTCTCTTATATATGATAGTAACTTGTTGGGCAAGTTACATAAAGACGATATAAGAAATAAAATTACATAAACGGTATGAAAGATAGCTAATATCTCAACACTCCTTAGGATGAAGCGTAGATATTAATCAGTCTCAACTTGGAGCAGCATCTCTGATAAGGCCCTCTGGCTAAGGTCTTGGTGAGTACATATGTTGTCTAAGCTCTAGAGATGACATGAGCAGTGGCGATGAGACCCTTTGTATCATGCGATGAGTGTAGTGACAGTCCACCTCTATGTGCTTAATCCTCTCATGGAATGCATGGTTGTTTGCGATGAAAAGAGCTGCATGGTTGTCGCATTGGAGGTGTGTGGGAAGAGGCACCTCCATAGTCAGGTCTGTAAGAACAGATCTGACCCACATCATTTATGTACTAGTATGTGCCATGGCCAAGTATCATGACTCAGCGCTAGCTCTGACAACCACAATCTGCTTTTTGCTCTTCCTTGACACCAGGGAATTTCCTATGAAAACTGTGAAGCCTAAAGTAGACTTCATGTTCGTGGAGCACCCAGCATAATCTGCATCTGTACATGTTGTAACTGAAAGGAATGTACCTCTGTTGAATAGAAGTCCAGTGTCAGGTGATGCCTTCAGATACCTCATAATCATATGGATTGCATCCATATGTGCATGTCTGGGCTACTCCATAAACCAACTCGCTTTGCTCACGGCAAAGGATATATCTGGCCTGGAAATAGTAACATATAGGAGCTTGCAAACAAGCTTTAAGTACCTCCTCTTGTCAACCTCCTCAATGTCATCATCGTAGAGCTTCATGCTCGGGTCCATAGGAGTAGTGGCAAGTCCACAATTTGCCATGTTTGTTTTAGAAAGAAGATCTGTATTGTGCTTCCTCTGGGTCATCACAAGACCTCGCTGGTTCCTAGTAAACTCCAATCCAAGGTAAGTAGCGTAAACTACCACGGTCCTCGATCACAACATGTTGACCTAGGAAATCTGTGGCAACCCGAATGCCCTGCTCGTCATTCTCTATAACAATGATATCATCAACATAGACAAGAATGACAAATGTACCTCTCTGAGTCATGTGCACAAACAGAGAGTGATCAGCAGTCGATCTCACAAACCCATGTTACTTTATCAATTCCAACAGCTTATGGAACCATGCTCTTGGACTCTGCTTAAGGCCATAAATAGCCTTGTGTAGCCTGCAAACCTTTGACACTCCCCTTCAACAACGAACTTAGGTGGTTGTTGCATGTAGACCTCCTCCAGTAGATCACCATATAGAAAAACATTCTTCACATCAAGCTAATAAAGAGGTCAATCTCGTGTTACAGTCACAGATAGAAGGATATGCATAGTAGAATGTCTGGGAACTGGAGAAATTGTATCCCGATATTCCACCTCATATGTCTGGGTGAACTCATGTGCCACATGTCTCGCCTTGTAGCAAGCTACACTGTCATCTACATGGTGCTTCACAGTGAACATCCACTTGCATCCAACAACAGATGCACCAACTAGAGCTGAAACAAGACCAAGTGCCACGCGACTGTAGCGCGGACAATCTCCTCCACCAGGGCAAGACGCCATTGACTATCCTGAATAGCCTCCTGATATGTCAGTGGTATCTCCAATGCTGACAGTGCCAAGGTAAATCTCCTAAAGTCCTTTGAAAGTCTGCTCAAAAAAACATGGGTTGCAAAAGGATAAGTAGCACATGTACATCTCTGTCTTCGCAGAGCAATCGGCACATCAAAATCATCGGCGATATCCTGAACCTGTAATTTCCCTCTTGAGAGGGTAATTGCTCATACTATAGGAAATCCTGCTACACAGACAACTCAGTAGTGCCATCAGTAGAAACAATGTGTTCATTACATACCCGAGGCATCCTGGATGATGGGAAAGACATGTGAGCAGGGGGGAACATAGCGAGACCTGCGAGTAAACACACGTGACAAAAACTAAGTCAAAGTAGATGGGGGTCCAGGGGCAGCCACAGGTGTAGGTGGAGGAGCAGGAGTAGGTACAGGAGATGGTGGTGGAGAGGGTGGTGATAGTGGTGGTGGTGGTGGAATGGGAGGTGGTAGAGCAGGAGTAGGTGGTACGACTATAGGAGGTGGAAGCAAGAAAATCTCCTCATCAGAGTCTGATGGGGTCAGTCTGTCACATGTAGGAGAGAAATACATGACAGACTCAAAGAAAGTAATGTCAACACTGACAAAGTATTTATGTCGAAGCGGATCAAAGCAACAGTACCTCTTTTAGGTACGAGAGTAGCCAACAAAAACATACTTGATAGCTCTGGGGGAGCTTGTCACAACCAGGAGAAAAACTGTTAGAAAACGAGAATGCAGAAGCGTAATCAGAGATAAAAGAATAAGAATATGAAAGAACACCAGGATTTTTAGGTGGAACCCTACTCCTTAAGGAGCGAGATGAAACCACGGAAGAATGCCTCAAAGAGTAGATGTGTTCATTCACTTTTTCTCATTGAGTACAGATGGTGTGGAGCTCCTTATATAGCCCCCACTGAGTCTCCAAGTCCCACAAATAGTAGATGTGGGACTAAATCACTGGATGTGGTAATTGGACCATGGAGGGATCCAATTACTCATCTACACAAGTGACGCATATACTCTAACACTCCCCCTCAAGCTGGAGCATGCAATGCTCAGCTTAGACACATAGAAAGAAATCACTCAAACTCACAATACAAGACACTAAGAACAATATCAACACAACGCATACACAACTGTCGGTTGATGTCGAGGGCGTTGCTTGAGGAGGAACAAACGGGCTGGAGTGGTGAGTCGAACCAAGTCTCCTCGTCGGAGAACGTGTGCTATGTACTGCGCATGTCACAGTCACTGAAACTGCAATGAGTCTCCACGTCGGAGTATTATGGGTCTCTCCCATACTGGCTCAGAGAATGAGATCTCTACTCTGGAGTCCCTATGAGACCCATGAAAACTCTGAAACCAAAAGCAAAGATGGAGACCTCTCAACTGATTGCGTACACGTGCTCATCAAATTGAAGACTCAGAAACCAATTTGAACGCCGAGTCTGAATCAGAACTATGGAGTCTAAAATCTGACCGGCCTCGAAGAGAATCTAAAGATCTAACATGTATACCTCTACATAATAATACCCCTACCATACTTGTCACAAAACAATGACATCGACAAAGTTGGGAGAAGACATGAAAATGAGGAGGAACAATGAATCATATAGGCTGATTTTTTTTCTTCGGCTTTTCTTCTCGTATTTTTTTAATCTTTTTTTGTATAATCCCTTTTTCGACTATTTTCCCCTTCTTTTTTATAGCCGACTCCTTTTTTCGCATACGATTTTTTTGTGTACGCGTCTTTTTGTTTTAAACAAGATCTTCTTGGCCCAAATAATGGGCCCAAATACAACTCAACTCAATTGATCCTGGAGAGCAGCAGCCCATATTGGGCTGAAAAATATATCCCCCTCCCTCTTTTTTTACATAACAGCACCCACTCTTTATATTAAAAGGAAGGGGCACCGGGTCCTTCGTATGCTCAGCATATAGGTTCCCCAAAGGGGACTCACTTCTGCGTGATGGGGATCACCCATGCCATCACCACCTACTAGGGATGAAAAGAGGTGTGCGAGAGAGGTACTGCTAGAGCTTGGAGAGGCTCCGCTTGGGATTACGAGGAGATGGTGGTGGTGCCTTGATGGCTAGGGTTTGTAGCCATGGTTGGAGCTCCTTCCTTGCAAGATGCTCATCACCAAGAGAAGGTTGGTAGAACGTCGCCTGAAGATAACTCGCGCAAGGGGTTGCTGTAGGAACTTCCTCGCTGCCACGATAGATCTGGTGCATATGATGCATTGTTGCGCTTCTTCTTCTTCTTCTTTGACTTGTGCAATTCTCGCCACCAATCGCGACTTTCACGCGGTGATGGCTGATGCGCAGCGTGTGGGAGAAAATATGGTCAATGAAGCGCTCTACGTTATCGGTGTACCGTACACAGTGCGAGAGGATGAGATCTGTCGCTTGTGCGTCAACACGAAGGCGATCAACTCCATACTTAGCTTGTTCGATCTGAGAATGAGCCTGGAGGTGTGTCATAATCGCGTTGAAAGGTTCTTCTCTGTAGGGGCATCTCCGTATGTTGCCTGGAAATGAGAATTGGATGTGCAATCGCACTCCTTTTGGATTAGGAAAATCACGTGTGCATGGGCAATGCTAGAGAAGAGGTCACCGCTATGTTGGGGCTCTGCTATCACCGCAACCATAGAAGGATATCTAGAGAATTCTTCAAACCTTGCTGCTTGGATATTTCAGTGTCGACGAAGAAGCAGATCCGGAGAAGAATATGAAAAACTTGCTGGAGATGCTCACCGCTGAGCAAAAAATTAGGATTTCAATAGAAACCCTAGAACTTTTCAAACTTCTATGGAATCGATGGCGTGGTTAGGGCTTCTGATGAAACCCTAGAATTTGGGCTTGAACAAATTCCGAACATAAAAATCTCCAAGAAAAAACATCAAAATCGAATCTCGAATAAATGATGAAAGCAACTCCTCAAGAATCGAACCTGCTCTGATATCATGTTAGAAAACGAGAACGTGGAAGCGTAATCAGAGATAAAAGAATAAGAACATGAAAGAACACCAGGGTTTTTACGTGGAACCCTACTCCCTAAGGAGCGAGATGAAGCCACGGGAGAACGCCTCAAAGGGTTGATATGTTTATTCACTTTTTCTTGTTGAGTACAAGCGGTGTGGGGCTCCTTATATAGCCCCCACTGAGTCTCCAAGTCCCACAAATAGTAGATGGAGGACTAAACCAATGGATGTTACCCATCTACACAAGTGACGCACATACTCCAACAAAAATCATGAACAAAGGCTACAGAACTAAAGACACGAAGTGTGAGAGAGAACATATTCTTCTCGAGAAACGTAATCGAGAAAGGGATCTTCCCTCTCAAGATAGAGGAAGGCATGCAGTTCACCAAGTAGCGTGCAGTGAGAACCGCATCACCCTAGTAAGTGTGAGGAGCACGACTCTGAATCAACATGGTTCTGGTCACATCAAGTGACGGTGTTTGCGCTCGACAACATCGTTCTGCTGAGAAGTATGGGAACACGATGTCTAGTCTACAATACCAAGAGATCTGAGAAACTCAGAAAGCTGAAGGGTGCAAAACTCTAAGGCATTATAAGAACGCAGATACTTGACATTGGCCGAAAAATATTCTTTATCTCATTAAAGAAAGACATGATTACACAAACAGCCTCAGACTTATTCTTCAAAAGGAAAACACAAGAAAATCTAGAAAGATCATCCACAGCGACCAGATAGAGATGGTGTCCATGGTGATCAGGAACATGACTTGGACCCTAGAGATCTAAATGAAGGAGCTCAAACAACTGAGAATTGTTCCGACACTGACGAGATGGAAAGGAGGAACAGCAATGCTTCCCAAGCCACAAGCCTCGCACTGGAAGGAAGATCACATGGAGATTTGTGGGAGGACATGACACAACTTCTGCAAAGGAATGTGACCAAAACGAAGGTGCCACAGGTATGGTGAGACTGGTCTAATAGGAATAGTGGAGGCACCAGCAAGAGGAGGATGGACCAGTCTATAGAGCCCACGCTGCTCACGGCCACATCCAATCACCTTGCTCGTAAGTATGTCTTAAAACACAAGAGACAAAGAGTCAAAAATGGTACCGCAATGCATATACTTACTAATCTGACTAATAGAAAGTAAGTTCATCTGAAAATCAGGGGCATATAAAACATTCTGAAGGTGCATGGATGGTGTCAAATACATCTCCCCATGTCCTGTAATGGGTAAGTAGACAAGAACAACCCATCTGTCGGGAGGTATAGTCCTATAGGACCTGAACTAGGCTATATCTCTACACAGATGGTGGGATGTGCCATAGTCCATGATCCACTCGGTCATATCTACACCGCTACAACCAATAAAAGCAAAAGCAATACCCGAGGAGCTGGAAGAGGCTCTGGTTGCGGCTGCGGTATATGTGGATCATGTAGTGGTAGTGCCAGTCATTGGAGTCATGATATCTCGTATACGAGAGACAATGTCATCCAGGCATGGATCTGCTTGGGAAGCTGGAGTCTCTGAAGACTCGATATGTTCTGCCATACGAGCAGGCGTGGGGTATCCATGCTTCAGATAGCATGTGTCTTCTGAGTGTCCTGGGCTACGATAGTAGGTGCAATGACCACGCTGGCATCCACTACCTCGACCACAGGGATTACATCCTCTGAACGGGGTAGACCCTCCTCTACCGCGAGAAGCGGCCATCGCTAAAGAGGGATGTAGGTAGGAGTGTCTATCGAGTTCAACGAGCCGAGTTGGCCTCAACTCGGGCTCGAACTCAATAAGAAATTTAAGGCTCGAACTCGGGCTCGATAAGGGTCAAGCCCTGGATCACCAACTCAAACTCGAACTCATCGAGTTCGAGTTGACTCACGAACCTCTTATCGAGCCATGAGCTTCTGAGCTGGCTCACGAGCCTCAAAATGAGCTGGCTCACGAACCTTTTAACGGGTCGTTGTTCCATTTTATAAATGACATTGTGCAAATGCAATTCGTATTTTTGATTTTTTTTATGCTCTTTTCGGCAAACAAGCACGATCGAAGAACACTAAAATTGACAGGAAGTCGGAGACTTGGAACTATGACGAGTTTAGGATTAGGTAGGGGGAGAACGACTCGAACCTGAAGCCTGAAGGAGGGTCGAGGGGCTCGTCGGGTCGGGTTAATCGTCTGGGCTGGGAGGAGCATAGAGGACTCAGAGGATGGTCGAGGGCATTCGTGGTTCGCCGGTTGGTTGGGCTAGGAGGAGCGGGGACAGCCGACCAGGGGATGCGGCCTGCGGGGAGGAGGATGGATGCCCTTCGTCGTGATTTCTAGGGCTAGGAACCGTACTAACCGCCGCTGCACATGGGATGGGAGTCGGGACTCGAGGGATTGGGAGTTGAGGTTGGGGGTGGGGTTGGGTCGTGGACACTGGGGGCGTTTAGGTATATGGGTTTTCAAAATTTCAACTTTTGATTGAGAGGAGAGGAGACGAGTTTCCGAGTTCAACAGCGCCCAACTCGGTCTCGACTCGATAAGCCAACGAGCCATAAAACCCAACTCGAGCTCAGGCTCGTTAGGGTTTCGAGTCGGGCTCACGAGCCCTTAACAAGCCGAGTTCGAGTTGAGCTCATCGACCTCGAGCTTTCCTGACAGCCCTACATGTAGGGTGGCAGTAGGAGGAATAAGAAGCTTGTTGAATCTTGGCCTCATTCTTCGCTTGGGCACTAGTGGATGCCAAAATATCCCACATCGCCTTGGCGGTGGGCTAATTCACGATGTCATCAGCTAACTCCGTGGTGAGGGTCCCGGACAGCCAAATACGAGCATATGTGTTGTCTTGCTTCCATGAAGCATTGTCCCCAGTCTTATTTGTCAGTTCTGGCTTCGTCAAAATGTGACCCATAATGTTGCACTACATTTTTTGGAATAAACGATCGGGTGTACTCCCGAGGCGGAAGTCACCACCAAGAGGTTTCATTCATTAAAAAAAGTGTTACATTGAAGCCAAAAATTACATAATGCCCGATAGTGAGAAAGTACATTCTCAGAGTAGAACCTATGATTTTCGAAAATCAAATCATTTCGCCCCAACCAAATGGCCCATAGCACAGCAAAAGTTTAGGAGCAATCGTCCGACGAGCCCATACCAACCACGCGTATCGACGTCCAAAACAACTCAAAACCAGCAGTGTCGACCCACTCTAACCCCGACTCCCTCCACACATGCGCAGATGTTGCGCACCCGAAGAAAAGATGGTCCGCGTCTTCCACCTGGGCGTCACACCTGTCACAACTCGTGCCCTCTAGGCCAAATAACCTACCCCTCCTCACTTATGTCGCATAGCTGGTTTCTTCTCAGGCACCACAAAAAAATCTTTACCCTATGAGGAACCTTAGCCGCCCAGATGACCTTCATGTCCTGACACATCCCATTGTCACGATCCTGCTCCATCCCGGAACCCCTCAAAGCCATATATGCCTTTTTTACCGAGAACCCCCCCCTTCCCATTCAAAGTGATCCTAATCCTAAGGTTAAAGAGTCGGTGGCTGCGTCTCAACCAACAACCTCAAGAGGTCCTCCATGCGCTATTCCGAAAGATCTGAAACGAATAAAGGGGCCCAAGACCCCGCATCCGCCACTTGAACAAGACTAGCCTCCTTTGAAGCTGCAAGACCAGTAGCATGGGGAACCGTCTGCCAAGGCGTCTTCACCAGTCCAGTTAGGGCTGGCCATCGAGCCTAACGAACCGAGCCAAGGCTAGGCTCGGGCTCGGTAAGCCCAACTGGGCTCTGGCTCGGGCTCAGGCTCGATCGAGCCCAGCCGAGCTGGCTCAGGCTCGAGCTCGGTGGGCTCGAGCCCTTATCAAGCCAGCTCGGGCTCGATAAGTCTTGAGTCGAGCCCTTTATCGAGCCCGAGCCTCTTATCGAGCTTGGTCTGGGCTCGAGCCTATTCAGGCTCGTTAAGGAAATAGGTGTTTTTTTGGTGAAAAAGTGTTTTGCCTGGGCTCGAACCCAAGACCTCCTTTTTAAAGATCGTCCACCTTACCAGTAGGCCACCATCCGAGTTGTATATAAAAGTTAAATTATAATATATATCGTAACATTCTGCTTGTTAATAAAAAAGAAAAAAATACTAAATATCTAACTATAACCTAGATTAACATAGATAAAAGGTAGAAAATCCAAGTCTACAACATAGTCCACCTAACATTATTGTTACATAAACAACATAAACACATAATCCACCATTAACAATGTTGCAAAACTAATACAAAAAAATAAAAATCATTATAGTTTCACAAATAGAATATATATATATATATATATATTCCTTATCGAGCACGTTATTGAGTTATTGAGCTGAGCAGGGCTCGGCTCGGGCTCGGCTCGATAAGCTATCGAGCCCAAAAATATGGCTCGGGCTCGGCTCAATAGCTTAATGAGCCAAGCTCACGAACCCTTATCGAGCCGAGCCCAAGCCTGGCTCATCGAGCCGTGACTCAATAGCCAGCCCTACGTGTCCAGTTATCTCTCCAGAATCTGAACATCTGACCATCTCCGACCGCCGGTCACAACCTAGCAGAGATAGATGGTAGCACATAGCGGATTCCGGTCCAAGGCGACTCAAATCTCTTTCTATTGGTGATTAATTCCCCCTTAACTCCATACACGGTTCTCAGCAATCTGGCAACCAATGAGGTTGAGGAGCCCCAAACCCGAATCACCCACTTGGCAAGCAGTGCTTTGTTCATGATTTCAACATCCCGGACACCAAGGCCCCCATCCGCACACCCTTTCGTAACGTCGTCTCAGCTTACCAGATGCAGCCCGACTTTCTGTTGTATACCATCCGCCCAGACAAAATTCCTCATTAGAGACTCAATCTTCTTCCTGACCCCCACCGGCATTAGTCGAGTTGAGTAGAAGAAGATGGGCATGGCCGCAAGCACATGCTTGAGCAACGTCAGCTTCCCTCCCTTCAACAAAGTCACGGCCTTCCAACCCGCCAAACGCTCCTCCATTCTGCGAATCACGCAATCCCACTCTGACCTCCTTAGCTTTCCATCCACCAGCGACAAACCAATATAGGATATCGGAAGGTCCCCCAAAGGGCATCCCACCACATCCGCTAGCATGTTGCGCTCGCCTCCATCCATCCCAAATCCAACTATTACCGACTTTTGTCTATTAATCTAAAGTCCTGAAAGGTTGCTGAAGATATCAATCAGGAGTGCGACATTGTGATTCTGTTCGTCTGTTCCCCCAAGCAATAGAACGTATCATCAGCATACTGCAGCAAAGGAATAGATATGTTTCCCAGTCGGAAGCCCTCACACCACCCACCCTCTACAGCACGTCTGAACAAGACCGCCAGACAGTCCGCCACCAGAATGAAGAACATTTGAGCCAGGGGGCAGCCCTGACGGATCCCACGCTACGGCTGCACCAGACCACCCACCGGTTTTCCATTCACCAAGATAGAGTAGGAGGCAGTAGGGACACATCTCTTCATCCAAGGAACCCAAGTCTCCAGGAATCCCCTTCGCCGCAAAGAAGTCCATAAGAATCTCCAGTCCACACGGTCATAAGCCTTGAAGTAGTCAATTTTCCACGGCACACCTTTCTTCTTAGATCGCTTCCACTCGAGGCAGATCTCCGATGCCACAATCATACCCTATGCCATCTGACACCCTGGAATAAAAGCGGATTGACCTTGAAGCACCACTGAATCCATTGCCATCTTTAGCATGTTCGCTAGCACCTTAGCCACCACAAGATAGATTGCATTGGATATTGCAATCGGCCTGAAGTCATCCACTGTCGTGGGATTCTCCCTCTTGGGCAGGAGGAAGATCAATGCACGGTTTACCTTCTCGAATCCCCTGTTGTCTACCCTAAACTCATTAAGAATCTCCATAACCTATGCATTTAACATATCCCAAAAACTCACGGTAGAACAGAATATGGAAGCCATCCAACCCAGGGGCCCCTTCCGCATTCATGCCCCAAACAGCCCTTCTAACCTCCTCCTCTGAGAATTAAGCTAATAGGCCATCCGCCTGCGCACTGGACAAACGATCCGCCCCCACATCCAACCAGCCCCACCCCTCCACTTGCCTCCTACGCGAGAATTCCACGAAATGGCCATGCAAGGCAGCCCCATCTGCTCTTCCCTCGGTACCCTCACACCCCCGACCTCCAACTCATGTAAGAAGTTTCTTCTCCTTCGCCTAGATGCCATGGAATGGAAGAATCTCGTGTTGGCATCACCCTCCCTCAGCCACTTTTGCCTTGACCTCTGTCTCCACTCCACTTCTTCCTTTTTGTCTTCCAACATCAGCTCTTCAAGCAACACCAACCTCACGGCCACCTCCTCGTGCTCCAGACCTCTCTCATCATCTAGGTCGCCCAGCCTCGCTACTCCTGCCAAGGCCTCCCCTCTCCTTGCCTTGCGGCGAGATCTGAGCTCCCGCCCGAAAGTAACCAGGGAGGACCTTAAGTACCTCAACTTTGCAGCGAAACTCGAGACCGTCGAACCAGTAGGAGCCCAGCTTCCCCATAGGTCAACCACCATGCCTTTGAAGACATCCTCTAGCAGTCAGCTCCGCTCGAATCTGAAGCGAGATCTCGTATTCTGCACCTCCCCCGCCGACCAAAGAATGGGAGTGTGGTCCGAGTACGCCCGCGGCAGAGCCCAAGCCCGGGCGAGGGGAAAAAGGTCCACCCACTTAGGAGAGAGGAAGAAACGATCGAGTCTGGACCTCGATCTCACGTTCCTCAATGTGTAAGTACAGCCAGCAGCATCAATAATGGAAAGCCCCAAGGAATGAACCACACCTCTGAGGGCCTCCGATCCCGGGTCACGCCCACCTCCGAGATGCGGTCTGTCTTCAGGAAGTAGGGTGACATTCAGGTCACCACCAACTAACCAGATACCGGCCGAGAAAGTCGCTCCCAGACCCTCCAATTCAGCCGCCAGAGAGCCCCCATCCGCCCACTTGGGTCGTAGACGTTTGTGACCGAGAAGAGCACCCCATCAGCCTTCCTCCTCAGTCACCGAAAGACAGAAAGAGTTCTTCAAAATCCCCACCTCTTCATAGCCATCCATCAACAAGCCGGTAAAAAGGCCCCCGCGGCACCTTGAGCCTCCAGCATAGCCCACCCAAACCGATCTCTATCTCCGATATCCGCCCAGACCCTGTCTCCACATCCAGAAATCTTTGTTTCCTGCAGCAAGAGTATATTAGCACGAGCCTCCCTAATCAGCCTTCCAACCCCAAGTCTCTTGTCGGAGCGGCCCAACCCCCTCACATTCCATGAAAGAATCTTCATAAATGTGCAACATGTCTCAACATCATTGGAGGAATGACTCCTAATTTCTCCTCTATAGCTCTATCCAGAATTCCAAATCGATTTTGCAACTTCGGTTGCAGAAACCGACGCAGCGAGCCTGTCTGCTCCAACGAGTCTAACAGACCAGCCCTGCGTAATCTCCTTTCTGCCCTAAGTTGATGCCTCCGAACATATAAGTTGCCAAATCTGGGCACCTCGTCAGTTGGGTCCCACGCAAACCCCAACTTTTCAATACCCACATCCGATGTCGCTGTCGCCACCTCCCCGAGGACCACCTCCTCCCGGTGCTTCCCAGAATCGAGCCCATCAGAATCCTTCGAGATCCCCTGGCTCATCTGGTCCCCCGGCAAAGCTCCCAGGACTAGCTGAGCCCCCGGTACCAGCTGAGCTCCCGGCAACAATCCCTGGAAGTTCCCAACCCCCCCCCCCCCCCCGCAGAGGCACCCTCATCAGCATACCCATGTCCCGCAGGCTCATCCCCCTGGGACACCTCACCAGACTCCCCCAACTCCGACATGAAATTCACCAATCTGATCTCTGGCGACTAGCTTCGGCAAGCGGATCCCCTGCGGCTCGTTTCGGTATGAGATGGAAGGGAAGACTCGCACCGGTCCGCAAGGGAAGTCCGATGAGGGGATCCACGCATTGCAATATCCGGGCTCCCACAACCAAGAACCGGACCCTCGCCCACATTAGTCGGGTCCCCATCTTCCGTAAGAAAATCCGGATTACCTTTGATCGCCCAAGGCACCGAATTGGCATTCGGGTCAAAAACCGACTTCCACTACGCGCTCAGGTCCGAACTAAGAAAAGGAGGTCCGGCTTTCAATGAATCGGGTTCTTTGGAAGTCGGAAGGGCTCAACTCCTCAAGATCCCTTGAGCGTGAGGAGCCACATCCCTCGGAACCTGCACCGCAGAAATCGTGTCGAACCGAATCGTACAAGGAGTCCGAGGCGATGTCTTCGAGCTTCGAGCCGATTCCGACGTTGGACGAGCGTCAGGCATTTCCGACAGCACCTTGACCAGCTTCTTGTTCCCCGCGCCATGCTTGGAAGCAAGCACCGCTGACCGGGGTCTCGCATCCAACACCTCCAGGTACAACAGCCCCCTAGCCGACGAGACCTCCCACCAGCCCAACTTCTCCGGTCCAAGGCGCCTGACGACGAGAATGGGGTTCGAGCGAGGTACCAGGCATGGTGCTGGAGTTTTCGTAGCTCACCACATCAATGATTCCACGCAACGACTCCCTGCAACCCCTCAACGTGTGCGCCATAAATGGGAGACCTCTAACCTGCGCCCGCTCGACATGTCTCGCTGCAATGATCCGTCGTCAGCCCGAACCCGACGCCAACGTATGAGAGTGGAGCCGCTCCTAGAACCTAGAAGCAAAGCGGTGACCTCCTTGATGCTGAGACCCCTCGCCAGGACACGCCAAGGAGTCAACAGAGCGATATCTCCTTTAAATCCAGCTTCCGAGATCCTTTCAACATCCGATGACGTAAGGAACAGAGTCTCCGCCCCACCTCCTTCCCCGATGAGCGTCGATACTTCCCCGAACCGAAGGGGACAAGTCCTGCTCGTGTGCGCAAAACACCGACATCAGAAGCATCTCACCGGCTCCCTACAAAGATAGGCCTAGTGATCCAAACCGTCGCAGCGTAAGTAGCCCCGGCCGAACGGCTTCCCCAAGAGACCCTTAGTCTGAGTCTCCGATGCCCCCAAGAGACGCCTGACTCTTCTTGAGCGTGGCGAAACCCACCCTTCATAGCACGCAGATATTCTTGCATCCGCGTCGGGCGGCTTTCCTTCCATTAAGAAGGGTGAGATCAAATGTTGCACTACATAAGAGTAAGAAACTGCATGGACTACTACTAATAGTTTGTCTCATCCATCTTCACGATGGGAGCCGGACCCTTGACAGCACCGGACGAAGAAAAAATACCTCTGATAAGATGGAAGAACGGCCAAAAATTGAACTCGACTGGGGAAGTAGATTGATCTAAGCGAGTCCACACAATCATACGAAGGATTAGTTGTACGTATATATGCATACAACTGTCTTGTCAGTCCTTTGTGTAAGCTAGGGCTGGAAAACATGATCTTCATGTTTGAAATCACGTTTTCCGGTCAAAATCAGACAGTTTTCGGGTCAAATCAGACTACTGGACAGCGCAAGAGGCCTTGAGGTGGCCTTCGGCAGTAGGTTAGGCCATTGAAGGAGCCTTGCGGCGTCAAGTGAAACTGAAGGAGGGGATGGCGATGCCCTAGGACAACCACGAAGTAGCCAGTGGCACCTAGATCACGCTGCACAGGGGCGTGGCGGCGCCAAGATGGGTCGCAGCAGTTTGGAGGAGGCCCAGGCGACGGTGATGGGGGCTTGCGGAGGCCCTAGGCGGCGGTATGGAGGGCCAATGAGGGACCTAGGCGATGCATCGGCTTGGAGGAGGCCACTAGAGGCAACGCAGGACCCTGGCGGTTGCTGCAGTGGGTTGTCGAGGTGGCAGCAACGACATGAGGACAAGAGGTTGGGGGCAGGGTTAGGGTTTCAATGGGTACGAGAACACCGATCTAAGACTGACGCTCTGATACCATGTAGAGATGAAAGAATGATTTAATATAATGAGGCCCTAGGATTCACTTATATAGGAGAGTAACCTGTTGGGCAAATTACATAAAGAAGATATAAGAAATAAAAGTACATAAATGGTACGAAAGATAGCTACTATGATATTTGTTGGAGGCTCGTTGGTATCACGGAAAAGCATGGAACATACAAGATCTAGTGCTGAACTAGAATACAGAACCATGATGCAGAGTTGCACTGAGATGATGTAGGTCAGGTCAGTTCTTATGGACATAGGTATTCATGTACCTCTTCCTATGCAGTTGCAATGTGAAAACCATGCAGCACTCTTTATTGCCAACAATCTCGTTTTCCATGATCGAAACAAGCACATTGAGGTAGATTGCCACTACACGCATAATATGATCCTGAAGAGTTCTCTCAAACTCTCATGTCAATTCTGGGGAGCAAATTGTTGATATCCTTACCAAGGCCCTAACTAGAGGACCATTCCAAAGATGCAGTTCCAAGCTGAGCATGATAGATATCTATCCTCCATCTTGAGAGGAGGTGTTGAGAAGTTATATGCTTTTGTATTTTATGTTTCCTATGTCCTTATTTGTAATTTTCCCTTTAGCCCTCTAGGGTTTCTCATCTCTATAAAAGATCCCTATGCCATATTGCAATATACGAATATTAGTTTCTTCCACAAGTATTTTACCAACACAAACAAGAACTCCAATATTTACATGTTTCAAAACTACCCTACTACATAGGATGAGAGAGTCGGGAGGGTCATATCTTCATATTATTTTTCTTGCATGCAAAGGATGTCTATTTGACCCATCAACCCATAAAAGTCTCAAATCTAAGCAATATAGGACAAAAGAAGAAAACAACAATTGGGTTTTCAAGATATCCAATTATGTGTCTATAAATTGCATAATCATAGCATTCCCTCTGAAGCTAAAGTTTTCTTAATTGCAGCTTGTTAAAAAAAACTATTTTCTCCTCGCTCGACATGTCTTCAGGTGGAAGTAGGCATGTTGATTGGAATGATGCTCTTTACATAATCAAGTTGACTGACAACGACATGAGACAATCCCACCAATTGGGTGATAACGGGAGTTAAACAATGAATCCCATAAACGGGACAGACTGCTGAAACCTAACCACTCCAAACTCAGCTCCATCCAAGCATCTTTAGCTTTCATGCAACCAAAGAAAATATTATTCACCGACCCTACCTCTTCACTGCAAAGCACACACAAATTGTCATCAATATTAAAGAACCCTGCACATCTTTCTCTAGTGAGGAGTCAAACCAGTCTCAAAATCCTTGGAAGCAAGTCGGGATTATCAAATCCCAAATGGTTCTGCAATCTCTAATCAGCTCCTCGCAGTAATGATCCAGCGGCTAACCATTATCTTCTACGCCTTCTTCACCAAGAAATCACTTCCTCCCGGCATCTAGTGGTCTCTACCGGTCAGAGGGTAGTCAAGGGGACTAATCGCTTCCATTAGTCCAAGAAAAACTTGATAACACTACTCTGAAAAATCTGAAACAGAAGTATGCGACCAACTACCATCCATCCACGTGTCACATGTGTGCACTCTTCTCCGCTGCTACCGTGTAAAGCCGTGGAAACTGAAAAGCCAAAGTACCACTTTTTGTCCAGTTGCCTGTCCAAAAAGAAAAACCCCGTCCACCTTCTAGTACCGGTCTAAAATATCGAGGCTAATCAGTCAGGACAACACAATTGCCCTTTCAAGAAGCAGGAACACGATGTTGAAGATGGATGTTCAGACTACTTTGCGCGTGAACTGCAGTAAATATCTTCATGGTCACCCCACATTTTTGAAACCAATATTTGAAAAAACAAAAAGTGGAACGAAGTGGTTTCCTTGAAATCAAGGTAAGGTGTAGCCTTGAGGCGGTTGAGGCATAAGCCTCAGCTTTTACACCAAAAATATGTAATTTAACAAAGGAACATTGTAATAATATTACAAAGACAATATTATCTTATAATTTGTCCAATGCTCCAACACAATTAAAGCATATATCAAGTAACTTTTAAATGTGAAGAGTAACAAACACCACTCCTAGCCTGCTAGACTGCTTGTGAGAAATCTAAAAATAAAGACAAACGATTACAAAACATAATATAAGTTTGAAGATTCTACTTCCAAAATAGCAAAGAAACACTGAAAGAGGTAGCTCCTCCATATCCTAATTAAAGTTCTACTCATCTTTATGCTGCCTCCAATTGCAATATCTACATCAAGATCGGCATCTAAAGAAATATAGCTTGTTGGATTCTCCAATGAGTCATCTATATACTTCAAATTTTCATTGTCTTCCCCCTCATCGCTAACTTCATCGTCGCCATAATGAAGCTCTGCCTCAACATCCACCACTGCATTACCTAAATTAGATAATATCGATGTTACTATTATCATGTTTAAAATAACCAAATAAGTTCAAAATAATCACTTTCCTCTGTCTTTCATCCTCTTCCAGCATGAATTGCCTTGTTCTTCCTTGACTCTACAACATCCTTGAGGGGAGTGCTTGCATCAATTTCCTGATATGCTCCAAAGTCACAACTTTGTAGCTAATGACACATTCATTACTAGAGTCCACTTCATCCAAGCATATAGAGGACCATCCATGCTCTTTGTCATTACCACTCTATGCTTCAACTTTAGGTTAAACATCATGTATATGAAACCCACTTAAATGGTCCGGTGGTAGTACAGTGTGCCTACCATCCAAAAGATCAGGGTTCGAATCCCCCTTGTAGGGGTTGCATTAGGTAGTCGACGGCCAGCATAAAAAATAGTCGAATCTTTCAATATGGATTTGAGCAAGAATCCATGTAGCCGACCCTACTTATAGTGGGAGAAGGCTTCGACATTTTTTTAACTCAATTCCTTCTCTTCATGTGGACCTAGTGCCAGATTCTCAATATCATTAAATATGTTGATCATAAATATTATTAGAATGCAATTTTTACTATGATCAAAATATTACATGATTAAAAGAACTCTAGTTGCGCTTGCACTCCGATGCACTACAAGTCAAACTCAAAACTCGGATCGCAAAGTTTGCCAACTCGAGAGTGCCATCCTGTTGAACGCTATTATATTTTAAAAAAAATAGATAACAATTAGTTGAACACACCGAGATTCCTCTTGCATGTACTTATCGTGCCCGGCCATCCAAATATTCTATGAGCATGCTTATAGGCATCTATATGCAAATCAACATTCATTCTTTCTACTGGATCGCTTATCAACTTCTACATGCAAGAATACAAGCCTTCTTTTATCTCAAAAAGTTTGGAGAATGACGGCTTGTATTGACATTAAGGGTTGAGAAAGTATGATGCCGCATGCAAATGAGTATGGAGATGGGGATCCCATCTGCTATCCATGATATTCCACAATGTTTTATATTTTGTTTCACCATTGCATAATGCTTTCTCAATTTCTTTTTAGCTTTCTCCATAGCCTCGTAGATGAAACTAGTTGGTGGATATTTCTCGGAATCCACCATTCCCAAAACCATAACCAGCAGCTTCGTTGTCTGTATCACATACACAACATTAGGTCAAAAGAATTTGCTTTTCAAAATTGTGTGACATACACTTTGCCCTTGAGGTTTATAAGCATAGGGACTCTTCTTCCATTTCTTGGAAATAAAAAAAAAGATTATAGAGCAAAGCCCTTGCCTTGCTCATCGTTCATCAAGTCCCGGATGTTTTTCATTTCTTTTAAAAATCCAAGTTCTTAACTCGTAAGATGATGGAGACTTCAAACACATCCCAAAAGAGTCGACATCATGAAGCATGGTCTGAAGGAAGTGCTATTTGCACAGTTGAATACCAGTCCATTCTCATAGAAGAAGCCAATGCTACGACAAACACAATTTCTCCCCTCTTTCTTCTATATTTCATATAATGTAGTTTGATGTTGCATCTTGTGGCCACTTGTCCCAATTACAGGAGGACTTTCCGATCTTGATGAGCCAACAAAGAAGTCCAAGATACCTCTGACTCTCATCATGTTACTAAATCTAGATGGAATGACTACTTGATTTTCTTCACCACTACACAGACCTTGAATCTCGAAATTGCCCGCTCTACAAAGTTCTTCCATCTCTATCATTGATCTTCTATTTTTCATTTTGTTGGACGCTAATATAGACTTCATTTCATTCAACACTTCTATAGGAATTTGTGGATGACTTGTCACATTTTTTCCTATCTTTGTGAGGTGATGCTCAAGTCTAGCAATTCCAATGATAATCTTCTTATCAAAAAAATTACATCAAACAAAGACATCTCGTTTACCTTATACACTCTTCCATTTCAAGTTGAACACAATATTTCCATCCAGGATCATTCTGGCCTCCTTCAGAATCCTTTAAGCTTTTGCTTGTCTTCGACATTTTTAAATTCCGAGCAACATCTATGATATATTTACTCTAAGTTAACTAGATCCTACAAATAAAACCTCTGATAGGTTCGCTCCAATATATTTACTTTAAGAACATAACTATCTTGACATACTTGCTTAAATTTTTAGCAACAAAAAAGGGTAAAAAGAGAAAAAAAATACCGTAATTTGCTAAAGGCGACGTTGCGAGAGAGAGTTCCTCCTCGTTAGTAGTGGTGCACCGAAGATGGTTCTAGCAACCCAACCCCCTAAGGTGATGACAGCGACTGGAGGACAATGACGGCAACCGAGGAGGCCACTAGCAGCCAAAGGCGATGACTGTAGGGCGAAGAGGTAATGTATGTCGACTCAATGTTGGAAAAGGGTAGGTTGTCGGCAAATGTTATTTTTTCGGGCCTTAAAAGCCCTAAAAGTCAAGGCAAGTGCCTCGTCTCGCTCGCCTCGGCCATGTGAGTCACTTGCCTCAGCCAGAAGACCCAAGGTGGTCAGCTTGAGGCTCTTTGGCCCTTCCTCGCCTCAACTCGGACGCTTTTGAGCCTCGAGGCGTGCCTTTTCAAACCACTGCTTCCAACCTACTTCAGAAGCAATGCTCTATTCATTGTTTCCAACCATAGCAAACAGGTCCCATCCTCATCCCTATAAGAGTGATTGTATCCCAATCAACAAGATGCAAATCAAAAGAAACATCTCATGATCATCTTTAAACAATAATGGATTCCCATAGGCATTAATCTCGAAGATATATAAAACACTGGTGTCGTGGCAAGAACTACCTTCACCAAGACTAAGCACCCTGTCGTGATAACAAGCTTCATTTCCAGCCCGCAAGCTCTCGCTCCATCTTCTCCCCCACTGGAAGCCAATCCGATACATGGCGGCGACCACGACAAAGAATAAACCAAGGTAGTGGATCAGCAACACACCATAGGAACTCCCCAACTCCCTACCACAACGCTTCAGCCACCAACTCAGACAAACCAAACAGAACCACGTTTGATTTATCCCTATTGATCCTCAAGCCAGATAAGTCCCTATAAATCTCTAGTACCACCACCATACACCTAACTTCACTCAGACAAACCAGATAACTCCGCATAGATCTCCAATACCACCTCCATACCCCTTACTTCACTCAGCCTCCCTTCTATGAAAAAATAGTGTGATATGCATATTGGAGAACAGGATTGGAAATGTCTACTTCAGAATAGCATGCTGAGAAACTATGGAACACCACTTGTTTCAACCATTTGAGAAAGTACCTTTGCAGCACGTACAAAAAGAAGGGCTGGCAACAAACATCCTTGCCTAACACCCCTCTGCGACTGAAAAAATCACCTTCTAAGCTTTTGTTCACCAAGATCGAATAACAGGCAATAGTGACACATTTCTTCATCCGAGAACCCATCATGGATCCCTCTCCTAGCCAAAACTAACCACAAAAAGCACCAATATGTATTATTATAAGCCTTCAAAAAGTCCATCTTCCACAACATACACCAACTTGATGCCTTCACTAGTAGGCAATAATCTCAAAGGACATAGTTAAGCCATCTTCAATTTGTCTATGATGTAGCATGGATCGACGAATTGAGGAACAATTAGGTTTTTTTTGTCCGTTGAATTTTATCAATTAGAGTTTAATTTTCTATTTGTTTAATTAGACTCGTTAATATAGCTAGAGTTAGGGCTAATTTTATTTACGATTGACGTTGCAACTTTATTTTAAATAGCGAGATCACGTGTGATCTCAAATCAATTAGTTAGTCGGTTAGAGTCAATTAGGATAAGTTAAGATTTGAATTTTATGTTCTTACTATTTTGTAGTCACTCCCCTCTTATATAAAGGGGATCGTAGCCTAAAGTTTCATTCATTCCAGAGTTAAATAAAATTGAGATCTATCTCATCTCTCTCCTTTCTATTCTCCCTACATGCAATCTATGTGCTTCTTCTCTAAATCCCCACAACCGGCAAGTCTTCTCTTCTTCTACCCTCTAATTTCTTTTCCACCAAATATTTCCACCATCAAAATAAATTTCACCGTTGCAAATTTTTCGATTTGCATCAATAGGTATCAGGGCATGACCTACAGATCATCCTCACGATCTGGTGATCCCTCCTGACGTTCGCGCAGAAATAAATCCAAAGAATCTTGTTCAACAGGCTGTGCATGGCATGTTGACGCTAGAGAAGCACTCTCCAACATCCTCGCAACCGACGAGTCTTCTCTTCTTCCACCCTCTATTTTTTCCACCAATTATTTCCACCGTCAAAAATAATTTTTCCACTGTTGCAAATTTTTCGATTTGCATCAGTCTACCTGGTATAAAAGCTGTGATTGCAACGAAGAAACCAAACCTTTCAGATGTTCACTAAGATTGTTCGCTAAAACTTTTGCAATTACGACGTAGATGGCATTAGAGAGCGCAATGGGATGAAAGTCTTCCGCACGTTCTGAACCATCCTTCAGTCAAAGAAAAATGAGCGACATGTTAAGTCCATTAAAACCCACATTCGCCTGAGTAAACCCCTCCAGCACAGCCAGTACATCATCCCAAACCACATCACAAAACTCTAGGTAAAAGAAGACCAAGAAATCGTCCGAGCTTGGGGCTCCCTTTGCATACAGCACTATCTCTACCATCTTCGCCTCATCTCTCCCAAATGATCTGACTAATTCACCTCCATCTTACGGGTTCCACTCTTCAGGAGATACCATGCAAATAATTCACCGGTACTCTGCCAATCTCCCTCTACACATGAGTCCCCGGCAATCAACCCACATGAATAATATTTCGCCTCCTTCCAGGCCATGCCATTGAAAATTTCGCATATGCATCTCCCTCCTTAATCCACCTCTTCCTCTGTTTTCACTCCATCATTCGTCTTATATCCTCAGCCATGATTATCTTCGGATGCTTTGTTCTTTCTTTCAATTCAAATAAGGTCAACTCTCTAGTATCCTCCATCTTATCTAACCTACCTATCTCTGCCTCAGTATTCATTTGGATCTCTTGTGGTGAAGACCTCGCCTCTTTTTTGTACAAACATAATCTCTTTCGCAAGCTGGTCAGCTTATAAGCAAGTCGAAATGTTGCCGACCAATCCACTTCTATGGATCTCCAATGTGCAGCCATCAGATCTCTGAACCCCTCTTCATGCATCCGGGATCTTTCAAATCTAAAGAATGAACATAAAGGTGTCCCCTTTACAGACGTATGTACAGATCTGGGTCCGGGGCGAGACAAGACACAACTGAGTGGGAAAACCTTCAAAAGTTCACATGTCACCAAAAACCTGTCAAGCCTAAAGCCGAAACCGAAGTTTCTCCAAGTGTAACGGATGTCAGCTGCATCACGTACCTCCAGATGCAACTCTCCAACCAATGCTACAAAATCTTCCAAGCTAGGATCACTTTCTCCATGCAATGTCAATCTATCTATGGAGAGGATGTGGCACTATCCCCCCACCCCCCACCCTATAATCCATGCTTAATATGGGAAAAGTTCCCTCACCTCACGCAGCGCAGCCCACATCATGAAGTTTTGTTTGGGCCATAAACACACGAAACAATCAATTTATTCCAATTCAAATGAAAAGCCATCTACTCCACATTCAAAAGGAAAAGTTATCGGTTTGAGTAATTTGTGAAGGATGAGAAGCCACCGACTCCACATCAAGTTATTATTATCAAGCATACCATCAGTATCTCGTATTGCTATATCACTTTTACTTCACTAAAACAGATAAAACAAGCGATATAAGCCAACAACAAGCTCTAATTGGGTTGGTTGATTTTGTCATGAAATAACCTGCCAAACATACCCTGGCAAGTGTTCGCCTGTTCAAAACTTAGAATATTACATTTCATACCATTTATATCTCCTGGTAGTTTATATCTTCCAAAGAGGAGAGAGTTTGTCTGTTCGCAAATGGTATAAATGCAGAAATATGTAAACAAAGACATATCGGAAGAAGCAATCTTTTATTTTAAAAATATATGACACGATCCGGGGTCCTAAAACATCGCCATCTGTAAACCATATAGACAAATATGAAATTATTGAAAACTCAAGTAAATGCCCATACATGTAACTCATATTGTTGTAAACTTTTGATGGTGCATTCAACATCATGTAATCCATTATATTCTTCGCACATGTCCCTGAACCACCACCAATCTCATATATCTGAATGAAATAGAATAACAATATGCTATTACGTTCATGATAATAAAAGTGGCAGTATTTAAAAAATGACTAAAGCGAAGATGAGGATGAAAAAATGCACAAAGGAGAAGTGATCTTATTTTTCAGGTTTTCCAAATAACTCTATATATGATGTCTGATATACGGATATCCCAAGAGCCAGGGTTTTGACTGATTGTTGTGAAAAAGTTGACATGCATTTCTGTTGAACTCACTTGCCAAGAAGAATGACACGTTAGGTTTAACAAAGCAAACTATGCAACTTACTTCTTAAAAAAGAAAGAAACTTTGAAGAAGCTCTCTACAAATAGGAATTATAACCGAAGTAACAAGACCAAGTTCAACAAGTACGGAGACCAACCTTTAAGGGCACTGAAAGGTCTGCTGTGCGCAATATAGCCTCGGCAATACCATGTGCATACCATGGCTGCAAGGAGAAGATATATTTGCGCAAGACTTCAAGTTTCAGATGGCAATATTTGTCCATAAAAACAAATAAGCAGGAAAAAGTAGAAAGAAACACTCCAATGAAAAACTGTAATGATGCATACAAACCACGTTTGACATTTTATTAATCACAACAACAAAGCCTTTTCCCGCATTAGTAGGGTCGGCGACATGGATTCTTTGCATCCATTCAGATTTATCCTGGATCATTCTCGGGCTTAGATCCAAAAAACTAAGATTCCTTCAGATAGTCTCATTCCAACACTTCTTGGGCCTTCCTCGCCCTCTCTTTGCCGGCTCAACATCCCAAAACTTGCTACTCCTAACTAGTGCATCAGCCGACCTCCTTTGCAAATGACCAAACCATCTTAAACGGTTTTCTCTCATCTTATATATAAATAGCACTCTGAAAGTGATATATAAAAATAGTAAAAAAAACTTTACATGATGAGCACTGTCAACCACATTCTCCAATTTTTAATACCAACCACATTCTCCAATTTTTAATACCTTGGTAAAAAGTAGTTTTAAATCAAATCAATTCCCCGAGGCTTCAACCTTAGGCCTCAGAAAACCAGCTTTCGTGGTGTCTCAACATGAATAAATAATATTCACGCCTGCATGTTGAGATAGTAGATATATTTTGTTTCTTTTATGTATTCTCAACATGTATCATTGTTCGTTGGGTACTCTCGCATCCAAAAGAGTAATCGGTGTTTTGATCCAGTAAAAGGACAATACTATGTCAGTGCCGATGTTACCTTCTTTGAGTCCATCATGTACTACATGCTGCATCAACTCTCCTACAAGTGAAAGGATGAGTCCCTCTGAGTCTGAGGATGTGGTTGTTCTTCCACCTCCACCTACACATGTACCTCAAACATGTTCATGCCCCAATACCTTCCCCAACATCCAGCATGCCTCGGGTAAATTCTTGAAAACTTGGTTTCGATTGATGGTACTAGTGGTGTGCATGATGTACAAGGTCAATCACTGAATGAGCATGCATATATACAGGATTAGCAAGAACCACCACAGGAGAATGATCTGGGGTGGTCTATTGCCATGTTAAAAGGCAAGCGTTCCTGTGCACGATACCCCCTCGCAGGCCATGTGTTTCTGGAGCGACTTCTATCAGACTTTAAGCAATTTGTTGTGGGATTATCTGCTATTCAAATCCCACGTACATATCAGGAGACTCTCAAAATGAGCCAATGGCGCCTAGCTATGGAAGCAGATGGCCGCTTTATAGTCTCGTGGCATGTGGAGCATTGTTACAGCCAATGTTGTTAAGGCGCGCGCCTAGGCGCGCCTAGGCGGCCGCCTAGGCGCCCAGGCGCCCCAAGCCATGCGCCTAGAAAGCACGCCTTGCTTTCATTAAAAATGGCGCACGCCTTGGGTCGCCTGGGCGTCAAGGCACGCCTGGGCGCCGCCTAGGCGACTTTTTTTTATGCGTACTTACACATATATCGCATTTTCAAAATGTGATATACATAACGCATTTAGAAATTGTGATATACATAACGCATTTTCAAATTGCGATATATATGTCGCATATTGGAAATGTGATATACCCGTTCGACCCTGTATTACCACGCCCAATTCGACCCGACCCTCATTACACTGTTTAGCAGAGAAACCCCTTGCATCGTCCCTGACTCCTCCGCAGTCGCCTCCCTACCTCCTCCAGCTGCCTCCCTCCGACGACGACGACCTCCATCCTCCTCTGACGTCCTCCCGAGTCCCTACCTCCTCCAACGGATACCCTCTTCCTCCAACGGCCTCCTTCCTCCTCCAGCGGCCTCCCTACCTCCAGCGGCCTCCCTCCTCCTCCAACGGCCTCCCTCCTCCTCCGGCGACTTCCCTACCTCCTCCAGTGGCCTCCCTCCTCCTCCAGCAGCCTCCGTGCGTTCTCTTGCTCTCCCGTTGTAGAATGACTTCAATGGAATCCTTGGATGGGGATGCCATTCCTAATCCCACTACTACACCAACCCCATCTACTGTGCAAAGGCCTGGAGAAATTGATCCCCGCTTCACCGACAAGATGAATGATCCATGCTTGAAAGCGGCGTCGAAGGATCCCGGTTGGAAGTACTCTTTTTGGTCGAATACACTAGACAAGAATAAGGTGCAATGTGCATTGTGCGGCCACATTACTAATGGTGGAATCAAAAGGCAGAAAGAACACTTGATTGGTGGTTATCGAGATGTATCTATGTGTCCAAAAGCCACTGTGGAGATTAAGAAAGAGATGGCTGACTTTAAAAATCGTAACAAGAAGAGGAAGATAGTCGTTGATTACAGATACAGTGGAGCTGATTCAAACATTCCAGATGCAAATGATGGTGATCATGGTGAACATGTAGTCATCTTGGACGACTCACATCCTACGGCTACAAAAGGTAAAAACGTTAAATCTGGTTCTGGTTCATGTTCTGCAAATAGGCCACCTGTACGGAAGGATCCACACGGCAAGGGTCCTATGGACTCGTTTAGTTCTGCTAGCCCATGGGAGGTTGTGGCACAAAGGAGGGCAGCGAGGGCTCGTGATGAAGCACAACAAACTACAATTGAGTTTGCTTTAAAAAAGGATGCTACACAGGTGGCATATGATGCCATAGCTGAGCTATTCTATACAGGTGGCATCCCTTTTAATGTTGCACAACGAGAAGCTTTTGAGGTGGCAGTGGAGGCTATTGTCCAAGCTGGGAGAGGATTTGTTCCTCCATCTTATCACCAATTGTGAAATCCCCTACTTGAAAGATTATATGCAAGGACCAAAGATTTGCAGGTGAAGCATGAAAGCCATTGGAGGACATATGGATGCACGATTATGTGTGATGCATGGACTGATAAACGACAACGAAGTCTGATTAACTTCCTTGTTAATTCTCCAGAAGGGTCCTTTTTTATTTATGCAAAGAATGCAACATCCGATGTACACACCGGGGAGTATGTGTTCAAATTGATAGACGAGGCTATGGAGATGGTGGGTGAGGAGAACGTTGTACAAGTTGTCACCGACAATGCAAGCAATTTTGTTTTAGCAGGAAAGTTACTGATGGAGAAGAGGAAAAACCTCTTTTGGACTCCATGTGCTGCACACTGCTTGGATCTGGTGCTTGAGGATATTTCCAAGTTACAGAAATTCGCAGGAGTTATCAAGAGGGCCAGAAAAGTAACAACCTATATTTACCAGCATATTCGATTGCATGATGCGTTTCTACAATTCAGTGAGGATCACCAAGAGCTGTCTAGAAACGGAGTTACCCGCTTTGCTACCAACTACTTGACCCTTACTAGTTTGCTCAAGCAAAGGAAAGCTTTGGTGTCTTTGTTTATTTCTGAGGTGTGGAACACTAGTTCTTGGTCGAAGACACAGGATGGGAAATATGTCTATGAAACTGTGATGGCGAATGCTTTTTGGGAAAAAATTGAAGATTATCTTAGAGTTGTGCAACCCATCATTACAGTGTTGCGTTTAGTGGATGCTGACGAGAAGCCGCCCATGGGATACATTGCTAGGGCTTTTGACACTGCAAAGGAAATGATTATTGAAAACTTTGGCAGGAAGGAAACAGATTACATACCTATTCTACAAATTATTGATCCTCGCTGGGATAATCAGATGGCTCATCCTTTGTATGGTGCAGGATGTTTCTTGAATCCTGCATTTTATTACAAAGTGAAGGACAACAATGAGGCATTGATGGGAAGGTATGAAGGTGATTTCATATTTTGCCTTGAGAGGATGGTTGATGATCCCGATCAACAAGACATGATATGCTCTGAAATGGAGGTCTACAAAGGAGCTCGTGGTATGTTTGGCAGAGCAATTGCTATTAGACAAAGGGAAAAAAAACCACCATGTAAGTTACATTTTATTATTTATATTGAATGATTTAATGGTAACATGTGTTTGCATTGTTGACTTATTGTGTAGTGGAATGGTGGGATACTTATGGAAGTCTCACCCCTGCTCTGAAGCGGGTGGCAAGGCGTATTTTGGGACTATGTTGCACATCTTCCTCATGTGAACGTAATTGGAGTGCTTTTGACTTTGTATGTATCAAAAACACTTATAAATTTACAAATATAAATGCCAACTTTATACTTGTAAATTTACGTAATACTTGAATTAATGTGCAGATCCACACAAAGAGGAGGAATAAGTTGGAGGTTGATAGACTTTCCAAGCTTGTTTACATCCAATACAACAAGCAACTTGAAGAGAGATTCAAAAATAGGAGGCTCGGGAATTTAGCAAAAGATTTTGATCCAATTGCTCTTTCAGAGTTAGATTGGTCAAGTGAATGGATGACAGGTCTTTACGTGGAACCAGAGGTTGTACCGGAGCTTACACTGAGGGTCATTGATGAAGCATTATGTGCTTCTCAAGCATATGAAAGTTCTCGTCCAAGAAGGAGTCAACCACAAGCACAACCAAGCACTTCAGCACGTGGTGGTCTTCGTGGCCGTGGTCGTCGTGGTACTCGTGGTGCACATGTGATTAGGCGACAATATGTACCTCCTCATGTTCCGGACGATGAGGAGGAAGAAGACGAGGAAGATGATTAGATGGATCTTAATGATGATGGCCAAGAGCAAGATGAAGGACATGAAGAAGAAACTAACCTGTGCGATGATGATGATTGAAGCATTGCTGTATTAGATTATTGTCTTTCAGTCTTTGAAATGTTGTGTTATGCCAAACAATATGTCTGTATTTTTAGTACATTTTCCCTTTTTTTGCCAAACAATTTGTTTGTATGCCAAACATAGCTTGTTTAATTATCTATGTTCTGATTCCTTTATGAGTTGTGATTCTTGTGATTAATCACTAATGTTTGGTTAAATGATATTTATTACTCTAACACTCTAGTTACTATGTACTTATAAATACAAAAGGTCTTGACAGAAAAATAAATCCAATACTTACTGTATTTTTTCTTAAAAAAATATATTAATTGATATCGCATCTCCAAAATGAGACATGCGCTTAAAAAAATAAAAAAGGATGTCGCATTTGAGACATGCGACATCCATTTGCTTTAAATAATTAGATGTCGCATGTCTCAAATGCGATATAGGTCACATTTTGTTAGACGCCTAGGCGCCCAGGCGCCCAGGATGAACGCCTGGTCGCCTTGCCGCCTTAATTACCATGGTTACAGCTCCTGTAGATGTGTCCATTGTAGGATGCAAGTGGGTGTTTAGTGTTAAGCATCAAGTAGATGGCAGCGTTGATAGCTATAAGGCATGGCTTGTAGCTAATGGGTTCATACAGACCCTATGGGGTGGACTATCATGACACCTTCTCTCCAGTAGCCCGGTACTCCGCACTCAGGGTTCTTCTCTCTGTTGCAGTCACACCGGATCGGCCTTTGTATCAGCTCAATGTAACGAATGCATTCCTTCATGGTGATCTTCAGAAGGAAGTGTACATGCAGCAGCTACCTGGGTTCACTGCTGAGGGGGGCGTCAGAAAGTGTGTGGACTTCATAAGATAATCTATGGCCTTAAGCAGAGTCCAAGAGCATGGTTTCAGAAGCTCTCAGACGAGATAGAATAGAAGGGGTTCGTGAGATCAACTGCAGATTACTCCATGTTTGTTCAGAGGTCCCAAAAGGGTATTGTTGCTATATCGGTGTATGTTGATGATATCATTATTACAGGAGATAATGCATAGGCATTCAAGCAGCTAAGGCCTTTATGGGACAGCAGTTTGTTACCAAGGACCTTGGCAGTCTACGCTACTTCCTTGGACTGGAGTTCGCCAAGAACTAGCGAGGTCTTGTGAAGACCTAAATGAAGTCTGTTACGGACCTTCTCTAAGAGACATGGATGGCAAATTGCAAGCCAGCCACTCCTCCTCTGGACACGAGCATGAAGCTATATGATTACAATATTGAGGAAGTAAACGAGAGGAGATACAGAGAGATTGCTGGGAAGCTTCTATATGTGACCATCACCAGGCTAGACATATCTTTTGCAGTGAGCAAAATGAGTCAGTTCATGGAGCATCGTAGACAAACACATATGGATGCATTCCATATGATTCTGAGGTACCAGAATACCTTACCTGGCACTGGTCTTTTATTTAGCAAAGGTGCATCCCTTGTTGTTACATCTTGTGCAGATGCAAACTACGCAGGATGGAGGTGCAGACAAGCCTCTTTTCATTTTCGACGAGATGATTGGACGGGGGAGGGGCCTCTGGGAATTCGCTTCCTACAGCTGATGAGATTGGCAGTGGATGGAGAGGTACGGGTGCAGCAGGTGTGGGACCATGGGACGTGGTCCCCAAATTTTGCGGCTACATTATCCGACCCAAGAGTGGAGGAGTTCCTTTTGTTGCAAACTGTGCTGCTTCAGGCTGAGGGTCCGTCCTCGGGTAGGGACCATTTCGTGTGGGGTGATGGAAGATTTTCGGTGAGAAAGACGTACCGTTTTCTAGTTTACGATGGGGTGGAGGTGCAGGAGGAGCTTCGAGTGGACATGGGTTTGATATGGCGGTCCAGGGTGCCTCGCAGAGTGAAGGTTTTTCTATGGCTTTTGAGGCGTGGAAGGCTTCTCACCAAGGCTCGTTGGGGTCGAGTATTGGGTCTGGATGACGTGATTAGTGAGAGATGCGGTGTGAAGCCCGCTCCTTCTCGGATCCGGGAAACCCGTTTACATATCATTTGTAGTATTATGTTCGCTAGGGATCGCATTAAGGAACTAGAAATTAGGGATTTTTTTTATTTACTTCTTTTAACAATATCTCTATTAAATGCTTATAATGATGTTTAAGAATCTTGTGGATTGATCCTAGTAAGGGTATATGATGGATATGGGATTTTGATTCTTTTCTTGTTGATTTTCTCAAGCCTAGTAGATAGTCTGATAAGGATGATTTTCATGATATGGCCTTTTCTCTTTGCCAGGAATTATTGGCAGAAAAGTAACTAGTTCAACGGAAACCAACTCAACTGTAGTTCAACTTTAGCCAACTCAATTGTGACTCAATCCAATATTAAATGTATCTTTTTCAGATTCAACTGTAACTGATTCAGATGTAGCCATAGAGGATTCAGATGTATACATGGATGACTCAGATGTAGCATCGCCAAGTCTGTTGGCGAAAAATAAATAAAACTCAAGCAGTGAAGTAGCCTATAAAAGAGGCTCTTCCGTCTCGCCCTCTAATTGGAAGGGCGGTCCAATAGAGGGATAGGTCTACTCCAAAACTACGCCACTGAGACGGGTGAGAGAGACTCTCTAGAAAAGTCGCTCTAAAGAAAAACCGGCCCGACCGGTACGGGCTAACGAGCTCGAAAAAAAAACTAAAACCAAGGGTCCTCCAGCCTAGGTACCCTAAAGAACAAGGGTCAGCGGAACTGGTCTTTAAAAGAAAACCTGTGGATCCCAGAGAGGCGTAAAAACTGCGAGCGCTCGCGAGAAAACCGAGAAAAAGACTGGGATCCTAGACCCGCGCACTAGGCGGCCGCTGCCCTAACTGGGCTTCCTAATCTCCCGCCCAGCTGAGGGTCACCGCCCCCTCGCACAGTCATGCGTAAAGGTCACCATGACTGGCATTCATAATTATCGATCATTGTTGAATTACCACCACTGACTTGATTTCTCAACCTTTCTCAATCTCTATTGTGGTTGACTTTATAGATGTAGCTCTTTTTCGTCAACGATCTTATGGTTATAACCGATTCATTATTGATTTCCCTTATTTGTGTACTCCATCCTTTCGTTAGTTATATTTATACATAAAGATCAATTGCTTGAGTATTACTTATTCAAAATGATTTTGAGAAATCATTCATTGATTCCAAGAGAAGAGCATTGATATTAATATTTGTAGTTCGATATTGATCTTAGTAGAGTAAGTATAAAGAATTAATTCATGAAGATGATCGATCTTTGTGGTCATAGTTTATCATTTCTAAAATTTTGAGATTTTCAGATATTCATTGGATATGACTCTAAGTTTAATTCAATATAGAAACTCCAAAATTTTCTCATTAAATTCTCAATTTAATGGCATGATTATTTATCGAAATTTCCACAAGTCACTTGTATTAGAATACTCCAAAGTTCTCGTTTTTCTAATCATAAGATTTAAAAGTTGTTTATTAAATATGGATTCAAGTTTAGATAAATACTAAATTTCCCTAAGATTATTTTAAGCAAATTTTCATCAAAGGGTATTTATGGTAATAACTAATGTTTCCATGAGGTGTGAGGAGAAGTTCTTTTACTACTTCAAACTTCAATCTGACCCTATTGGAGTTCTTGCCCCACATGCAACAATAGTCTAAAAAGACCTTAACCTCTGAGACCGCAACAAACCTTACCTAGGAAAGTTTACCATTCTTTTTATGATGATGATTAAAAACACATCCCGTGTTTCTTAATTAAGTAGAAACTTATCATATTATTCGTGGGGCTCACACCTTTGTAGAAGTAGAAGGTCAGTGAGTTGAAAAGATATGAGGTATGTGATGATGGAAATCCAGTTATTTAAATGCGATCCAGGGCTTCTTTATCCTCAAAACTGAGCTGTAGCAGTAAGGAGGTAGAGGATTCAAGAGAAGAATATTGATGTTAACTGGTTTGAAGATAGATGGAGTGCACATGTTTGTCAAAATAGACATATCCTATGTTTCCATAATTAGTTGATGTTTTTATTCATGATAAGATGATAACTCTAAGTTTCTAACTACGAGACTAGACCTTGTTAAGGAGAGTCCAATAAGAGATAGAAAAAAAAATCCTAACAGGAGCTTGAAGAATATGGATAGATAATGCATGATAATAATAAGAAAAAGTTGCCAATCCCAGGTTGCCCAAGCTTTGTTAGCCAAAATTCTTATATTTCCAGAGTAATCGTAGAGATTAATATTGTGAGGATCTACTAAATGTCTTTTTTTTTTTACCTAAAGATAATTATATATATGGGATAAAGTATCATATATTAATATCTAACTTCTACTCAACTATTTTTTTTTTTTACCCACTTGCATCTGTTGTATATTACAAATAAAAATTATGATGAGCCTAGAAACTCAAGGTTGTTAACGTACTCTCAAAATTAATTAATCCTTCCAAGATAAACTTAGATGTCAAATCCCTGTTAAAGTATGTCAACTATGCACCAGAATCTGAGGTGTCCAGACCTCAAAAAAAAATTAAAACATTTTTTTTTAACAAATACATATTAAATCATTAGTAATCCAACAATACATATTATCAATAACGCATGGAGACTTAAAATAAATGATCCCTCGTGGAAGAGAAGAAAACATGGAAAGCAGCAAGAAGGGGGACTTAGATATACCTTAAATCATGTTGCATGCAAGGTTGGAGAAGATTATGTTGCATGCAAGAACTTTTCTGAATCCAGGAGCACATCAGCTCTAAGATTTGATCCCAAGAGAAGAAGAAGCGGCCTTTGGATATCTCCAATTTGGAGATCCAATTTGCAGCCCAACAGCTTCTATTTCCAGCAAGAAATAGATGATAAAAATGGGCTCCTGGCTGGAAATTGAAAGAGAAGGGAGAGGCTTCTCGGTGGAGTTGAAGAGCAGGAATAGATGAGAGAAAAAAGAAATTGTTGAAGCTCCAATTCACCTAGAATGGCTGCCAAGATTTGTCGTTGAAGGAAAATGGGAGGAAGCAGCAGATGGCTGGAATTTTCCTTCGGCTGGAGATAACGAAGAGGGATTGGGGAAGAATGGTGATATAAATAAAGAGGAGAGGTGCCATAGGTGTTGCCAAATGTAGGATGAAAAAGCCAAATGGAAGAAAAACAAATCTGACGTGGGAAGGGCAGCCGACACAGTCTGCTCTTGTAAAAAAATATATATTTTTTTTATTCTCCCTCTTATTTTGAAAAACCGAAGTGGTCCGCATTCGTACATCAAGTCTCGGATTTTGGTGTACAATATCTCATTCTGACCGTCTCTGAATGACGATTAAAATGAGTATAATATTCATATACTTCGGGTCGAAGATGAATCCCCGAAATTTCCAGGATACGATCTTGGTTTATGGCTAAATTTTACGATTTTAAAATATCACACGACCTCCGATCGACGATCGGTCGATTTCGTTAGTCTTATTTTGTTGAATCGGATTTTTGGGTGGTCTCGGTTTGTTTCGCGGTTTCCGAATTTGCGTCGCAGCTTTTTCGGGCACGCATTACGATGCGATCGATTTCTGATCGATTTCGCCCGAACGAGTTTTGATATGCGATCTACCAATCTTTCTTACTTTATTCAATATTAATTGAATATTAATTGATCATGTAGACCTTTAATCGGGTCAAGTTCGGTATATATGCAGATCCGGATGTTACATGCGGATTGGCAACGGAAGAAGCGAATCATCTCTTCTTTTCCTGTACGCTCTCTACGCAGGTTTGGAACCGGGCTGACATCACGTGGCTTGCACAGGACGACCGCATGTCTTTCCGACGTACCGCAAGATCGGTCTGTGGGTTTAGGCATGAGGATAACCTATACCCTTTCATTGTGGTGCGGTCGATTTGGTACGCAAGGAATGATGTCATTTTTGGAGGGGAGGTTTTTTTTGTGTACGAGATCTTAGCGCAATGTAGGGCGCTATGCACGACATGGCGAGTATGACAATTACATAGAATTTTCCTTTTTTGTGCGTGCGTGTTTTTTATCTCTTTCTAAATTAATATACTTTCCACTACGGTGAATCCCAAAGCAAGATGTCACCCTTTCGATTACTCAAAAAAATGTGAATAGACAGCAGACGTGCTTACCAAGGCTCTAGCATGAGGACCCTTTCAAAGATGTTGTTCCAAGTTGAGCCCGATAGACATATAAGCTCCAGCTTGAGGGGGAGTGCATAGAGTTTTATGTTATGTTATTATTTCACAGTTTATTCATTTCACTATCCTTAGTATGTAATTTATCCTTTAAGGTTTCTTTCTTCTATATAAGAGAACCCTTGGGTTTTATGAAAAAAACGAATCATTCTCTTCTACAATTATCACTGTGATAAAGGTACCAAATGGAAAAGATATAGTGTCCCGAGTGCCAAAGAGGGATCGATCGGAAGGGAAGAAGGTTGACTTCGCGCGCGACTGCTTTGCTTGGAGTGCAGCACGGGAGAGAAGAGGAGGTAGGAGCAAAGGTCGAAGAAAGAAAAGAAGGTTGGTCTGATCAATAGGAATAGGAGGAAAAAAAAGCGTCATGATGAGCTTCCGTCGATCATTTCCAAGATCTAATTCTAGTTTCCTCGCCTGTAATGGAAAGGCCTTTTTATCTTCCATTCTACGCTTACGCCGAAGGGGAAAAAATCTTCTTGGACTCCAGGTAATTATATTGATGCACACAATTGGTTAAAGATCACAGGACAACCACAATTACGAATATTATCCAAATCTGAAACCACTCTATTTTGAATTCGGTTGTTGGATACACCATAAAATAGAGCTTTCCCCTCAGCATCATAAAATAGAGCTTTCCCCCCAGAGGGTCCAATCAGGGAATTTCATTATATCCCTTGAAAAAAGCATTTTTGAGTTTATTAAGCAGTAGGGCACCTCATGAGAATAAATGATAGGGACACAATATAGAATGAATATTGTTAATCAAATGCGATAAAGGATATCCTATTTCTAATGTCATGATCAAATATGGATATCCAAATGTATCTTCTTAATTATTAATGAATGATCTTGTAATAGACTAATCAGGTATTATGTTGCATAGAAGCGGTGGATTCATAGGGTGACTTATATATTGATGAATAGACTAAATTGCGTAAGAAAAACTCTCGGTTTAGAAGATGAAAAGGGGGTCCGTTAAGCACCTAATCGCTATGTCATAATAGATCCGAACACTTACCCCAAATCGACTTCCATCTGATAATGGCTCTAGTGAATAACTCAAAAAACCCTGATAGGAGATAGGAAAGAAGGGAACTGATCATCAATATCTATCTGCCGACTTTCCGACCGCATTTGAATCAGAGTCATTAGACCCTGCTGCTCTACTAAGTGCCTTCTCGACGAAGGGTCTCTTCCGCTCACAGCTCAACTAGAGACGCAGCATCGCCTTTTACTTTTAACACATACTGACCGCAATCTGGAGCAAGACGTTATATAGCTTAGGCAGTTCCATATTTTGGGAATACGAATGATGATGATCCGCAGCATCTGGATTTCCCTCAACATTTTCATTGTTTTGACTTAGTTGATGAAGAGACTTTCTCCCTAGCCTACCTATCTGGGAATTGACGATAATGCCAAGTTCCGCTCATTAATTAATGAGAAAAAAAGCGAAGAACCCCGGTTGGTGGTGGGTGGACCTTTTGGTATTTGGTATAAGTCAAGCGACATGTCGCTTAAATTCATCAATTCATCCAACGACATGTTAATAATGCCTATAAGTGCAAGGTCTTTTAGTAGCTTCTAGATCTAGCTTCTCTGTGAAGCTAGGATGATGTAAGCTTATAAGCATGGTGAAGCATTCACTCGGCTGGCTCAGGCTACTTTAGAGTATACTCATTGTTGCACTCCATGATGCTCATGAATTGCATGGATCACAACTTGCAATCGGTTCCATCCATCTTGACGATTGGCACTAAGACTTTGACAGCTATGGAGGAGGATAAATCAACTTACTCTCTGACATGATGAAAAAAGGAGCCCGCAAAGGATGCGATCGGGACTATAGAATGATCTAAAAATGTCTACAAAATCATATAGATAATCGGTTGTGTGTGCAGACTCCAAGCATAACCATTCTCATAAACATCGGAGAGGCTTTTGGGATCAACGACGTGGATTTTAGCAGCATGAAATCACCCTAGTCATCATAAAATCAGACCATGCATGGCCTAGGGTGCGGGAGGATCGCTGAGAAGCGACGCATGGGGGTGCAGCGGCACGCGGGGAGGCCGCAGAATAGTGCATTCCCTAGCCAACAACGCGGCAAGGTGGTTGCAGCCTTGTTCCTCTTCTCATGTGTGAGGCACCACTGGGTCAAAGGAGCGACGACATTGGGCCTGGGCGGCGCTTGAGGTTAACGTCGAAGCCCTAGGTGGTAGCAAGGAGCCCTGCAACATGCTTAGGCGGCTAGCCGAGAGGGGTACGACGGTGGGAGAAGTTGCATGACTCCCTTGATGCGTGACGATGGGAGAAGGCAGCGGCGACGATGAGTTGGACGGTAGGGGCGGGGCACGTGAGGCTCAGGGCTCTGGTTTGAGAATGTCACTCTAATACTATGTGGAAGGAACAGAACAAATCAATTATTCAGAACACCATATGGCACTCTTATATAGAGAGTGAGAAACCTTACAACGCAAATTACATAAGATCGACACAAGAAATAGGAAAATGCAAAATAAACTCTCTACATAGATATACGATAAAATCCATGAAAGCTATTAAGACAGGAAACATTGAATATTCTTATTTTTATGGCATGTGATCTAACATTTTATTTTTTTTTTCTCCAACAAACAATTACGGAAATCTCTTGACAAAATGAATTACACTTTTATTTCCAAGGATTTATAGGTTTTCCAAGTACAGAGCACCCATACAAAGTTGCTGCATTCAAGGGACAGAAAAAATGCGCATGTATAATGAATGCAAACTTGTTCAAAGAAAAATATACCATACGCTCTACTCATGTCAGTGTGCAGCCTACTTTGAAAATACTACTGTTTGGAGAAGCATAAGCCAGACCAAATATCGACAAAGCCATCATACATAAGATCCAGAAATGGCATGGTTATACAGTCAAGTATAAAACCTTAATAATTTATTTGCCTCGCAAAAAAGCTACATACTGGAAACTTAATTAAAAACCTATCAAATAGAAACATTATTTGGTGGATTTTTTAGAACATTGTTTGGTGGTGTTAAATATAGAAACTCTCTTATCAAATAACAAAAATCTCCAGACATTAGCATGTAAACACATAACACATCAAATAACAAAAATCTCCGGACATTAGCATGTAAAGACATAACACTATCAGTGCAGGTAACATTTTCATATCCTCTTGGTTTTAGCTGATAGAGGGGTTACTGATCTCAAGTATTTCCCATTTTATCTTTCAACAGAAAATGCATAGCATTCCTCCAAAAAAAAAGAAAAAGAAAATGCATCACAGTGTTTTCACGATGAATGACCATCTTTAAAGCTTCCGATTAGATATATGTTCTTACCTTAAAAAGTTCCACTGGCGTGAACCATGAAATGTCATGTTGCTTGTATAGACTTTCTACATGTCGCATATAATCTTTTCTTCCTGGGAATGCGAAAGAAATGTGGTTAATTTGATAACACATTAACCCATGTATATTCCAAGGAGAAGTATGAAGGGTAATAGTGGCTTTTCCAAAAAAAAGGTCAATTGTAATATTCGTCTAAAAATAATGTGACAAGATAGTAGAAATCATGGGTTAAATTTTCGTGAAATTTCGATCTCACAAAGTGACGAACATTGATACCACGTTGCTTTCTCTTTCTAGAATATCACTTGATATTTTGGTGATATGCCAACAAAATATGAACATCCTTAGTCAATTTTATAGATTTTGGTGAATATTTATTACGGTTACTTCGTATCTTTGTTCTGGGTTTTGTAGAGAGGTGTTTCTATTGCCTCTTTGGTGAGTCGGCTTTTGTCTCGAGTCAACATCAGAAGGACGGTGTGGTGATGGTTTCTTTGATCATTGGAGATTGAAAGAGTCGGAAGGTTAAGGGAATGATATGAAGGTTGACTTCTCTAAAATATAAGATAGTGTAAACTGGAGATTTATATGGGGCATCTGTGTGTAGTCCTAGCATTCATAAGGGGGTGGATCACTTGGATGAAGCAATGGATTACTATTGCATCATGCTCGGCATTGGTTATGGCCGTCTAGGGGGAGGCTTCTTTCAACCTTAGCGGGGGATCATGGACAATTGCCATGTTGCTCCCTTATTACTTGTGTCAGTTGCGAAGCTTTATTCATGATGGCGGAACGAGATGACCAGGGTAGTTTCTTTTCAGGTTTCACTTATGATGACATATTATTTCTGATTCTTCAGTGCACGGATGACAACATCCATTGAGGCATGTAAAATCTCGACAGTGCAAGACATTTTTTAGGACATTTCTGAGCAACATGTCAACAAGGACAAATGGATTTATGTTCCTTTTGGCTTGTCCGAGGTGGAGAGTAGTACATGCATGTCAGGTTGAGGACCATTAGGGCATGCTTGTCCCTAAAGTAGGCCTCTTGTTGGTTTGTGGTAAGCTTTGTCAATCCAACTGGCAGACTCTAATTGAGAAGTTTGAGCAAAAGTAGGCAGGATGGAAGGCAACATGTTTATCTCATGGTGGTTATTTGGTATTTCTTTTTTTAATAAAAATGGAGGAACACCTGCCATTAGTGTCTGTTCCAAAATATATTAATGCGGTAAACTTATAGAAGCTGGTCTCAAGAAGAGATTTGGCAAGATGGTTACATTTTCTACATAGCATTGCATTGCTCATCCCAGATCTCTTCTTGAGATCCAGCAAGATGATTACATTTTCCACATTGTTGGAAAAGAAATAAAAGTTGTTTATTCCATGGAACCCCAAAGCTCCTTACATAGAGAAGAGGCCTATGGGTAAATTACATAAGATAGACGGAAGAAAAATAAACTGAGAAAACAGTACAGAAACATAAATATATCTCCACATTACACATCAAGATGGAGCATAGATGTCAATCATGCTCAGCATGGATGAACACTTCTGAAAAGGTCTTCTAAGCAAAGCCTTGGTGAAAATATCTACAGTTTGATCCCATAACTGACATGGGAAGAAGAAATAAAGCCTTTTTGGATCGTGTCTCGTGTATTGTGACAATCTACTTCAATATGTTTAGTTCTCTTATGAAAGGCAGGATTGTTTGCAATAAATAAGGCAGCCTGGTTATCACATTGTAACTGGACAAGAAGAGGTACATCTATATATAAGTCCACTAGCACCACTCGAGCCCACATCATCTCTTTGCTCCCTTGTGTCAAAGCTCTATATTATAATACAGCACTTGACCTGGCGACCACAGTTTACTTCTCACTCTTCCAGGATACTAGAAAGCCGCTAACAAATACAACGAAGTCTGATTGATGAATATGTGATTCATCACTCTAAAAGATAGAAATAGAACTATGTTCCTAAGTAATTAGTTGCATTTATTCATCTATATTGCATTTTTATCATTCACGCATATATAAATAAGATTCACATTTTAGCATGCATGATTGCATTAAATAAGAAGCCAAAATTCGCTTGTACATTATCACATGTATATTACAATAATTTCACTTATTTTTTAAAATATTTTTCAATAACTTCAAATAAAATCAACTTTGTCGTGTACATATCACTAGCATTAATCAATAAAAAATACCAAAAAATTGTTAACTTATATATTTGCCCAATAAAACCCAAACCCTAGTTCTCATAAAAAAGGCGTAAATGTGAATATCTCCCACATACACTCTCCTATGGACCCCTACTCGCATTTGAAGCAATGTGCGTTCAATTATCTACAAAACAAGACCAAATTCAAAAAAATCAGATTTCATATGTGAAACTTAAGTTTTGGGACATCATTGTATATTGTACATGTTACATGATTTTAACCTTATTATTTTATGTACAAAATAATTCTTTTTTATTTATTTCTTTCTCATTTACCTTCTTTGATTTATGCTTTAATAAAATGTGTGAAAATCCATATCAAAATTAAGTAAAAATCAAAGAAAATAAATTACTCTGAGCCCATATATAAAGTCTGTATATATGTCCCTTTTATTTTCTTAATTATTAAAAATATCGAAAATAGATTAATGTGTAAATATTTATTTTCTATTTTATCTGATTTTAGTTTGATTTTTACCTTATTTAAAAATGACAAAAAAGTTGCAAAATACAAAAATGCACATATTTTATATTTATAGAGTATATTTTGTACAGATGGTTTCTTTTGGTTCTGATTCCTTTACGAAAGTTATAGGTCTCGTCGAGACGAACAACTTTCATGAAGATCACTTCTTGATTTGACCTCATTTGCTATTTTTATTGAATTTTCTTCTTATTTATTTTGTGAATTTTCTGGGAGCAATACTTGGCAGCTCCTGGAGCCCCACGTGTCCCTCCCACGCCTTTTCTTTTTTATTATTTTATTCGTTTATTTTTATTTATTTTCTTGCCACGTGGCTTAACCACGCCCCTCCGATGAATCCCCATCAGACGGAGGGGCTTCATCCTCTTCATGTCCGCCTTCTGCGGCGGCGCAACGGTCATCGCGCTACCCTCGAGCGACCCAATCACTCCCTCTAACTCCCTCGACAGTGAGTCTTCTGCCTCTCTCTCCTCCATCTCCTCCACGCTCGCAACCACGTCACCCATCTCGCTCCTCTCCCCCGATCATCTCTCCCCTAATCTAACCGCCCTTAAAAAGGCTCTGCCTTCCCCACTCGTCGGCCATCCACCATCTTGCCAAGAAAGTCGAGGTGCAGCATTGAGGACCTGCCAGTGACAGAGTCAAGTACCCTCATCAAGTAACGACGACCTAGTCCTGGTGTGGTGAGATCCAAGGCGGTGTTCTCCACATTGCTGCAGCATTCGCGTACAACTGCAAAGCTTCAAGGTCAACATTTGCTTGACTTTTTGAGGCGATAATCGCCGAAGCCCAAGCCCAAGATCCTGCAAAAACCCCGGCGTAACCCACTAGGCAACTCCTCTACCTCTTCTTTTCCTTTCCTTTTTCTTCTTCTTTCTTCCTTCTCCACTAGATAACTCCCCTACCTCAGCCTTGATACAAAGTGGTCAACGTTTTTTTATTATAATATAGTAACGTAGAGAAGCTTTCGCACCAATTCTCTGTATCTTCTCATGTCTACCTCATATGTATCATCATCGTATAGCCTCATGCTAGGATCCACAGGAGGAGTAGCAGGTCAACACCCAATCATGCACAAGAAATACCGTAGGGTGTCAAAATCCTTGGTAACAAACTGTTGACCCAAATATCCCTTTGTCCTCATGATCCCATGTACATCATTTCATGTAACAAGTATGTCATCAACAAAGACCATGATAGCAATTGTACCTCTGGGGGTTCTCTGAACAAATAGTGAATGAATCCCTGCTTCTCAATTAGATCCAGAGCTTCTTAAACCATGCCCTTGGACTCTACTTAAGGCCATATATTGCCTTGTGAAGTCTACAAACCTAACAGTGTTCAGAAAAACGGCCGAGTAAGCCGCATACTCGTACTCGGGGGACTTGCCGCTCCGAGTATGATGAAATGGCCATTTATGCGGTTTACCCGCATACTCGGCCGAGCATACCGCCTATACGGCCGCATACTTGGCCGTTTTTCTGATAGAACCTTTTTATTTAATCTAAAACCTAATAACCCCACCCGCATAATAGCATAAGACCGCATACTCCCCGCATAAAACCGCATACTCCCTGCATACTCTCCCGACTGAGGATATTACCATAATATTAAATATTAATTTATATTTTTAATAATAAAAAATACCATACCGCATAAAACCGCATACTTCCCGCATACTCTCCCGCATACCGCATACTCTCTATGCAGTGGCCCCTCCGACTGAATACCGCATAGCGCCTTCCTGAACATTAAAACCTACTAACACTCCCCCTCAACAGCAAACCCCGAAGGTTGTTGCATGTAGGCTTCTTCCTAGATATCACTGTACAAGAATGCATTTTTAACATCAAGTTGAAATAAAGGTCAATCACGTACCACTGCAACTGAAAGGACTAATAGAGTGGAGTGCCGAGCAACAGGGGAAAATGTGTCTAGATAATCTACCTCATAAGTCTGAGTGAATCTTCGTGCAACTAATCTAGCCTTGTAATGATCAAGACTCCCATCTGCATAGTGTTTCACTGTAAACACCCATTTGCAACTGACAATAGACGTTCCATTGGGAGCGGGGACCAAACTCCAGGTACCACGCGATTGTAATGCAATCATCTCTTCTTCCATGGCCAGACGTCACCAACTGTCTCTCAATGCCTCCTGGTGATTATTCCGTGGAATTTCAAAGGCAGATAGAGCAACAGCGAATCTCCTGAATTTCCCTGACAAGCAATTAAAGGAAACATGGGAAGCAAGAGGATATGAAGCACAGGTACGCTTCTACTTCCGAAGTGCAATATATACATCCACGTCATTAGGAATCTCTTCAATCTGCATGGCAGTCTCCTGCAAAGGTTCCTACTCAGACACATCTCCAGACCCATCGCTAGAAATATTGTATTCAAAACAAACTTGAGGCGTGATGGATGACAGGCGATGACCATGAGCAAGAGCAGGCCAACGTGTATTGTGTCGTGGCAAGGGTGGAGCTGGGACTATGGGAGGTGGTGTACAGGAGGAGGTGATGGAGGTGGAGTAAGAGATGGAGGTGGCGAAGATGGTAATGGGCTCATAGGAGGAGGTGGCATGTAGACCTCATCATCTGAATTTTTGAAGTCAACATATCATATGTAGGAGAAAAATACATCATCGACTCAAGCAGCGCTAACATAATATTTCATATATAATGGATTATAACATCTATATCCCTTCTGCGTCCTGGAGTACCCAAGTAACCCAACAAAAAAATATTTGACAGCTCTAGGAGAGAGCTTGTCAACACTAGGAGACAATTGATGGGAAAAGGCAACAGAACCAAAAACACAATGAGTGAAAATAACTCCTCTTGAAATGCCAGGGAGAAAGAAATTCTCTCACCCCAGTATAGACGAGGGCATGTGATTCACAAGATAACAAGCTATAAGAACCCCATCACTCCAGAATAAATGTGTGGCACAACTCTGAATAAGAAGGATGCGAGTAACATCAAGTAAATGGCTATGCTTTCTTTATGCAATACCATTATGTTGAGAAGTGTAGGCACATGAAGTTTGATGAACAATACCACGAGATGAATAGAATTGTGAAAGTGCACGAGTACAGAATTACAATGCATTATCAGTTCTCACAAATTTGATATAAGAAGAAAAAACAATGTGCACTTCATTGATAAAAGTTATAATCAAATTTCCAACCTCAGATTTATTCTTCAAAAAAAGACCCATGACAAACGAGAAAAATCATCAACAGCGACTAGGTAAAACATGTATCCATGGTGATCAGGAACACAATTTGGACCCAAGTGTCAACATGAAATAACCCAAAAAGGGAGCTACCGCTCCGACTCTGACGACTAAGAAAAGTAGACCGATGGTGCTTTCCCAATTGACATGCCTCGCAATCGAAGGATGAGTGAGGTGAGATCTGAGGGAGAACTTGACACAACTTCTGAAGGGGAAGGTGACCAAAGCACAGGTGCCACATGAAAGGAGAGACTGGTCATGTCGGATGTGAGGATAGGCCAGCATATAGAGTTCGGACCAATCGACAGAGGCCTCCTTGCTCACGGCCACATCCAATCACCCCGTCCGTAAGAATGTCCTGAAATACAGGAGACAACAGGTCAAAAATAGCCTGACAATGCAAATCCGTTGTAATCTGACTAATAGATAATAAACTCATAGAAAAGTCAGGTGTATGCAACACATTCTGAAGATGCATCGAAAGCATCAAACTAATTTCCCTCTGTCATGTGATCAGGGAATGAGTCTCATCAGTTATGACAACAGTTCTCCATAGAGGAACATGTTTGTAAGATGTAAGTTGATCTCTGTCTCCGACTCTCAACAAGTGATGCGTCGCCCTGGAGTCCATAATTCATTATATAATATCAGATCCATGACAAGTGATGCAGCGTGGGCCCAGAATATAGGGCCAAATATTTATTTAGTTTTAATTGTCAATTTCATTTACGTTTTTAAGTTGTCATAATTGTTTAATTAAATAATTGAGATCGCATGTGATCTCAACGTTTATTTCGTAGATTTTAATTTGAATTTGGGTCAATTAATTAGTTAGAGTCAGTTTAGGCAAGTTGGTTGTCAATTTAAATTAGTTTATTATTTTTGTAAACCCCTCTATCCTATATAAAGAGAGGGTAGCCCATTATTTTTAAGAGGTCAAGGATTATGAAAATTTGAGTTTATCTCATTTTATCCCTCTCTCTCCCTTCTCTCTCCACGCGATCTCCGTGGTTCTCCTCCTTCAACCCCTCGTTACCGACGAGATTTCTTCTTCTCAACCCCTCTCTTTTCTCCACCGATTTTCCACCGCCAAATTATTTTATTTTTATCGTCGACGCCAAAATCCGTTTGCATCAATTTGGTATCAGAGCATGGCATTTAGATCGTCCTCACGATCTAACGATCCGCCCCGGCGTCCGCACCGACACCATCGTTCATCCGAACGAAAGCGGCAAGCCAATGACGCCTACGAGAAGGAGACGGAGCGCATGGTACGAGATTTGCAGAACAACTTCCGATCCATGTTATCAATGTTTCGGGACTTCAAGGCCAACCTTGAGGCCTACCGCGACGCCCAAACGAAGCCGCTACCCGTTGAAGCCGCTACCGCGAGTTTGGACGAAGAAAACGTCACCGAAAAAGATGAATCAGCCGCTGTCCAGCACTTTTCAGAACCAAATCCGTCGCCGGAAGCGACCCCGCTGCTTCCTCCAACCATCCTGGCGCCGCCCCAGCCACCCCGGGAGCAAACCGCGCCACCCCTCGCAGCCCCTGCGGCTCCAACGCCCGCCAACACCCACCCCCTCGCGCCTGCGCATCCTCCTCCCGGCTCCAACCCACCCCTGCCCACGGCAGTACCCAGCCAGGCCCCAACCTCGCCGCCGCTGCCGTCATCCTCGCGCCCTCACCCCACCGTCGCCCCTCCTCCTTCCCTCCTCGCCCTAGTCCCTCTCCCATCGCGCGCCTGCAGCCTCTCCTCTACCCTCCGCAGCTCGCCTCCGCGGCCCCGCCTTCACTCGCGCGATCGACCCACCTCCCTACGCGCTAACCTCGCGCCTCGCACCAATCCGCCACCCCGCCGCCATCTCCAACTTTGGAAGGAAAATCAAGCCCTAACGAAGGGCTCCATCGGATCCCCTGATATCAGGTATAAAAAATTCTGGAAATATTACAAGCAGCCCCCTCCTCTCAAGATAGTTTGTCAAAAGGGCCAATTGAAAGTCAAATTATATTATTGGTATCTTTTAAGTGAAGGGGTAGAACATTTGCAGACATGCCCCTCAGTGGAAAAAAATTATAAACGTAACATTGAATGGGATCTAATGGGGAAGTTGAAGCTGCCATGTCAAGATCGAATTCTCCAACGACGCACCTGGATCTCGCAATTCGTTCGGAGCCGAATTTTTAAAGCGGAGGAGAGTTGATGCAGCGTGGGCCCAGAATATAGGGCCAAATATTTATTTAGTTTTAATTGTCAATTTCATTTACGTTTTTAAGTTGTCATAATTGTTTAATTAAATAATTGAGATCGCATGTGATCTCAACGTTTATTTCGTAGATTTTAATTTGAATTTGGGTCAATTAATTAGTTAGAGTCAGTTTAGGCAAGTTGGTTGTCAATTTAAATTAGTTTACTATTTTTGTAAACCCCTCTCTCCTATATAAAGAGAGGGTAGCCCATTATTTTTAAGAGGTCAAGGATTATGAAAATTTGAGTTTATCTCATTTTATCCCTCTCTCTCCCTTCTCTCTCCACGCGATCTCCGCGGTTCTCCTTCTTCAACCCCTCGTTACCGACGAGATTTCTTCTTCTCAACCCCTCTCTTTTCTCCATCGATTTTCCACCGCCAAATTATTTTATTTTTATCGTCGACGCCAAAATCCGTTTGCATCAACAAGTAATAAAAGCATAGATGCTACTTGAAGTACTGGCACCAGCATAAGCAGCAATATCTGAGCGGCCTCCTGGAGCAGGCAAGGAAGTAATGGGACTAGTAGGAGGCATAATATCCCTCAATCGGGTAACTAGGTCATCAAACCTCTGATCCGAAGGAGCTGCAGGAGACTCAACTTGCCCCGCTACATGAGCCGACGCCAGAAAATCATGCTTAGAGTAGCGTGTATCCTAATTGTACCTAAGGCGGTGACAGTAAGTGCGGGGCTGACGAATATAACCTCCTCTACCACGAGATCTACGGCCACGAAACCGAGAAGTGCCCCCTCTACTGCAGGAGTCTGCCATTGCAGAAGATAACTAAGTAGAAGCAGGTGATGAGACAGTTATTCTGCTACGTCTACGGAAAGCTTCCTCCATAGGAGGAATAGTAGCATTTGCCAGTATCTGTGAATGAGTCGCCTCATACTGTGGATCAAATGTTGCTAGGAATACATCAAACCATAGTGTATGTCTTTTGTTGCTCAAGAGTGGAAGTAAGAGACATAAAATTGCAGAGCTTCTCAAACATTCCACGCAGGGACGTGTATAGAGAATGAAAAGGTCGTCCATTCTGCTTGATAGTAAATATGTCGTGTTGTAGTTGCACGATCTTTGTCCCATTCCTCGTTTGGGAATAAGTGACTGCGATGATATCCACATTGCCTTGGCAGTGGGCTGATATAACACATCATTGACGATCTCTATCGTCGATGTATCATATTACTAGACTTGTGCATAAGCATCATCTACATTTCATGAGGCATTGACCCCAGTTTTCTCAGTCGGCTCTTTCTCCGTAAAAATATGTTTTTATCCGTAGACTTCATGAGGCTCATGAACTACAAGGCTCATAGTTCATAATTCGTCCGTCTATCTTGACAATTGACGCTGGACCTCTGAAAGTGCCCATGGTGGGGATGTCGACTTTGTTCTCTGATATACCGCTGAATGGAGAAAACTAGGTTTTGTAGACCAAAAGAAATAAGTCTACATAGAAATATCGGGATTTGATTGCATGTGTAGACTTAGGATGCAACCTAATCCATCAACAATAATGGACCGTGATGCGGGAGAAGACGGAGGACTTGGGTACCACAAAAGGATCTGCCGGCAGTGGCGGGAAACCCATGACGGTGCGGATGAGGGGATCCTGCTGGCAGTGGCGATAGCGTGCGTAAGAGGGAAGTCCACGCGCGAAAGAGAGAGTGTCGGTGGTGGAAGAGAGAGAGGGAAGGCGGCGACAAGCAGCAAGAGCGGGGGGGCCGACGGCGGCGAGCGACGATGCCCCGTCAGAGAGAGAGTTGGCGACGTGCGAGAGGAGAAGGGATGGCGGGTGTGGTTAGGATTTCTCGGGTATGAGAGCTCCGGTCTAGGACCGTTGCTCTGATACCATGTTGGAAAAGAAATGAGAGTCGTTTATTCCATAGAATCCTAGAGTTCTCTTATATAAAGTAGAGACCTATGGGTAAATTACATAAGATAGATGGAAGAAAAGTAAACTGAGAAAATAGTACAGAAACATAAATATATCTCCACACACATAGCATTGCCCATCCCTGAATAAAACACCATTGCGTAAAACGCGGACATCCTAACGAATTGCAATTGGTCTCCAAACTCTCTTGGCAAACCTAAACTGATTCGCAAAGAAACTGGTCCGAAGTTAGGATGAAAAGAAGGATCTAGCCAAGTAATATATATATCGCCTCCCAAACTCGCCGCACAAGCATGCAAGAGTAAAATAAGTGGGTGAGCTCCTCAGAAACCGAGCCACAAATGGGACATGAATCAGTCAGACCAAGGTGGAAGGAGGCCCATCGTACCTTTGTCAAAATCTGCTCTCATAGCTGAATCCACAGGATAACCTTAATTTTTGAGGGGTATGCAGCGTCAAATAAAGTTGCAATCACGTTCTCTATCCCTCATTGGGAGCCACGTGAGTCTATGAGAGATGCATCCTAAGAAAAAACCATCCTACCAAATCCAATGATCCCAAACAGTAATTGGACTAGGAACGCCTGATACGAAGCTCAACAGGCAAAAAAATTCCTAAAGTCGTTGTTCTAAAAAGCCAAAAGAGATGATGGGAATATAAATCTCAAACATTGCACTCACACCTCTGACTTCCTCGCATCCCCTTTAAAAAAATAGCACCATATGCAAACTACGGCATCGGAATATAAAATCTCCTAGTTGGTGTGCTTCGAGGTGCCACCAATATGTATTACCCATCGTACCACTATTGCCAGAACATCCGCTGCAAGAGCAAAGTGTAAAGGAGCTAGCAGACAACCCTACCTAACTTCCTATTGCGACGGAAAAGAACCCCTTCAGGATTCCATTACCACGACCAACAACAAGGCTTGGTAACGCATCTCTTCATTCAGGGGATCCATATGTCAGGAAAGCCTCACCTTGTTAGGGCTCCCCAGAGGAGGCGCAAATCGACACAGTCATAAACATTCGAAAAATCAATCTTCCATAGTAGCCCCATAATTCTCCATTGTTTCCAATCTCAAACAATTCCAAACTTTGTTGTTTCTTCCTATCCCGAGGGATTTTTCACTCCATGAGTCCCTTATGTGGTGTTTCTTATCAAATAAGCAAGCAATCATCGACCTCCATGATTGTTGCTTGACGGGAGGTTGCTCAACCTGCTAGCAATGGCAGCTTGGCTGATGAGTTTGAAGGAAATGAATAAATTCATTCAAGTTGAGTAGGTGATACACATTTACCGTGGGTGTGATGACCTCCCTTACAGAATATAGAGGAAGATTTATGTAATGATCCCATAATTGTCTATCTTTTAAAGAGTTATGTGGTTCCCATCAACTTTTTGGAAGGGTATGTGCACCATTTTGCATTATGTTATCACATGTTTGAAATGTGTTTAAGGTGATGGTGGGGGCATTAGATTTTGGCTTGATAATTGGACTCAGGGAGGGGATCTTTGCAAGCTTATAGATCAAAGGATGGTGGTTATGCATGCGAGGTTTAACAAGGCTTGGAGGCTATGTTTTTCGCTTTGATCTCCCTTTAAAGAGGGTAGATGAGTTCTTGAGGACGTCGGTTATTTTGTATGATGAATGGTCCATCTGTTGGCTGGGGTGCATGGATCTGGTTTTGTGGTGATTTTTTCTATCAGAAAGGTGTATTTTGCTCTTTATGCTGCTATGATCTTTGACTCGGGTATTTATGCACAAGATTGCAAATGATATAGGACCGTCACTTTGTATAGGAAGTCGGAGACTGTTTAGAAATCTCCCTGATTAATTCCACTTCTTGGTCTGCTTTTTTGCAGTCTTTTAGGAAACGCAGAAGAAACGGCAAGTGTTTGGTTTATGGTTGGAGGTGTAATTGTTACAGACCACCAGCAATTATCTGAACAATTTCGTTACAAAAGAATGACGTCGTACTTAAAACCACAGGACCCTAGTAGAGAGAATGCGGTTCGTTTGGTTTCAAATTACCGGAGTAACTAGGGAAGGGGTCACATAACATCGTAATCTGTTGTGCCCTTGATATTTTAATGAAATTTTATGAATATCCTTAGCCTCCTAAGGCTATCCTTCCGTTTTAAAAGAGATAGAGGGAGAGAAGTGTGCAATAAATGAGTAATTGACTACTCCACATATGTTGAGGTTGCACAAGTTTTTCATGCCTCTTTGCAAACATGAGATGTAGATGTCGCATTGCTTCCGTAAGTCCCAATCCAGCTAGAAAAAGCGCCCGCAATTTTTTTTACATTAAATAGGTGAAAAGTATGATTCCTGAAGATCATCAACCATCAGTAAAACCAGGCCCTGAGTTAAGATGGTGTTTTTTCTCCATAAAACAGTATGTTCCAAGAGAAAACTAAACAAAGGCACAAATCATATGCGCACTGCTTATCTTATATGCACTATCATTCTGTCTTTTAAATCCAGCTATAGATGTTCAAATAGTGATCGACATTGAATAGTCCAGTTCCAAGTTCCCATTGATGTGACCGGTTCATCTATCTTAAGGGAACCAGAGTGAAGATAGCTAAAACTCTAATATATATAAAAAGTAATGTTAAACCCAGAAAACAAGCATTTTACTTGTACCTTTCAGCTGGTCGAACCTGATAGCTCTGTCCAGAACACCAACCGATCCGGAACTCTTCGAGAAATACCCGTGATTCTTGTCGTAAAGAGCGGAGCGAATGAAGTCGCGAACCTAAGCAAGACAAATTCTCTTCGAAGATCAGAGCAACCGCAAAAGTGAAGAGCAAGAATTACAAGTGCCAATGATGGAACAATTGCGATAGAGCCTATGGAATATGATCAAGATCATTACCAGGATGGGTTCGTCTCCCACAATGTCTGCGGCCGAAGAGGCAAGGCGCCTGGAAAACCGGGAGAACAACTCGAGACGGAGAACTGCCAGTGGATCGTAAACGCTGAGATCAGGAAGATCTCCGTGTAGTGGAGAAGGGGCGAGAGGTTACCTTGAGCTGTGGATTTGCGGAGGAAAGCCATGAATAGGAGCTCCAGAAGAGGGTGATGGGAGGACGAGAGGTGCACAAGGGTTTAGTCCGGGTTTTGCCACCTAGACCGGCTCCTCTACGTGTAAACCGCTCGATCATAATCCAACGGCTCTTATGGGAGGTAAATCTGATGGCAATGCATTGCCGCAGGTTAAAGGATGAAAAATATTTAAAAGGGATTTTTATCCGGCAGACCTTATAATATTTGTCAATTACCTCTACGACCTTTGAAACATCTTAATTCCTCCCTCGATCATGTAAATTTGCTCCGTCTTACCATACGAACTCTACCGTTAAATTGGCATATCCAGAGTTAACTTCTTTGGGTGAAAAAGAAGTTAATCTAACCAATTTGCGATCGGACGGCTAGAATTAACCAAAAGAAGAAAGAAATAGTGGAAGACGGTCGGCATCAAGGGGGAGGGTGCTTGACCAGGACTGGAGGAAGTTGGGTTGGGTCGCTACCAGGGGAGAACTGGGCTGGTGGGTGGACTGGAGGAGGTTGGCGGGGATCGACAGAGGCGCTGGAGCGGGAGGGGGGAGCCTTCGAGCAGGGGAGGCGACGAGGGTGGTGGGATTGGAGCAGGGGAGGCGGCGGAGCGGGGCTGCTTCGAACAGGGGAGGCCCACGCAAGGGAGGCGGCCTGGTCCCGGAGGGAGGGGGGCTTCGACCGAGCGAGGGGGGGGAGGCGGTGGGCGAGAAATTCGAGCGGCGGGGGAGACTTCGTGCAGGGGAGGCGGCCTGAGGGGGGTTGGAGTGTACTAGCATGGGAGGCAGCGGGGGAGGGGGGTGCTTCGAGCGCGGGGGAGATGGCGGGCCGTGGGGAGGGAGGGGGCTTCGAGCGAGCGCGGGGGAAGGGGGAGGCGGTGGCGGTGGGCGAGGGATTCGAGTCAGGGGAGGCCCGACAGGGCGTGGAGCATGGGAGGCAGGGGGACCTCAAGCGACGAGAGTGGGGGCAACTGGGTGCGAGGCTCCTCGGCAGGAGGGGGCTCCAGGAGGAGCACTGCTCAGGACGGTGCTGCATGCGGGGTTATAGGTGTAAAAATCCCTGATATAAAAGAATATAACGGAATCAGGTCGGTTTTAACGGATAAATGGATGTGGGTTAACCATGAGGTATGTCGGGTAAGAGTTATCAAGTTTACGAGGTTGATGGAGGAATTAGGATGTTTCAAAGGACGTAGAGGTAATTGATAAAAATTATAGGATCTACTGAGTAAAAAACCCTATTTAAAAATATTCAAAAAGAATATTGACAAATAAATAAGCTTTGTGTTTAGATTTAGAAAAAAACGAAATATATTGTTCTTAAAAATAAATTCAAAATAGTAAAATTAAGATGATCAACCTATGATTACAGAGTTGGACATTTTGATAACTTTCCTTCCGTATGTCTGCATGTTTTTAAAGAAAAATACCTTCATGATATGGCTACTCGAGCAGAAGGAATAAGTGGCACATTGTTGAAAAAACTTCTAATGCTTGAGCTTGTTGAAGAGTCCTCTGTTACATGTTTCTAGGCCATGTTGGCCATATTCATAGTTATATTTTAGCTTTTTTCATTTCCCTTTAGGCCGAGGATTTCTTTTTATTTTTTCAATATGTAAGTCTATATGCCCCGTTCTATGCACTTCATGTATACATATTTTGAAATGAAGGAAAGTGGTGCTCCCTCTAGCGATGCTAGTTTAAATATTCTTTTTCTTTGAATATTTTTTCCTTTGAATTTATACATATTCTTTTTCTTTGAATTTAAATAAAAATTATGTCAACAAGAAAATCAATCGATGATAGTTTATAAAGTCTTAAATCTAACTCCTAGCATTTTCCTTTTCCCTTGTGTTCTCCCTCTAGCGATCTTGATCCATCCATCTTCACATTTAAATCATGTTCGCTTACTCAGAATGTAATTAGAATGGAATGGAATAAAAAAGTAATGGAAATAAATGAACTTTTCCTTTCATTATTTGGTTCACGTTGGGAATGGAACTTTAATTGGAAGCAAAAGAAAAAGATTAACTTTTCTTCTAATGTATTTGATTCTGTATAAAATAATAATGATATCCTTAAACTTATTTCTTCAGTATGTATGATATGTGTTTGATACAATAAATCAATGGTTGAGTACTTTCTCGTTGCGAGACGGTAGAAAGAAATAATAACTTTACAATTTATCTTAAAATCATTATACCGGTCTTTATTTGCCAATGAATATGACTACAATCCTCTAGATTGTCTATATCCATTTTGAAATAGAACGGACAGTGATATGACTTTGATATTCATAAATATCCATATCTGTAAATACATTTTATTAAGTTTGCATAGCTTTTATTGTGTTTCATCTATATATCCAATTTAATCTACAAATATGATCGGATACATTCGTAGCGATCTGCTCTCGTACTTGTTTTTATTAAAAAATGATTTTTATAATTGTATTCATTTAAAAATAGACCAGAATATAAATATATAAAGGGATTGGGGGGCTTACACCCACGTGTAGGTAACTTTCCTGCACCCACCCCTTTTTCCATTATTTTTTTTATTTTATTTGAAATGAATCATTAGGGGATTTAATTAGAATATTGAATGAAACATGCGTTCCAAATTTCCTGTAAAACAGATATTTCTAACATCTCCATCGGAAGGGACCGATTTTTAGCAAATCTCAGACGTTAAAATTTGAACGTCTTGATGGATAAGTTAGAAGTTTCGAAATAAGTTGAAATTTGAATGATACGATGGTGATATATTGTGATGTAAATCCCCTCGAGGATTCAATTCAAAAAAATAAAAAAAAATAGAGGGGGGAAACGGTGGATGTAGGAAAGTTACCTAAACATGAGTGTAGCTCCTTTTCCCATATATAAATATCACTTTAGTTGTACTTATGTATGTGAATCCGTTTAAAAATGTAAATATAACCGTAAATTTAATTATGTAATGTTATTGAATAAATATATTCAGTATTGCCGCAAGTAGCTATTTTAATTAACAAATGTTCATGGATATATTCATATCCATGAAACTGTTAAGAAATATATAGAAAGAATAAATAGATTGCATTAGATTTGTTTGATATGAATTTTCTGTTTACCAACATTAAAAATATTGACATTTCTATCTGATCGACGTAAAGATGGATATAAATGTGGACATCTACTTGAGATCCATGGATTTCTGCTTCTATCCATGTATCTATTGTAAAAATATATATAGTTAATATATATTGGCATTCATATCCTTGTTCATTTTAAAATGAACATGGATATAGATATCATGTTGATGTCCATAAATATATGTATCAAATCTGTGTATTTTCATTTTAATATGCAAATATGGTATAGTTGTTGTTATTAATTAAATATATCGATTTACTTCATTTGATATCCCACAAACCAATTCTAATATGCAAACATATATAGATCTATAATTATTCGATCTATAGCAATATATGTTATTAACATCTGCAATCATATCCATTTTAAAATGGATACAAATATAGATACCATTTTAATATCTATAAATATTTGTATATATGTATGAAAATGAATAAGCATAGACTAATACCTATATTTTTCTTACTCATATTCAACTGCCCATATTCGACTATTTGCATCTTTGAAGAGATATATTTGCAGCAATGATATAAAAAATAGCAAAGGTTAAAGAAATATATGGTACCTCAAATGACTATCAGCGTAAATGTTGAAAGAATGGAATCAGGGGGTGCATTGGAACGATGACTCCCATGTATAAATGAATTGAGCCTCCATTATAATCATTATTCATATGTTTCTTCTGTCGCAACAACCACGGGAATGGAAACAATGCGAGGAATGATGACACCATTCCTTCTCAATTCCTACTTAGCAAATGAGGCCGGGTTTCTCCTTCTTTCATCCATCAATGGCTCCCTCACTCCCCTCCACTCCGTCCAAAATATGGTCAGCCTCCACAAACACTATCATCTCGATGTCATAGTTGAAGGTTATGGAATGAACCTTAAACGCATCACGGAAGCGTGAAGATCGCATCATATGCAATCGGGAGCGACTAGTTGCATTAGTGGCTCGGTGCAGCAGAATTTAAAAAAAATCAAATGATGAAACCACTTGATCTGAGAACAATTCTCGAATCGTTTCATCTAAACCACAAAGTAAATATCGAAATACCTCTTGAAACGTGGTAGCGGTCATGTCTCTAATGCAAGAGACCTCCTGTCTTAAATCTGATCCGACGGAGGAGACGCTTGCGGGTACATTGATGAAACGTATGCTCCTCGCAATCTGAGTTGATAATCAAAGCAGTGAATCTCATGATCTCATCACATGAGATCCGATGTCTTCTTCACGAGAGAGGTGCACCGAAGGAGACGGAAATCCACGAGTGGTCGAAGCGGCGGCACAACAGTGTGGCGATGATAACGGTCTTCTCTAGGGCAAGAGTTGGACGACCATTCTTATATGAGAGAAGGGGCCACGTGTATGATAATGAGAGAGAGAGAGAGAGCACTTGCAATTGTTGTGTGTAAAATGAAGAGCTAAGATTGCCTCTTCTTTTATAATATTTTGGGAGTCCATGGATCTCAATCCATGGACAATACAAATTCAATGGTTGAGATTGATTTGTGTTTCTTTCAATGTCCATGATTTTATTGTAAAAATACAACAATAATAAATTAAATTAAATATAAATTGAGTAATAATCAATGTAAATCAGTTTTAATTACATCAATCAATCTTGGAGAAATAGGAAGCATGCAAGCCTCCTTCCATAAGGGGGTAGACAACCCCTAATCCTATTAGGACTTGGTGATTGTCCACCCTCTCCTAATAGGAAGGTGGTTTTCTTCTCCTTTTACATGAGATTACACATCCCATGAAATTTTCCATAATTTTACAATAACAATTGTTGTAAATTATTTCAAAAAAATAATTCCAAATTATTTTGTGAAATATCAATCATACCATTGGAAATTTGTGAATCACATTCACAACACAAAATAAAATGTAAATTACATTTTCAATAAAATGTCCAATGTGAATCCAATTCACATCAACATTTAAATCATAAATATTATTTATAAATAACTCTCTCCGATATATTATAAATCATATTTATAATATATGTGTTAATATGGATAGTGATATCCATATTATTCATATCCATAATAATTAAATCATATTTAATTAATTTTCATGTATTTCATAATATGAATCGCATTCACATTATTTATGATAATTAAATCATATTTAATTATTAGCAATTATTGGATACACATTTATCAATTTAATTATTCATGAACTCTTTCGAGAATAATGCGCTTTCTCCGCAGATACTTAGAGATAAGGATATGGCGCTTGTGCGTTCCATGTATAATGAATTGTATATTGAGATCACATCTCAAATCCAAATCTCGGTGGGACCTCTCATGTATGCTTGATTAAATCAAGGATGTAGATATAATCTTCTCATTGCATATGAATCATAATTAGATCAATGACCAACATTTAGACTAAGGCAACATCACTTCTCTAATAAGAGGACTCACTAAAATCCAGGCATGTTTCATCACTCCCTCGGAATGGAAGCGTCATGGTTATACAATCGTTTATGACCACATCACTCTCAGGTATTCATAATACATGTACATCTTGCATACTGGAAGACCTAGAATAAACGTGAAGATTTAGATCAGTTTTATACTGTCATCTTTAGGGTTTTTTCACTAAGTTTTCCATTCGGTCATTGGGAGTTGGTATCGATCATATGCCTTCCAAAAGCATATATCATACATGCAAATTCTTGTCATGCTTTCAAAGCAAGACAACCAAGCATGGAATCTAATCGGTCCCAATACTCCATGAGTAAGCTCATGTCTTCCGATTCACAAGTGAACTTGTAAGATCCTTTTGAAAGATCGTATTACTCATATGCCTTGTACGCACACCGGCTCGTCGATGTATAGACCTTGATTAGGACATCAACCTATCGATCTGCCATATATACATACTTAGACATATAACAATATATATATCTCCAGTTAGAGGATGCACACCTATACCATGACAATATACAACATATCTCTATCTCGTTAAGTAAACTCTTTGACCTAACTTATTTGACACCTCTGAATCTCTATTCCTATGCAGAGGATCTGCATCAAGAGGTAGGTCAGAAGTCAGCCTATAGAGAAAGGATTGCCATCTCTTCTCGGGCTGGAGATCATCTCTTAATAATCATTTGATGGTGCTTGATGAGTCCTCAATCTAACTCTTTGGATATTCATCCAAGCACTGGCCTCTATGATTCAACATTTGAATCAACAGCTGCATGATCATTAAGATGGCCATGGTACATAACCCTAATTGTACTAAGGGACCTTATAGTGCATTCATTCATTTGATTCTCAGATAGCGAGTGAAATAAACCAATAACTTTTATTGATATGTCAAACATTACAATAACATTTATTGTAGGGATGGTCTGCCCCAGGCTCACATGGCTAACAATAGTTTATCCAATTATATAATTGTCTTTGTTGTAAACCATTTAAATGGTATGGTGGTAGTGCAGTGTGTCTACCACCCAAAAAGTTCAAAGTTCAAATCCCCCATTGTGAGGGTTGTGTTAGGTAGTCAACAACTAGCGTAAAAAAGTTGAATATTTCAATATGGATTTGAGTAAGAATCCATGTAGTCAACCTTGCTTATAGTGGGAGAAGGCTTTTCCATTTTTATCTGTAGCTGTTGGGGTGTCTGTTGATTGGTTTGTATGATTTTTGTCCAAATATTTTGTTTTCTATTAGCATGGTGAATCAAATTGAAAATTTTAGTTGACAATGTTAAGTCAAATTAGAGTTTACCATGTGATGTCGAGCCAATTTTCATATGGATGCTTGGACATATCAACCCTCCAGAGATAGAGATAGTTGGAGTATCAACATTAATCATCACACACATCGGGCATGATCAAATGATATCGAACATCTTATATATTACAGAAGGCTCGAAAGAAAGTGAACTTTAAAGTTTAAACACATGACTAAGCCATGTCGAAAGTACCTAACAAATGCAAGGATCCTCTCTTTATTATCGTCTTTGATGATATGAAGTTCGAATCTTGCTTCGAAGGAATATGCCTATATGACTAGTAAGCTCTTAGCACGAATTTAGAAAACAGAATGCTCCTGCCTTCGAAGGAATATTTCTCTAATCAATATGTCATCTTATTTTTGAAATATATTTTCAATGTGTTGTAATTTATTAACTAAATTTCTCAAACGTTCTCCGGCCATAATATGTGTATCTCTTGCCTCCAACATGACTACTAAAGAACAATTTCTTCCATCACTAATCTTCTTCCAATTACGAAACCCGTCAATAAAAAAACATTTTTGTCATGCTTGAAAAATGCGCTTTAGCTCATATAAGGGAGATATATATTACGTATTTGTCTAAACTAAACATGGCATATCATTATCAATTAAAAACACTAAATATTTATCGATTACAATTTTAGATAAGATAGATACCACTACCTAATTTAATCGAGTGTAGAAGATTAGGGTATGATAGTAGGCTACTATGATTAACATTATGACATTAGAAATGTTAATCTGAGTAATAGAATTTATTCATTTATTTGATATAAATGGCATGAATTAATAATATTAAATGTTAAATGTATCATCCGGTTTCCAATCAAACCCGGACTTGATCCGATTTGAATCCGATTAACCCAATGAAGTTATCTGGCAATATTACACAATCTAAAACGATCAATTGATCGTGAATCAGAAGTCGTTCGGACGAAATCGACCAAAAATCGGTCGCATCGTAATGCGTGCCCGAAAAAGTCGTGACGATAATTCGAAATCCGCAAAACAAACTGAGACCGTCATTAAATCCGATTCGACAAAATAAGACCAATGGAATCGACCGCTCGTCAATCGGAGGTGTTTGGTCTTTTAATTTTGCAAAATTTAACCGTAAAACAAAATTGTATATCGAAAATTTAGGGCATTCAAACCCGATCAAAAATATATCAATATTACATCCATATTGATCGTCATTCAAAGACGGTCCAATCGAGATATTGTGTGTCGAAATCCGAGGCCCGAGGTGTGAATACGGTCAACTTTTGTATATCAAATAAAAAGGTGAATTATATATATATATATTTACTTATTTCTCTGCTATAGCAGACAGCCAGCAGAGCCATATGGCTTCTCAAAAAATTTCCACGTAGAGCCTTCTCCTCTCTACTTGGTCGAAACTTATACCCCTCCTCCCTCTATAAATATGAGTCCTCTCTCCCTATATATATATATATATATATATATATATATATATATATATATGTCAACATTTCCCTCTAAAGTCTCCCCCATCCTTACCGTATTCTCCTCCAAGAAACCCTCTTTTTTTTCTCTCCATAGATGCTGTTGTTGTTCCTTTGGAACTGCTCTCATACGGCTACTCCTCCTGCTCTTGGTGCATCTGAGCAACTATTGTTGCTCCCAACAGTTCCAATATGTTGTCTTCTGCTATAAAAGACCTCTAGCAACCTTTGAAGAGCAAGATCAGGAGCTGCAGCTTCTTTGCTCTAAATCCCAACCCTGCATGCAAGAGAAATTTTGATCTCCAAACCTTGGAAATCAAAGGTACCTCCCTATATCTCCTTGCTGCCATGCATGATGTTTTACCATTCTTGATATCTAATTAATGCTTATAGTCCATACAAATGATTCCATGTTTGTTTGCTAGGATTTTGGAAAAAAATTTCTTGCATTGGAATCTGGATCTAATAGTTTCTAGAATTGGGACTGAACAACTTCAGAAATTTAGATTGAATAATCCATGGAATATGTATTTAATAGTTTCTGGAATTTGAATTGGATAATTTCGGAATTTTGGATTTGATAATTTCTGGAATCTAAAATTAATAGTTTCTGGAATTTAAATAAAATAATTTCTGAAATTTGGATTTAATAGTTTCTAAAATCTGATTTGAATAATTTATGGAATCTCGACTGAGTAGTTTTGGAGTCTGAATTGAAGGAGTATGGATCATAGTTGCAAATGTTGAAATTTTATGCCAATTTGTGCTGACTAAAGTTGATTAGATTCACACTTATAGTTCTTTGTTTGTTGCCTTATAAATACACACACACACACAAATTCATGCCAGAGTCATGATATTTTAATAAGACTACTATTAATAGTGAAAGTACATACAAAATTTCAGCATGTAAGAAATAGGGAACCCAGATAACTTCTATGCCTTGGAACCGTGAATAGGGAGACATAATAATAATGTTTCACCAATAATAATAATAATAATATGAGGATTTGACGGGATTGACATCGTACTAAATTAGACTGAAGTCAACATATAATCTGTGAGAGAAATTTCCATTTTAGCTGAACTTTAACAGGGATCCAACATCTTCATCTATAGAGTTTGGAAGACCTAAACCAATGGTCTTCTTTAGGATGCTTTGAAAAAAAATTGGATTGAAAGTCCTAATTCCCAGTTACTGTGTATATATAGGAATATAAAGAAATATGTTTAGCAATTATATATATATATATAGAAGAAAAAAATTTGAGTTGAAAATTCTAAATTCTTGTTATTGTATATATGTATATATACATGTATAAAGAAGTAGGTTCAGCAATTTCAAAGATATATATAGAAAAAGCCAGGAGCGTTAGCATCAAATCATCTTAACTTTCATATCATCTAGTGTTAGAGTCCATGATTATAAAGTTGAAAGATTAAGGAATTAGTGTGTAATGTGCTTAAATCATATCGATATTTAGTCAAATTCTCTATGACAAAAGACCTAGAATCGTTCAATAAATCATAAAGTAATATCAATAAGATCGTTTATCAAGAGATCTAGATCTATGCGAATAACCACAAATAAAGTTGAGAAAGAGATGAGTAGTCATCCAAGTGAAGATGATTGTGAATAAGTGTTGTCTTATAATTTAGAGTACGATTACAATGAACCTTACATCTGACCGTGCGAGGGTGCGGTGACCTTCAATTGGGCGGAAGATAGGAAGCCCAGTTAGGGCAGCGGCCGCCAAGTGCGTGGGTCTAGGATCCCAGTCCCTTCACGATTTTTATGCGAGCTCATATTATTTTTACGCCTCGTTGGGATCCCGACTTTAGACCAGTTCCGATGATCCTTTGTTTTAGGATACCCAGGCTGCGGGGGATCCTCGGTTTTAGTTTTCTTGTACGAGCTCGGTTGTCCGTTACCGGTCGGGCCATTTTTCTAGAGTGACTTTTTTGGGAAGTCTCTCTCACCCGTCTCAGTGGCGTAGTTTTGGAGTAGACCTATCCCTCTATTGGACCACACTTCCAATTAGAGGGTGAGATGGAAGAGCCATTTGTATGCTACCTCACCGCTTGAGTTTTACTTTCGCCAACAGACTTGGCGATTCTACATCCAGATCATCCATATATACATCTACATCTACATAATCAAGAGTTACATCTGAGAGTTACCGTAAAGGTTTGGAGAAAATTACAATTAAAATTGAAATGATTAGAAATGACTTTAATCTGGTTCGAAGTCCCTATAAGTTAGTGGATGTGTTGGGAACTTGGTTATGATGCATTACACAACACCGCGTACCTACGGAGGCACTCCAACCCTAAGGCACTTTAATACCTCAGAGTCATAGTGTGAGGCTACATACAGACCAAGACCACAGACTATCCACTAACTCAAAAGTGTAAATAGGATTAAGAATCAAATCAATCGTCACAATATCATTCCATTACCAAAAACCATGACATCTCAATAATCAGAAAATAGCATCTATATGTGCCATCAACTATATATACATGATCCACAACATGATCTCCAATACCCAAAATTATGATCTTTAAAAGGCAGGAAATCATTATATGTTTAGGGTTTGTTATCTAAACTTTATATAAATATATATGGGAAGAATGGAAAAAAGAGGTGAACATGTGATCTACATACCAAACAGTTGAAAACCATTCTCTATGCATGTAGTGGTAGATTTTTCATCATACATGCCTTTCTACTTGCTTGCTTTTGAAAATATTAAATGCATGTTTTTTATAAGTTTTTGAGAGGTATCAGCAACCGTTGACGCCTCTTCTTTCCTAAACATATTTTGGCAGGCAAAAAGCCTGTTGTTCAGTAGCTCTTGATGATTCCAGGCGATAGGGTTTATACCAGACGATATGTTGTTTATTTTGTCTTAGTTTTTGTTCGATTGATAATGTAATATGTTTGCTTTCTCTTCAGCCAGATTTTTGAGAATACTGTATGTACTGTCAGTCACTGTACATTTTGTAAAATAAATGGAAGTTAATGAAATAAAATTTTGGTGGCATTTGTCTCTATTAGCTTTGTGGTTATGATTGCGAGTGTGAATATCATATGCAATTGTTGCAGCGCGAAAAATTTCCCCATAAATTCATGCTTTTAATGCGATACCAGTGAATGTAATAGTGTGAAATGTGTGTAAACGGGCACTCGGATCCTAAGGTGTTCACATTAAATTAAGAATCATGATGTAAGGATACATAAACGTGCATAGTAAAATAAAATTTGTATTATATTCGAAGTTCACGAATCCTTATGACACAATAGTTCTCGATTGATTTTATTCCTAACATTTTTCACAAGAGATGAATGGTATTATTCCCTCCAACTTAGTTGAACAATTTTTAAACAGTTCTATCTGCGGTCCATTTAGAATCGCAAATAAGTTGGATAGTTTGAAAATGTTGATTCGATGATACAGAATGAATTGTTTTGAAATTGAAAATATTTACATTATTGTTCTTTACGTGATTTTGAACTTTTAAAGCATTTCCGATAATGATAGATTAATGAGAATATAAAAAAACCCATAGTGAAATATTAAGATAGGGATTCTCTTACACTATTTGGAACATGTCACGTTTAAAAAATTGAATTTAATTTGGTTCAGACTTTCCTAATCATAAAAACTAGTGCTTAAGCATGTGGGATCATGTTATGTTAATAACTACATAAAGTTGATATATATACACATTCTTACAGAATGAAGATGAAAGATTACTGATCTGAAGTGTATCCCGATTTGCAAGACCGAACACGACACAAGCGCACCACACACAACAACAAGCTTCCGGCGAAAATCAGGAGAGGGGCCAAAGGGCATTGGAGATCACAACTGCGAGCCAGCGATGCTGGCAACCTGCACCTGATTCCCGACTGGGTGGGAAATGCAAGTCTGCAAGTGCAAGCGCCAAAGTGCGATTATAGACCACGGTGATAGTTAGGAGTCAACACGACTAAACAGGCAGGGACGAACAGAGTTGCCGACTAACGATGATCAGTAATACAAGATGAAAATGTGTTGAGGAGCTTAGACTTAATGGGGAAGAGAGAATGAGTATCATGAGTATTTTAATATAAAGAATGAATGGATACGGGCCCAATGGTGTTGGAAAACCAAACATCGTGCATGCATTATTTAAAAAAAATGAGTGCATGCATTAAAAACATACAACTCATGCATGCATTAAAAATTTAAAAACGCACGACTCATACATTCATTAAAAACGTGTACAACTCATGCATGCATTAAAAATTTAAAAACGCACGACTCATACATTCATTAAAAACGTGTACAACTCATGCATGCATTAAAAGCTGTATATCATCTTCAATTGTTTTACTTCATAGCTTCATGCAATGCTATTATATAGACCATTTTTTTACTTTTCTTTGCCTTACCAAATACACATAATAAATGCAAATTTAATGGGGTTGGTGGGGGCCTAGCCCCCACCCACCCCCCTCTATCTCCGTTCCTGCTCCATCCGGATAGTGATTTTTTAGTGATAGCAAAATTGCTAAAATCGACCTCGCCTGGATTGAGGCCATGAGAGTCGTTCTTTCACATGAAACTTGAATGACATAATTTAGTGATATATTAATGAAAATCCATGGAAGTATATTTCAAAAAGAAGAAAAATGGGGCAGAGGGAGCCAAGTCGCTCCCCCCAAGGAATAAATACATTTTACCTATATATATATACGAGAGAGAGAGATATGATAGAATCTAGTAGTCCAGAATCATTGCTCCCATGCTCTCACATGATCATCCCCTCTTGATCCTGTGAGAGCCAAAAACTGCGAGAGCATGAGAGTCGTGATTTTGGACCACTAGATTCTGCTCATCTCTCTCCTCCTCCAATCAACCAGGAGATAGATGACAAAATCTAGTGATCCAGAATCACTGCTCTTATGCTCTTATAATTTTTGGCTCTCACATGATCAACTCTATATAAAGAAGAAATGGGGTTGTCCTGGGGGGCTAACTTAGCTTCACCATCCTCATTTTTCTATTTTTTTTATTTTTGAAAAATGAATCGATGGTTTTCATCATTATATCCCTATATTATGTCATTCAAATTTCATGTGAAATAGAGACTCCTACGAGCTCCATCAAGATAGGCTTTTTTATATGATCGTATAATTGTTGAAATCGACCCCATCAGGATGGAGGCCGTATGAGTCTTTAGTTCGTACGAAACTTGAATGACATAATATAGGGATATAATTATGTAAATACACATAAGTATTTTTCAAAAATAAAAATAAAAATAAGGAAAATAGGGCAGGGGAGCCAAGTTAGCTCCCCAAGGGGCAACCTCATTTTACCCATATAATATATGCACATAATTATTTAAGTGAATAAATAAAATCTGAAAAAATGAATTGAAAATATAAAAATATGTATATAAATAATTTATGAATATAAAAATTATGTATATAAAATAATAAAATATATCTTACAAAATAAAAATAAAATACACATCAAATATAGGTATATATACATGTAAATATTAACATATAATAAAATCAATTCGTAAAAATAAATAAAAATCACAATAAAATACTACATAAAATAAAAATTATTTTCATGTTATGACAAAAAAACAACAAAATTATTTATTATTTGTAATCTAATTAATAAGGGAATTTAGCTCAGCTGGTTTCTGGGTTGGTCCACATGGTCCAATCAGAAGCCAGCTTTTGTTGACCTTCGGTCAACTGCCCCTTTGGCATTTCTGACTTGTCAGAGCACCTCGAGTCCCCAACTTTCTCCCTTTTTCACGAGAATCCTAATGATCAAATGATCTTGATACTTGAATGAATTTATCAATGGGATCTCCATGATTCTCGCCCTAAAATCAAATCCCATCGATCTGCTTCGAGCTGATCAAAATTCCTGTCGCAAGATGGCACCTCCATTTATGTACAAATAAACCCCTCATGTCCCTTTTGAAGTTTGAACCAATTTTGTCCATTGTAACCCCATGACCTCGAGTAATATGTTTTCCTGGTGACATCAGATGATCGGAGGAGGCATTGGCTTCAAGAAAGGAGGCTGAATCAGTGGTCCAGAGCTCGCCGGAGGCTAGCTCAGGCGACTCTTCCCAGCTCCCTGGAACTTCACGCGAGAGCTGCTCTTTCCTTCATTTTCTTATCACATTTTATTTCCATGGCATAGTTCCAGCCTCAATTTCTTTATTTAGCATATGACTTAGTGTAATTTTGAGATCTGAAATTACTGGAGCTGCAAGCTATAACTCGAAATCATCATTGAATCGACCATGTTCTGACCCATAATCGCCTCCATTTCATTCCCCATCACCTACTTCGCAAAACCCCCATCTTTTTCACCCTAATTATGCACGAATCCAGTCCACGGAGCTCCTTCTGTCGCCTTCCGTTAGAGCTCCATCGCCCGTCCATTTCACAGTGCATAACAACTTCCAATTGTGTCGAGGGAGTCCCCCGCGATCCCCTCAATATTTTTTTGTGTAGGAGCTACGCTCTAACCATCCACTAGGGTGGAGAACAAAGCCAAATCAGGATCTGATGAATACCCATTCATCACTCTTTATTCTTATATTTTAGCTACAAAAACCTATGCAAATGCATGTAGATATGTGTAAATAGGAATAATTAGCAAAAGCATGCATTGTGTAAAAACTTATAATTAGCATGTTTTTGTGCAAAAATAAAAGAATAAAGATTAAAAAGAAAAAGAGGGAAATATTTAGAATAAATATTGAGCAACCTAACCCAAGGGAGGGCTCAGCATGGGCCTGACCGCATAAAAGCCAAGTAGAGGGAGATAGGGGGCTCATGTGTAAATATCTTATGTAAATAAGTAAAATTATATTTTCCTCACCCAAAAATATGTTTGTAAATATTTGTACATATTTATAAAGTATAAAAACAAAACAAAAAGCTAAAACCAAAAAGACCAAAAATATCCTTTCACCATGTACATGGACCATGCCTCCTTATTTATTTAACCTTATAAATAAATAAAATTATTTTCTAAACTTGTTGTAAATATCCTATATTATATATTGTAAATAAATAAAATAAAAAGAATCAAAACAAAAATCAAATAAAAATTACAAAATTAAAAATACAAAAATATATTGTACATATGCCATGTACATAGTTGTACATAACTATTTATTTCACCTATGTATATAAATAATAAAAATAAAATAAAAATATCCTTTTATTCCTCATTTTATTCTATAAATAAATAAAATATAAAATAGGAATAAAAATGTATAAAAATAACTAATTAAAAATCAAAATTAAAAATCCTATATTGTACATATACCTATATATAGCCCTACTATGTAAATACCTTCTTTTTATTTTGAAAAATTAATTAAAAATCACCAAAAAATAGAAAAAATTAAAATAAAAATATTTTATGTTTTGAGTTTTTAATAATTCGGCCATTTCCTATTTTATTTCGAATTTTCAAATTAATTATGGCGTGGCCTCTCCTGATTGGTCCACGGGGGATGTTGACCGCCCGGTCAACTCCCCCCTGTGGACCACTTCCCTTGCGGATCTGATTCCCGACCCGATTTCTCAACCTTTTAGCGAGCAGATCCGATCTCCATCCACTCAAACCCAGGGCTCCGATTGCCAAGGGAAGATCCATGATCCCCGCGTGCACCTTCTTTTAGGGATCCGCTCCTTGGATTGCTCGCCCGATCATCATCTTATCGGACCCCTGGATCATATAAAGCATCTCCTCCGGCGACCCATTCGATGATCTTTGGCTCTCCACCCTTCATCCCGTGACCTCCACAGCAGTCCCTGAGGTGACAGCTCTCGATTGCCCGTGTCGCAGCGAGGAGGGGGTGGCCGGACCATTGATCCGGCGACGTAGCGTCGCCGTGCTCCGCCCAGTGCAGGAGCTCGAGCCTCAGGACCAGACGACCTTCGAGGCCACGACCGGGAGCTACCCCAGCTCCAGCCCAGTCTACTGCGCCACCCAGGTAACCACTTAGCTTTCCTATTTCGCCTAATTTCGAGTTTGCCCCAAATCGTAGCTCCGCTGTATTCCGTTGATTCCGGCCATCTCGCATACCCTTTCGATCATCGGAACCCACGTTCACCATCGCCTTTCCTCCACGCACCTTCTCCGCCCCTTCATTCAACCCAGCTCGCACAGGAGCTGGGGTTCGAGCTCCACCGTCCGTCGCTCGCCGGAGCTCGCTCATCCCGACGCATCGACCACCTTCACGCCGCCTCATCGGGTCGAGGCATTTTGCCCTCGACCCGCGAAGCTTCTGAGCTATTTTGCAGGTCCATAGGAGGCCATCTGAGGCTTCCCTACATCCAGGCCAGGAGCTTTCCTCTGCCGACCTCGCCGGAGCCCCTCCAGGGCTCGGCTGGGCCATCGGAGACCACCAACAGCTGCGGAGCTTCATCGCGGACCTGTTCCGATCTTCAGAGGCAGCAGACGAGGACCACCGCGCTCGCACGAGGCCGGCGAAGCTCGCCGGCCAACTGTTCTTCCAGGATCCTCGAGCACCGTCCGATCACCCTCAGCGCCCCAGGTCTCATCACGTCCATCCATTCAGGAGCTGCAGCCACCGCTTGATCAGCCCGAGGGACGATCTGGACCGTTAGCGCAGAGAGAGAGGCACCAGCACCCGAGGCCGTCAGATCTTCCACGTGCCCTCCTCTGAGACGTCGATCAGGCCCACGTGCGGAAGGAGAGAAGCGCCCGTCGTCCAGAACCGTCAGATCTGCTACGTGGCGCACATCCGGCCATCGGCGTAATAAAGGGGTAATTTACCGTAGGCCCCCTCTTAGTTTATGTTTTTAGATTTAGTCCTGTAAACATTGTGTGCCTTTTATTTACGTTGGGATATTTGCACTTGGGACCCCGTACCTTAGCTTATTTGCATTTATGCCCCTGTTTGTGTGAGCCACGTGCGTCGTCACGTGTATATTTGGTGTAATTGCACATTAGCCCTGTAGTTCTGGATGTTTGTTAATGAATGAAATATTTTTAGTAATTGCATATATGCCCCTGTGAGTGTTTTAATTGCACATGTGCGTCTTTTAGTGGGTTATTTGCAACATAGCCCCTGGACTTTTTGGTACGAGTTACCAAAAGGTCCTCGGACTTGTTTTCTTTGCAAAAAGGTCCCTGAGTGCCCCAGGCACGCGCCACGTGCGTGCGTTGCTGGGTTAATTGCACCTGGACCCCCAGAACTTCGGGTATTTGCACTTAAGTCCCTGTGCACAGTGCCCTCTTTTGATTTTTGAATAAAATATCAAATCACCTCCAAATTCGATGAAAATTTGACACATGGCTCCTGCCATGTTGTAGAATTTTTGAGAATTTTTGAGGACATTTTTGATTTTATTTGTTATTTTTAAAAATTCAAAAACCTTTATTTTAGCTACTGTCTAGAATTGAAAATCCCAAAAAAAAATATCAAAACCCTCTCAAAAATTCCACAAAAATTAGGTACTGTTTCCGTTGTGTTTCTTGATTTTCTAGCCAATTTTGGCTATTTTCACTCATTAAAAACCCTAAAATTCAAAAACACCTAAAAACTCATAAAAATCATAGTAGATAATCTAAAAACCCAAAAACAATAATTTTGGTACTCGAATTTTCCTTATTTTATCTAGAATACAGGAAAAATACCTCCAGGCCCTCCTGAGATTCTTAGATATTTTATCTTTGGATTTTGGGCCTGGCTGGACAGTGCCTTGCATTTTCAGTACTGTTTGATTTTTAGAAAATAAAATACACATTAGAAAAATCCCAAAAATTCACCAAAAATACTAAAAAACCTAAAAAACATAAAAACAATTTTGTTTGAATTTTTTCCTGATTTTTGACACATTTAATAATTAGTTGAAGCTTGCTTGATTTTGTGTTTCTTTTATTTTCTTCACATTTAAAAATCCAAAAAAAAATATAAAAATCATTAAAAACCACTAAAAATACTTGTCTTTTATTTCATTTTATTTTTACTACTTCGTAGGCCTTTGGCCAACCCGTGCTCCTTGTGTTCGACCCTGGGTGCTATACCAGGTTAATCTCATAGCTGGACCGCTATTTTTGTGCTTGATTGATTTTACGTGTTTTGAGTGGTCTGATTTTTCTTGATATACCTATCCTCTGAGATCCGGGTCGCAACGACCCTTGTCTTATTACCTTCACCCGGGTCTTTGGGAATTTTGGGTTATCAGGATCCCCAAGTCCTTTGAACTCCCATGCCCCCATCAATGAGGCCCAGACTTACTTGAAGCTCTCTGAATGTGCGACTTGGACCCAAGAACGATCCAAACCATTTAACAAAGGCAGAGATGGTTAGAGCATCGAGAAATTGATGATCAAGTCAACCCCTCCTCAGTATTCTTCCAGGGCATCCCAGTGCCGTCGGATTAGAGGGGAGCGCCAGGTTATTTCGAAGCTGTTGGATCTTTGGCGAAGCGAAGCCTTCATCGGTCGTTGAAGGTGCTACGTGGAGTGCTGTGAGCCACCTGATAGCGCACCTGATTGGGTAAATTATTAAGTAACCAACATGCCTTTTGTATTTTCAATTTGATCATGTAAATATTAAGTTACATTTAAAAAACTAGTGTAAAATTTGCAATCGAGACCCCGTACTTTATTTTTTTTTCAATTTGGTTTACACCATGTCACCTCACGTGGCGACCCCGTGAGGTGGCATTTTGTTGGGAATCCCTCTCGGGTTCTGTTATTTTGATTTAGTGTTTTAATTTTGTAAAATAGTATAATATTTTGGGATAATTTTTACGAAGAACCTTGAACTTTATTTTTATTACAAATATATCCCTACCATGATGTTTTATTCTATTTATGTCCATTTATGTTTATTAAATAGCTTCAATGCATCAACATTTTGGGGAAATATCCCGTGAATGGTTGATATTGCTCTAGTATTTCCCCCCATTTTTATTTAGCATTCCATTGCATGTTTTCATTTATTAAAAATCATTTATTAGCTATATTTTCCCTATTTAGCTATAAAAATACAAAAAATAAAAAACCTTATCTAAAAAATCCAAAAAATGGATATTATATATTAATATTTAGCTATGTTATTCATTGTGTGAAATGTAGCAAGGCATATGATTATTAATTACGAATTTAAAGAAGTAAGATACGAATAATATTCATTGTTATATATTAAACTACAGAAGATATGACATTCGTTGCCTTAGGCCAATTTTCTTGTAGGACTAAAGTATAACATTGACGCTTTCCTTCCATTTAATGAATAAATCTTTGATCACTTTTAATAGACATTTAGGTAAATTCCATATTTATTTGGAGAAGTTGAATGCAAAATGAAAAACAATGGGTATTGTTTATGCAAAAGTGCATGAAATAGTTCAAGAATTTGATGCAATTCAATCAATGGTTTGCATATTGACAATAGAAAGGATCCTCTGTTGTTACAATACATCAGAGTGTTGAAACAATGGAGGGTCGCTCGATCACGATCGAGCGGTGCCCACGGAAAGGTTCTTCGATAACCGTGAACCCGTGTACGCCGCTAGATTGTGATACAACATATCAAAAAATCATTTATCGACATATGTCTTAGCTGGCCAGTTCGCATGCTAGATGCCCATCATTTACCATCACGCTTTTAGGATAATTTCAAAGAGAGAGAGAGAGAAAGAGAGAGTTCTCGAAGGATACTTCCCTTTCTCAAAGTTGGATTCTATTTTTAGAACCAACTTACCATTAGATGGGTTAACAGAGAAATATATCAAGTATTGTAATTTCCCCTAAAACCAACATGCCGCAAGTCTCCCCTTTTTTATCCTTACGATCTTTGTACACCCCCTGCGAGTCTTTGCTGCTCCCACGCAGTCATATACACATAGATCTCCTTCGATTCTTATCCAGTGTATAGAAACAATCACACCCTGCATTGTCCATACATTCTGGCATTCTCCAGCAAACCTACGAGAAACTACTATCTCCATCCGTACTTGATGAATCCATGATTCATTGACATTCTTTTTGTATTTTATTTTAAAATCCTTAACAAATACATGTAAATATCCATTAATTTCCATTTCTTATCAAAATATCACTCATGAATAAAAATATATTTTTATGCATTAAAAACATGTAAACAAATAAAAGAATAAAAAGAAAGAAAATAACAAGAGAAGGCATATTGTAAATATGTATACATGTACATTATGACTAAATAAAATATAAATATAGCTGAGAAATATATTTATATTTTACTTAGTCATACTGTACATATATATATACATATTTACAATATGCCTTCTCTTTTTATTTTTCTTTCTTTTTATTCTTTTATTTGTTTACATATTTTTAATGCATAAAAATGCATTTTTATTCATGAATGTTATTTTTATAAGAAATGAAAATTAATGGATATTTACATGCTTTTGTTAAGGATTTTAAGACAAAATGCAGAAAGAATGTTAATGAATCATGGATTCACCAACATCCCTATACTTAAACTTTGCTAGTCCCTTAGCAAACACTTATTTGAAAAAATAAGGAAAAAAGAAAGAAAGTTAGAACGAATTTGTTTTCCTAAACCAATTCATGAGAACAGACAAAGGACAAAGCTTGGTCGATTCTAAAACAAGCATTTTGTCGGAGCCTTAACTAGGATTAGGGTTTTAATCTCAACAGTCATCAAGTTCCACAAATCCTTATTTAGGTTCACCTCAACAACCAGCTCAGGCCCACTTATCCATATCGCTAGCTCTATCAACCTTGAATTCAATTTGCAATGTGTGTGAATTGTTTTAGCTCTTCCTGCTTAAAGAAATGAAGAAACCACCCATCTCAATAATACACTCCCATTGGTTCCTCATCCAACTACTCTTTCCTCGAGGAGGGGGTATTTCCTTCCTTAGGTCAAGTCGTGTTGTGTCCACAATCGAGTAGAGAGAGAATGTAGAAGAATGAGAAGAGAAATGGAGTGTGACCAGTGTAGTCCCATCTCGTTGTGAGCCCAACGAGTGTAGCTAAGTCCCCACTAAGAAGTCTTTTTAGAAGCTTAGATCATTGTGGTCTTTTTTGGTATTTGGTAGCTTCTTTTTGGTAGAGTTTGTAATGTTGCTTATACTGCATCAATCTTTTATGCCTCGATGGCTATAGAGTGTTTTATTTTTCGTCCATTTTTTAGGTTTTGGAAAAAAATTATGCTAGCAGATACTTCCCTCATTCTAAGCTTTATGTCAACCCCACAACTCCCGTCTTTAGACATCCGCACCACTAGACAAGGATGAAAATACACCACTAAAATGAATTGCCCTTCACAACCCCATGCAAGTCGAGCTAAGTGCAAAGTGCATGTAACCAAAGTCAGTTCACTGATGAAGAGTTAAACGGATGACACCAAGTATTCTACTTAGACAAGTTTAAGTTGACTTCCCAAACATGGTCTCATAGAACCAAAATGTTTAAGTCATAGACTTGAAGAGTCTAAATTCCAGTTCTTAACTAGGCTCCTTACAATGAAAGTTAAAGGCCATGATCAAGGTCTATCCTTTAGACTATTCCCAATCTTTAGTTTGAGATATCAAATTTATTCTGAAAAGTACTAATGCAAATGCAATCATGTTTTTTGAGAAGTATATTTTTTTGAATTTTACTCATTTTTAAGGATTTTAAAGATTTTGAATTTTTTATGAATTTTAGGACTTCGAATTTTAATGGATTTTTTAATTTTTATAAATAAATATGTACAAGAATTTTACATGATACATTACCAATATTTTATTTCAATGAAACAACTAATGAATTTAATAAATTTTATATATAAAGTATTTTACAAAGATTAGATTATTTTCACATATTTTAATAGAAATGATTTTAAACACATATTACGCATATTAAACACATATTTAAATACATATTTTAAATTAAGAATTTTAATTAGGAATTTTACACTTATTTTACTTATTAAGGATGTTATAAATAATAAAAAAAGAACGTTAAATTAACGCTTACCTACTTTTATGAATTTTATAGATATAGAAAATACATAAAAGTACGAGTTATGGACAAAAGTATACATATATATATTCCCTATACTTAGCTTGTGCTATGTCCTCATAGCATAAAAAGAGAAAAATGGGGATATAACTCATGCTAAGTAAAAGTGGGTGAAAAAGAAGAAAAAGAATAGAAATCATTCGACCCCCTATACTTATGATCCAATCATCATAAGTATAGTGGAAAACAAAAATGAGGTGACTGAAGGCAAGGAATATACAAACGAAGGAACAAAAGAAAAAGAAACAAAATCAATGAAATCACTCAGTCCCCCCTATACTTAGGATCATGCATGCTAAGTATCGAAAAGAATGTGGTCAAAAATTAGGGACCGTGATTGGTGTACAGAAAGGAAAACAAAAGAGAAGGAAAAAGAACAAAATCGAAAATGCAAATCAATGGGTAATCAATCACCATATAATTAAGATATGGTATCCTAAGTATATAAAGACGAGCAAAAAATAGGGATGATTGTGGACTGGGAAGAATATACATATGGTGGTGTACTCCAAAAATCAAAAAGCTCGCTGGTCTCTGTACATGACAAAATGAAGTAGAAGAGTGGTAATGAGTCCTGTACAAAATAGATCACTTCAACTTGGGCCAGATGATTAATAGTCTCCACATTCCTCGTTTACCACAAATGTTAGGTGACACGTCTAATATATCTATATTTCTATTGTCATACACCATTCTGACTATATACGGTCCTTCTCATTTGCTTTTTAACGTGCCAGGAAAAATTCTCAATCATGCATTGAACAGCCAGACTTTCTAACCAAGGACAAAGATCTTGTGACGAATGTGTCTATCATGTCATTTCTTCACTTTGTCCTTATAAATGAGAGTGTTCTCGTATGCTTGATTTCGAAATTCTACTAGCTCATCCAGATCCATCTTCTTCTTAGTTCCTCCTTTCTGCATATCAAGTGAAAACTCTCTAACAACCCATTCAGATTTGTGCATGATCTCTACATGCAAATGACATGGCTTCACATAAACCAATCTAAAAGGAGAAGTACCTAAGGGAGTCTTGTATGCAATGCGATATGCCCAAAGAGCCTAGTCTAGAAGCTGGGACCAGTTCTTCCTATATAGTCGTACAAATTTCTGAATAATGGATTTCACCTTCCTATTTGAAACTTCAGTCATGTCGTTCGTCTGTGGGTGATAAGGAGAAGATAGTATGTGATCAATACCATAGCTCTTTACTAGATTTTTTCACCTCCTTATTAATAAAAGTGGCTACCCCCATATCAAATAAGAATACGTGGAATACCGAAATGTAAAATAATATGTTCCCTCATAAATCTGCACACTGTCCTGCTATTAGTGGTTCGCGCGGGTATAACCTCCACCCATCTACTAGTAAAAAAATCTTATATAAATAGAGGGATTACGTAGAAATAGGAGACAAGCAGGCAACAAGCTGCGACGCTAGTCCTTTTTGAATTGCAAAACCAATCCTTCTGCTAACATAATCCACAACAAGAAGAATGTACTCAAAGTCAATGTTCGAAGGGAACGGTCCCTTAAAATTTATGCCACATGCATCAAAGATCTCATAAATGATAACATGTCGCATTGGCATTGCATCTCTGGCACTGACTGTCCCTTCTACTCTCTGACAATTCGGGCAACTCTTCACAAATGTGCATGCATCTCTAGTAAGAGTCGGTCACCAAAATCCGTTATAGAGTACCTTCTGCATTGTCCTGTTTCCTGAATGATGCCCCTTTCCTCTAAAGAAGGCAATGAGTGAGGACACTATTATATTCCACCTAAGGAATATATCGCGTGTAGGCTCAATCCTGTCCCTCGTGAAAAAGAATCAGATCCTCCCGATGGTAGTATTGCGACTCAGAAACTAGTCTGTCGACTTAATCCTTTGACCAACCCTGTGGACTTTTCTGTGTAATCAGAAATTTCACTATGTCTGCATACCACGGAAGCTCTGTAACTATAAAGATACTTTCTTTTGGAAATCCCTCTGCAATCTCTATCGTGTACTGTTGAACCCAAAAATCGAGGTCGTGTCAATTCACAAGGTGAATCAACAGTCGTTGAGTAGACCTCACATGAAATCCGGAATTCAGACAACAATTAACCCACAACAGAGATCAACCAATGAAAAGCAGTACAGAGTTAAAATTTATTATAACTCTATAAAAGATGTGTATAGTGCAAGTAGTGTAGAGGTCGAACACAAGGAGCAAGCAGGTAGATCAGGGCAATTCAATGCACAAAAATGTGAAAGTGATGAATTTGTCTATGTGTGTTATTTTCTGTGGGTTTCTAATTTTATATTTTTATTTTATTTTTAAGTTTATATTTTATATTTGGATTTTTAATTTTTTTTGATTTTATATTTTCTTTTTATATTATATATTTTTTGTATTTTCTTTTTCTTTTAAATTATGAAATAGAATATATATAATAAGGGAAAGAGAGAGAGTGTATATATAAATATAGGCAAAAATAAGCAAAAATAAAGGAAATAGATATTTTTGTGCTTTTTATAATTTTCTAATGTTTTCTGTGATTTTTTTATATTTTTGCTATTTTTTGGTATTTTTAAAGTTGCAAATACTCAAAACAGGGAATAAAATATAAAACCGAAATTAAAATGGAGAAATAAAATACAAAACAAAACAAAAATTCTCCAAATTGATTTTAAAATAAAGATAATAAAATAGAGAAAATTTAGAAATAGAAAATAGATTTCTAGGATTTTTTATGAATTTTTAATATTTTTTATAAAGATTTTAGGGGTTTTGTAATTTTTTTGAGTTTTGTTTTGTATTTTTTAGTGATTTTTGGCCTGAAGGTAAAAGATAGAAAACACATAGAATCTATTTTTGGGGGAATTTTCAAGAAGTTTTTATAATTTTAATGTATTTTAATGCAAATAGGGATGAAAATGCATGTTTTAATTTTTTATAAATAATAAAATACCGCAAAAATGAAAAATAAAAATATGGAGTTAAAGTAGAATGCAGCATGAACCTAAATATATTTTTGAGGATTTTTTTAGGCTTTTATAGATGCATGAAATAAATAGAAGAAATAAAAAGAAAATGCAATCCTTAGAAATCACCAAAAACCCAGGGTTAATTCTACAAAATGTCCATACGCACGTGCACGGAGCACGTGACCTGACAGAGACCTGTGCGCAAATAATGAAAACCTGGGGGGCTAGAATGCAAAATTACCATGAATTTATAACTTATTAAAAAGTTTCAGACACAAATCTAAATAATCAAAATAAATGGGAGTCCCCCGCAAAATGGCCACGCCTCACGTGCACCAGCCACGTGAGGTGACGTGGCTAGGGACCCAATTGTAAATATGGAAAGTTTAGGGCTTTAACATAAATTTTACAAAAATATTTAAATAGCAGATGAAAGATTTAATACTAATTTACAATTACAAAAATGGTTGGGGTGAATATGCAAAATACCTAGGCCTCGCGAATCAGACGGTGCTGATTATCTCACTAATGCCATGTGTCCACCCGAGAAGCGACGATGACGGTTCGCGTGGATGGCTGCGATTAGGTGGTCCTTAACGCTATCGACGGCAGAGGACGAATCAATCGGCCGATAGCTGCTCGCCAGAGCAGGCGCTCCTAATCCGACGGCGGGGAGATACTTTGTATATATCTTTATTAAAAGAAAAGAAAATATATAAAATATATAAAATATAAAAAGAAAAATATAAATCAGTAAATTAAAAATCAAAATAAAAAAATATAAAAATTAAAATAAATAAAAAAAATTAAAAATTAAAAAAACCCACAAAAAAGAGATCCAAATTGGCTAAGTAATTCACTAGACACAAGACTTGACTTTTTGTCTTCTTACTTTACTCCATGCTTCCTGTGTTCGACCCCTACTTGCTTGCCAGTTGCCACTTCACATTCTTAGTAGGGTATAATAATTTTTAATCCTTACTCTTGATTGCTTGATTGATTGTGTGGGTTAATTGTTGATAAACGTGAAGGCTTGAGTAGTCGCCTCAGCGACAGTGAATCTGATCTGTCAGACCATTACTTAGCGGCTCTCGTTTTCCCGTTTTTCAAATGGCGCCGTTGCCGGGGAGCATCGACTTGTAGAGTAGACTTTGTCTTTTTACTAGCTTAGCCATTTTTGCTTATCTTATTTTTTTGTATCATTAATTTTGGAACTGGCTGACATCTCTTTCTTGTTTTCTTGTGATGGACCACTGACCGAGGAGGATCGCCTAGGGGATCCTGAGCAGCCTTGGGAGGCGGAGGCGGCTATTCTATCCTAGCTGGCAGGAGAGAGCAGGAGGACTTGAGAGAGAGAGATAGTTGGATTTTTATTATTTTTTGTGAGAGAGAGACATTTGATAAATTTTTAATAATAAATGTAACCTGGACTTTGGACATTCGGAACCAATTTCCAAGTGTTTGTTCACTTGGGGGCTCACTGCAGTTTTGCCACGTTTTAATCGCCTTTTTTACTTTGTTTTTCAGTTTTGGTTTTCTTTCTTTTGTGGAATGAGCCCTTAGTTTTTAGAATTGCTTGATCGTGTAGTCTTAGGCCAAATACCTAACAACCATTGCATGTACCTATAGTCTTCTCGTTTGGAATTAGAATTAATTAATTACGAAAGTACTCAGTCTCGAAGCCGCGAGCCGCTAGAGGTCGTATACAGCGCTGGCAGGATCCGTTGTGGCGACACCGATCGGCATCAGAGATCGGACTTAGGCTTCGTTCTGAGTACTGATGAATACTCATTCATCACTCTTTATTCTTATATTTTAGCTACAAAAACCTTTGCAAATGCATGTATATAGTTGTAAATAGAAATAATTATCAAAAGCATGCATTGTGTACAAACCTATAATTAGCATGTTTTTGTGCAAAAATAAAAGAATAAAGATTAAAAAGAAAAAGAGGGAAATATTTAGAATAAATATTGAGCAACCTAACCCAAGGGAGGGCTCAGCATGGGCCTGACCACATAAAAGCCAAAGTAGAGGGAGATAGGGGCTCATGTGTGTAAATATTTATGTAAATAAAATAAAAATATTCTCCTCCCAAAAATAGACTAAAATAGGCTTGTAAATACTTGTATATATTTATAAAGATAAAAACAAGATAAAAATAGAAAAATTAAAAAGAAAATAAAAACATCACTCATGTACATAGTCACCTTGTATATAGTCCACTCATATTTATTTATTTAGCCATATAAATAAATAAAATTAATTTCCAAAAATCTTGTAAATATTCTATATGGTGTAAATAAATAAAATAAATTAAAACAAAAACAAAATAAAAATCACAAAATTAAAAATAAAAAATACTATTGTAAATATACCATGTATATAAATGTACATGTTTATTTATTTCACCTATGTATATAAATAATAAAAATAAAATAAAAATATCTTTTTATTCCTTATTTTATGTTATAAATAAATAAAATATAAAATGGGAATAAAATTGTATAAAAATAACAAATTAAAAATCAAAATTAAAATCCTATATATTGTATATATACCTATATATGACCCTACTATGCAACTACCTTATTTTTACTTTGAAAAATTTATTAAAAATCACAAAAAAATAGAAAAAAATAAAAAAAATATTTTTTATGTTTTAAGTTTTTATTAATTCGGGCATTTACTATTTTAAAATAAATTAACAAATAAATGGACCTTGGCAGCTTCTGATTGGTCCACGGGGGTTTGTTGACCCCGGTCAACTTCCCCCGCGGACCCTCTTCCCCTCGGATCTGGGTGACCGACCCGAATTCTCGACTTATTACCCACTCGATCCGGCATCCATTTCGCTTAACCCCGGGCTCCGATTGATCGTTGAACATCCAGGACCTTCGCCCGGGGTGGATCTTAGGGATCCGAGGCACGAGCGACTTGCCCGATCCCTTCCTTCTCGGATCCCTGAGCATATAAAGCCTCAGCTCCGGCGAGCATTTCACGCATCTTTGGACCTCCTGCTCGCCGCCAAGGAGCTCCTCCGGAGTGCCTGAGTGACAGCCGAGTTCTCTGGAGTGGAAGCGAGGCACGAGTACCTAGGAGACCACTGATCCGGTGGTTAGCTCCGCCGTGCGCCGCCGCGAGCGCGCCCAGCCTCGGGGAGACGACGCCCCCTTGCAGGCAATGACCCAGGAGCTTCTTGAGCTCCAGCCCAGTCGACAGCATTCGCCAGGTGACCTTCTTAGCCTTTAGTTTAGCGTAAATTAGGATTTTTAGATTTGGGTAGCCGTAGCTCCGCCAGCTCCGCCCTTCGTCTCCGTCCACTCACTTGACCATCCGACACCGCCACCACGTCCACCAGACCCCTCTCCACCTTCTCCGACTTCCCATTCCCCCTAGCTCACCCCGGAGCAGGGACATCGGGCCTTCCCTTCCGCCGCTCGCTGGAGGCCCATCATCTCGATGCACCAACCATCCTTTTCTCGCTCTGACGGGTCGAGGCAGTTTGCCCTCGACCCTGTGTTTTGCTTGTGCAGGTTAGATCGTCGTAAGGACCTCATCTGGAGGTCCAAGGCTTGAGCACAGCAGCTCCAGGTCTTCATCGCCGTGGGAGCTCTCCAGGGCTCCCCGTCATCATCGGAGCATCCCATCAAATGCGGAAGGCTCCCACGACTCTTCTCAGCCTTCCAGCAGCCGCCGAGGAGCCCTCACGCTCGAGTTTCGAGCCGACGAAGTTCGCCGGCCGATAGTTCTTCCAGGCCCTCCTCGCGCCGTTAGATCGTCCTCCCGCTCCAGTTTGCATCCAGGCCGTTCATCCAGGAGCTTCTCCATCGTCGGATCTGTTGGAGGATCGATCTGGACCGCCCATCTAGCGAAGAGGAGCCCTCGTTCCACAGCCGTCGATCACTCCACGTGGCATCCTCCTCGCCGTTGATCCAGACGAAGGATTCAGCCACTGCCTTCCACCATCAGATTTGATACGTGGTAGATCCTCATCCGTCCGATCTGAGCAGGGCTTCCTCAAAGAGGCGTCAGCGACTCACGACCGTCCGATCACGCACGTGGCGCCATCTCAGCCCTCAGATCTTAAATAAGGGGTAAATATCACTTTGGCCCCCTCTTGTTTTGTCTATACTATTGAGTCCTGTAAATATTTTAGATAGTTTATTTTAGTTTGGTACATTTACATTTTGGACCTTATAGTTTCTAGTATTTGCATTTATGCCCCTGTTTATGTGGACCACGTGCATCGTCACGTGATTTCTTAGGTGTATTTGCATTGATGTCCTTGTAGTTCTGGATGTTATGAATTGAATGAAAACTTTTGGATTATTGCATTTATACCCCTGTGCGCGAATTTATTGTGCATGTGCATTTATTTTTGGGTTAATTGCAGACAAGCCCTTGGGCTTTTGGTACCTGTTACCAAATAGCCCTCGGAACTTGTTTTCCTTACATTTGGGTCCCTGAGTGCCTCAGGCACGCGCCACGCGCGTGTTTACCTGGGTTTTTTGCACCAGACCCCCATATCTCTTGGTATTTGCACTAAGGTCCCTGTGCACAGTACCTCTTCTTTATTTTAAAATAAAATAGCAAACAAACTCCAAATCCAATGAAAATTGGACACATGGATCCTGCCATAGTGTAAAATTTTCTGGAATTTTTGGAGACATTTTTATTTTGATTTGATATTTTTAAAAATTCAAAAACATCAATTTTCGTTACTGTTTAACTTTGAAAATCACAAAAAATATTAAATTCATCTAAAAATTACAAAAAAATTACCTACTGTTTGTTTTGGCTTGCTTGATTTTCTAGCCTTTTTTGGCTATTTTTCATTACCTAAAACACCTAAAAATTGAAAAACACTTAAAATCTTATAAACATTCTAATAAATAAAGTAAAAACCCAAAAATAATAATTTAGGTGCTCAAATTTTCCTTGTTTTCTTCTCTATACATGAAAAATACCTCCATGCTTATTGGGGACTCTTAGATATTTTATCTAAGTCCCTTAAGCTCGGCTGGACAGTACCTACAATTTCTGACCTTGTTTTATTTTTAGAAAATTAAATAAACATCAGAAAAATCCCAAAAATTCAATAAAAACATTAAAAATTATAAAACACACAAAAATATTTTTATTTGAATTTTTGGTTGATTTTTAGTGCATTTAGTAAATAGTTGAATTGTCTTGTTTGGTTGTTTTTCTTATTTTCTTAATATCTTAAAAATCCAAAAAAATATAAAAAGACTTAAAAACCACCAAAAATACATTTTTATTTCCTTTTCTTTCTTTTTTGACTACTTCATAGGCCGCGAGGCCAATTCGTGCTCCTTGTGTTCGACCCTGGTCGCTATACCAGGTTAAACTAATAGCAAGACCGCTATCTTGTTTCGATTTGATTTTATCTTTATTGATGGTATATTTTTCTTGATTGATCGATCCTGATCGCTAAGGTCGCAACGACCATTTAGCACCTTATACCCTAGTGGTCAGGGTCGGGTACTTAGCATTTGGTTCTTCACGTGTAGCAATTGCCTCTTTAGGACGATTTCCGTGTGCATATCGGCATATAGATTAGGTTTATAAATTCTTGTTTTGCATCTCGCATGGAGAGAGCTGGGAGGCACTGTACGTCTTCTATCTTTGCATTCATCATCTAGACACAAAGGTGAGATTTCGATCTTTGTGCCGCCGGCATTGCTTTTCCGACCTTCTTCCTCTGTTTTTGGATCAATAGGAATCAAAGAAAACACCAAAAACGTTAGGCACTTGTATTGAATCTACTCAAAGTAAGTGAAAACACAAGAAAATTTTAAAAAAAGGGACTGCTGAAAATACTTGACCTAAATAAAACCGATTAATTGGACTCATTGCCTTGGGGTGAGCAAAGCCCTCATTTGTTTTTAGGTTGCATAGGAAGGTTTCCTTCCCAGTGAGGTGAGCGCCAAGAGCCCAAAAACCTAGTATGTGGCTGCCTTGTGTATCACCTGGATTTCCGAAGTATTGGCGCTTCTATCGTCCGTAGACGAGTAGGGCTTGGTCAACATTGATGACTCTCTATTGTGTAGAGCATTGACCTTGTCCGAAGTATTGAGCATAGGCCACGCCTTCACGGGGGTGTTGTCTCATCGTCTTGCGTCCGAGTAGGTTCTCGTACGCTCACGGGTGATTCCGTTGCGAGCGAGATCCGAAGTATTGGTTTCGCCTATCGGCTTCCTCCCTCTTTTCTTTGGCTGAGTAGGGATCCAGGAAGGGTTACAAGGACCTCAAATAGTGCAGACTACATGTTACACAGGAGGAGGATAAGTACGGGATACTTTTCCGGTAGTACTCTCTCTCCTATAGGCATAGCGCTCTAAGGACTCGTGGCAAGATAATTGCCTAAAAAATCAAATCTAAAACTGACAAAGATAATTACCGAACCTTCACGGCTTCACGGATCGCGTTGGTGAATCCATTGCTTTGGGTTTGATTGATTAGTTGAGTTAAGGTCAAGATCAAAAACATCGCGCCGTTGCGCCATTTTGTTCTCCTTCCATTCGACCCTTGCTCATTGTGAGCCTTCTACTGTTTTACACTCCATTTATTTCTCGTTGACCTTTGTATGTCCATCTGCATCGATCTTCCTCTTGACCTTTGAGATGGCGACGAATGGACAGTTTAGTCGAGACTCTGTCGACACCCACATCAGTTCCATCCGCTCGCCCTCTCTAATAATTCGGGGCGATTCCCGAGAACCCGGTTCAGACTCCACGAACCGATCTCCAGACTCCCCGTCTTCCTCAATAAACCAGGATCACTCTTGTCCCGAATTCTGTCCGTTTTGGATGGCAATTGATTTCACTCCTTATACATCGTCGTCCTTAACAAAGTTCTGTGTTGACCTTAACACAGAACACTTCTCTCCATCTGGTGTTGCAATTCAGACTGATTGGAGCATTCTTCCATGTGCAGACTTAGAGCCCGATTTCGAGCCAACAAACCAAGCAGAATTCTAGATGGCCGGTGGAAGAGGAAAGGGACCACAACCCCAACATGAAGCTGAAGCCAATCCGGGGGAAGGGCAGTACACCACGCAGAACGATGTTAATAGTCAATTGTTGGCTTCCATTCAAGCCATCCAACAACAGTTGACTAATGATGAATCCACATTTCATCATCTTTATTCTATCATTTTGGCACCAATAACCCTAGCAAATGCCTATAAATATCATTAATATCATCATCTTAGCATTCATGCATGTGCATCTAAACAATGTATAAAATACTGTAATTAAAGCCAAAATTATAGAATAAATAAAGAAAAGAAAAAGAATAAAATATTGTAAATATTTTATGACCCAAAACCCCCGAGACCTAGGCATCTTGATGAATAGGTCGACAAGGAATAAAGTAGGGGGAGATAAGGTCAGAAATACATATAAAATACCTATACATTCTATTCATTCTTTATTCATTTTGGGACCTATTTTTGGTTCCACTTTTTATACATCAAATAAAGAAATTTTGTACATGAAAGTTGTAGATAATAAAATAAAGAAAAATACAAAATTGATTTCACAGAAAAACAATGTACAGATAAAAAGTTCTGGTCTGAATAAAAATCCAGAATGTCAACTTCCCAGACCCGTATCTCACAACTGACAACTCCAAATGCAGCATACTCACCTTTAATTGTATATAGAAGAAAATAATCTATCCAATGGTGGTGGTTTCGCATTTGGCGGAGCTACGGTTTAGAAGTTGAGTTTTGGACCCTCATTGTATAAATGTACTGATTAAAATATTCAATTTATTATTTATTCATCATTTTTGTATTTTTATATTTTTATAATTATGTAAATATTACTTATATATATGTGCAATAAAATCAGAATAAAAATGCAAAGAAAATACAAAATAAAAATACTTGTATAAAGAATACATAGGTATACTGCCTATACCTATACCTGTACAAAACACTCTTATATTTTATTAAATATACAAAATAAATCAGAAAAATAAAATAAAAATGTATTTGTGTACATAAAAGTATCTTATAATTTTAGAAAATAATAAATACAAATAATGAAATCGAAATACATAAAATAAAAACCAAATACTTAAATACATAGGTATTATACCTATATAGGGTTAAAAAGCAAACTTGTAAAAATATAAGTCATAAAAATAAATAAAAATCAGAATAAAATACTACATAAAATTTTAGGCATTTTTCAATTTATAACCATTAATTAATTCGGCATTATTCTATTTTTTATTGATTTTACAAAATAATTATCAGGGATTTTTCCTGATTGGTCCACGTGGACCAATCAGGAGACGGCCCCAGTTAACCCAGGTCAACTGGTCGTCTTCCCCACCTACCCCCCTGTCAGAGGTTGGTTTTTAAGCCACTTTCTTGGCCTTTTCCCAGCCGATTCTTTCACCATTTCACTTCGATCCCTTCTGCAAACCTCTTCACCTATCAACCCTCTTGCCCGCCTTGCAATTACCTTGGAGGTCGCATCACTGAGACGCCTCAGATCTCTTGATCTTCGAGCCCCTGTCACCAGCAGTCAAACCGCATAAGAATGGAGTCCGACCTTCCTTGGATTTTTCGAGTCCCTTCGGTCCACCCTTCTGCGCCACCTTCGTGCTCTTGAGCTTCCTGGAGGTGACAGCTCCATCGCAAGCCCTTCAGCCAAGGCGTTTGAAGTCGGAGGAGCCTCCAACACCTCCCGCAAGTCCGACGGTCGAGGTACCTTCTTCCTCTGGCTCCGGCCATCGAGGACCATCTCCCTTGCATTTCTTTGCGTCATTTTATTTCCCTTGGCTTAAGGATCAAAAACCCTTAAAAAAAATCCGAGTTTCATCGCCTGAATCGCTTGATCATTCCATCTCGCCGGAGCGCACCTCCGGCCGACATCTCTTCGCCGTCCACAGACCACCTCCGACCTCTATTTCGCCTCCGCGGGGTCCAGGCAGTTTGCCCTGGACCCTTTCACCCCTTTTTGCAGGTCAACGCGCAGTCAAAGCCACTGGGGGTCGCTTTGCGAGGTTCGTCGGAGCTACCTGGAGCCCCGAGCTCCGCCGCCTTCGCGCCAACACTCCGAAGCACCTCCGACGTCCTTGAGCCACCCAGCATCTTCCTCGACCTCCCAGGAGTCCGCAGCTCGATTTTGGAGCCCATCCACCGCCGGAGACCCGAGAACGAGCTCGGGGAAGATCGCCCCGCCGGCGTTCTTCCCCGTTCCTCCACCTCGCTCCTCCACCGTTCGATCGAGCCGCTGCCCCAGTTCTGATCTCCGCCGTTGGATCGCGTCACGCCTCAACCGTCAGATCGACTTCGAGCGATCTAATCTCAGCCGACCATCATCGAAGCGTCATCGGCCGTCCTCAACGCGCCACGTGTCTAAGTGGCTCCTTCATCGCCGTTGGATTGCGCGCCGAGGGTATTTTGCACCTTAACCCTCGCGCATTTTGTATTTATAGTTTAGTCTAAAAACTTTCGTCTGTAGTGTAATTTTTTTTGTAATATTTGCACAAAGACCCCTAAGCTTCTCGTATTTGCAGATAGGTCCCCTGCCACGTCACCTCACGTGACCAGTTCACGTGAGGTGTGGGCATTTTGCAAGGGTACCCTCGGCCTTGGTTGTATTTTGTTTTAATACCAAAACTTTGACATCACGTGTTATATTTTTGGAAATATTGCAAGTAAACCCCCAGGTTTTTGAGAAATTACATTTTAGTCCTCGCTAGGCGCGTGCAAGTCACGCGTCCTGGTGGGAAAATTGCTAGGACACCCATGCGGGTTTTGTAATTGAATTTTGGTGCTATCAATTGAATGTTTAGTTTAAAAACTTTGTGGAAAATTGCATGTGAGCCCCTGGATGTTTGAGAAATTGCAAATATACCCCTGTCAGGCCTGTTAATTGTTTGGATGCTTGTTCTAATTATTTAAATTATCTTTTTTTACTTTAAAAATCCCATAAAAATAGAGTTTAGCTCCTGTTAACTTGTACTTTGACGCTATCAATTTAGTTTTTGATTTTCTTTTATTTTTATATTTATTAAAAATCAAAAACATGCTCTTTGTGCACTGTCTAGCTTAGAAAATGCCAAAAAAATATTAAAATACCTCAAAAAATTCCAAAAAAATTCCCTAGTGTCTATTTTACTGTATTTTAGTGTCACTCCAAAAATCACTAAAAATCTCAAAAGAAAAACACTAAAAATTTAAAAATACTCAAAAACTTCAAAAAAATATATAAAATCAAGGAAAACTCCAAAAAACACACACTCAGTTCCTGTTTGTTCTTTATTTTGTTCTCTTTATTTGAAAAATAGTGTGAAAAATTTTGGTTGTTGTTTGCTAATTTTAATTCTCATTTTATTCACAGCCAACACTCATTTCACTGTTTTGCTTTATTTCAGTATTTAAAAATACCAAAAACACTTTGAAAAATCCCCAAAAATCATAAAAACAGTAAAAAATCCTAAAAATATCAAAAACATTTTATTTCTGAATTTTTGGTAACTTTTGCTTATTTTTATAAATATTTTACCTTGTCTTTTATTCCATTGTTCTTAAATTCCAATATTGAAAAAAAAAAGAAAATTTAAAAAAAAAATATAAAATATAAATTATAAAAATCAGAAAATTAAAAATCAAAATACAAAATTATTAAATTAAAATAAAAAAATAAAAATTAAAAACCCACAAAAAAATTGCTTTGTTTGCTTGCTTAGTGTAGACACTTGACACACACTCACTTGTGCACAATATTGTGAATTACCCTGTTTGCTCCATGTGTTCGAACTCTCTGCATACTTGCCCTTTACATCATTTGTGCAGAGTTAAAAATAAATTTTAACTCCACATTATTTCTAATTTATTAATCTTTAGTGTGGGTTAATTGTTGATTAATTTCAGATTTTGTGTGGTCAAACACCGACTGTTGACTCGTCTTGTGAGTCGATACAACCACATCGATTTCTGTGATTATCAAATGGCGCCGTTGCCGGGGAGCAACAGCGAGTAGCTCATTTTTGTTTACTTGGGTTTAGTGTTTACCATAGCTTCATTTCATCTCTCTTACATTTTTGATATATATATTGCTTGAGCTATCTGACCACCCTTTCTTGTCTTCTTGCGAGGGACCGCGGAGCGAGGCAGATCGCTTAGGTGACCTGGAGCATCCTTGGGAAGCGGAGCCGGCCTTTCTTTAGCCAGGCCGGCGGGAGAGAGCAAGAGGATTGAGAGAGAGTGATTAGTTTAGTTGCTTTTTATTTTTGTGAGAGAGTGACCTATTAATTTGTAATAATACAGGTACATTGGACTCTTGGACACTACCGGGCCTAATTTCCGGGTGTTTGTTCACCCGGGGGCTCACCGCGGTTTTATCGCGTTTTCTCGCTTATCATTTTCTGGTTTTGTTTTCCTTTTTCCTTTCTTTTGTGGATTGAGCCCTTAGAGTATAGGTCCTGCTTGATTCGATTAGAATAGGTCCAAACACACTAATTACCTTTGCATGTTCCTATAGATCGTTGTTGGACTTAGACTAATTACATAGTTAGCTAGTAGCTTTCGATCCACGCGCCGCGAGCTCATTCCCGAACAAGCGCTTTCTCCTAACTTAAATGTGTTGAGCAGAGGAGGGGTGAGCCTAGACCGGACACTCGGATTGGGAGTTAGTAGCTAGCTTGTGGTTCTTCACGCTAGCAGTTGCCTATTCTAGGATGATTTCCGCTTTGCATATCGCCATGTAGTTTAGGTCTACAAATTCTGCTTTGCATCCCGCATGGAGAGAGCTGGGATTCGTTGTAAGTCTTCTCACTTTGCATGCATCATTTAGGCACAAAGGTGAGATTTCCACCTTGGTGTCGACTTGCACGGCTTTTCCGCCTCTTTTCTCCCTCTGTTTTTGGAACAAAGTAGGATAAAGAAAATACAAAAATCGTTAGACGCTTGTTTGAATCTACTCAAAAGAAGCGATAACACCAAAAAAATTAAAAAAAAATGACTGCTAAGAAAACTTGACCAAAAATAAAATCGGTAATTGGATTCATTGCTTGGGGAGAGTAACACCCTCACTTGTATTCAGGTTGCATGGGAAGGTCTCCTTCCAAGTGAGGTGAGCGCTTCGTAAGGATTAGAGCCAAAAACCCAACTTGTGGCTGCCTTGTGTATAGCCTGGATTTCCGAAGTATTGGCGCTACTATCGTACGTAGTCGAGTAGGGCTTGGTCGCCATTGGTGACTCACTATTGTGTGAGCACCGACCTTGTCCGAAGTACCGAGCTAAGGCCATGCCTTCACGGGTGTGTCTGTCTCACTGGCTGCGTCCGAGTAGGATCTTGCACGCTCATGGGTGATTCCGTTGCGAGCGAGGTCCGAAGTATCGGTTTTGCCTATCGGCTTCCTCCCTCTATTTCTTTGGCTGAGTAGGGATCCAGGAAGGGTTACAAGGACCTCAAAAAGCGCAAGTTACAGGTTACACAGGAGGAGGACAAGTACGGGGACACTTTCCCGGCAGTACTCTCTCTCCTTTAGGCGTAGCGTTTTAAGGACTCGTGAAAAGATAACTTCCTGAAACAAGCTAAAATTGACAAGATAAAAGCCGAACCTTCACGGCTTCACGTGTTGAGTTGGTGAACTTACCCCGGCTTTGTGTTTGATTGCTAGATTTGTTTAGGTCAAGATCAAAAACACAGCACAATTGTGCACGATTTTGTTGCATCTCATTTCATTCCTCTTCTTCTTCTCTTGCATTTTCCCTGCTCTTCCCAAATAATCAAGATGATGGGACGGAGATATCTTAGGACGACTTTGTCAGCACCACTATCCAGCACTCCTCCTCATTCATCTAGGAATACCTCGGAGAGTCCGCTCTCCGAGCCTGAGCTCACATCCACCCTGTTCCCCCTCGACCACCCTTTCCATTCTCCTTCTCTCAGTCCAATTGTTTCAGAATTCAGTGCATCACAGAGTTCAGCTCATTCGACAGCACCTGAGATGGCCTCTTTTGCTTTTTCAGAAAATCCAGTGATGGGAGACAGAGGCGAGCACCCAGATGACCATGATCACCCTCCATTCATAATTGATCAGGTGGCCATCAACAACTCCTTGTTAGCATCCCTGGAGACAATGCAGAGACAGATCCGTGACCAGGGAACATTCATGGGTGATCTGATGAGAGAGATAGCACAGATGAGAGAGAACCGACCTGGGGGCAGTGGCGGTGGAGGAGGAGGAGGACCAGATGCAGGAGGAGGTGATCCAGACGCTGAGCGACCGCCACAGACCATCATGAGGGAGTTGCACAACCCAGCTGCATCCCTCACTCACCGTTGGATCAGACTTCCGCCCATTCACGGAGATTTCGAGCTTCGGCCCCACACTATCCAACTTCTACCCAAGTTCCATGGGTTACCGACCGAAGAGCCGCACCTCCACCTCCAGGAATTCAAGATGATATGCAGCACCATCCATGATCGGTTGATGACCGAGGACACCATCAAGATGATTGCCTTTCCATTCTCTTTGGTTGATAGAGCCGCATATTGGCTCAAACACCTTGGGCGATTCGTCGACACATGGGCAGATCTCCGGACCGCGTACCTGAAGAAGTACTACCCTCTCGGCCGAACCAACGCAACTCGAGCCATGATCAGTAACTTCGTCATGATCCCAAATGAACAGTTCCATGAAGCCTGGGATCGATTCAGAGAGCTCATCGACCGGTGTCCACATCATGACATCTCAAGGCCCAATCTCGTGCAGAGTTTCTTCTGTGGGCTGACACCGGAGCTGTAAGGGCTTGTGAACGCCTCTTGCGGTGGGTCTTATTTCTCCAAGGGAGAAGACGACGTCTGGGCCATCTACGAGGGCATGGCAGAAAACTCCACAGTAATGGCCCATGCCCGAGTCTACACACAACAGAAGCCCCCGCAAGGAGCGGGGTCATTTCAGAGGATCGCCCGCATCGATGTCGGTCCCAACACAGTGTCAGCTGCCGCAGCCCAAGCTGAATCAGCCGCAGCCGACATGGGCATCATCAGTGAGAAGCTGGACCGCCTCGAGATCCTCGAGAAAAAGCAGATGCAAGGCATGGCCCAGATGGACCAAATTTCCAAGACCATGAGTGATCTGAAGACGCAGATCTTGTGCGTTCAGTAGGCACAAACTCAGTCACAACAACCTCCCAGATCACGTGCTGATCCGAGCAGTAGCATTGCCAACCAGCCCTCTACCTCATACCGTCAGGTGAACCATATCCAGGCAGAGCCGGTTCCATTGTTACCGTACTATCCATCGCAGCCGCCATCTTCGAACACGCAGATGGTGGTCTATCAGCCGGAGCAGCCACTAGCCGTTCTTCCTCCACCCTCCTTTGAGCAGGAACCATTGATGGAAGTCAATGGGATTTGGTACGACCGGTACCCTCAGCCCGGGATTCGTCGGGATCACCCCGGATTCCGTTGGGGCAATGGTGGATCCTCCTCCCAGCAGCAGAACCCTGCCCAAGGACAGCAGAACAGCCAGCCACAGCAGCAACACCAGCAGCCCCAGTATGCCCATCAACAGCAATATCAGAGTAGTCCTCGTCCCTCCTATCAGGGACAACAGTGGAGACAGCGACAGCAACCTCAGCAATCATATGCCCAGCCGACCCAGAATTATCCGTACCAGCAACACCAGCAGCAACAACCCCATTTCCAGCAGGGACAACCATCCGATTCTCAGGGTCCCACCTTTGAGAACCCAGTGCTTGATGATCTTGCCCGCTTGCTATCTGAACAGCGAGCATCTTTGAAGCAAGAAATGGATGAATTCCGGCAGGAAATGAGAGAAATAATCAAAGGCAAGGCCGCCATACCCGCTCAGATTGAACCTAACCCGAACAATCTGAAAAGGAAGTCTGAGCAGGTAGAGTTTATAGAGGATACTTCTCCTAGTGACGATTTGAATGATATGTCTTATTCTTTGAATGATGCTGATTTTGTGACTACTAGGAGCGGTAGGATGCCAGCCGGCGGCGCCTCTTCTGAGCGACAACCAGATGCAGGATCCGGAGCGCCAGAGGAGCAGAATAGCGGTGCTGATGCCGCTAATGACGATGTTGAAGACGGTGGTGCTGATGCCACCCATGATGGAGTCCAGGACGACGGTGCTGATGCCGTCGTGATACCAGTTGCAGACGGTGGTGCTGATGCCACCATTTTGGATGATGAACCAGAGTGCGGTGCTGATGCCGCGAAGACCGGTGCTAGTGGTGGCGCTGAGGCCACCACATCTACTTTTGTTGAGCCACCATCTGTGATGTTGCCATATTTTGTACCTAGAGACTGTGGGAACAAAAAGAAAAACAAAAATATGAATAAAGGAAAGGTTTCTGTTCAAATTGCAGATCCATATGTGGTGAATGATGATTATTGTATGGATTCTCCTTCTTCACAGGCACAGGGACCGATTCCTAGTCCTCCATCTAAGGAGGCACCTACCATCCCCTTCCCTGAGGCACTCCGCCGAGCGAAGGGGAACAAAAAAGAAAATCCAAAAAAGAACCAACAGGTAGAGTTCGGCAACGAAATGATTGACAGATTTCACATTCAGCTGACTCTACGAGAAGCATTTGAGCATATCTCCTTCTTCAAAAAGAACTTGAAAGAAACAACTACTGTCCGCAGGAAGAGGAGGAATCACAGAGATCAAATCCATGTGCTCACTCAGTCCACTTGCTGCACCATCCAGAACAAGCTGCCAGCTAAGCGACCAGATGCAGGAGCTCCCTATGTCAGATGCGAGATTCAGGAGCAGCAGTTTGATCATACTCTATTAGACAGCGGCTCTTCAATTAACCTTCTTCCGGCAGCCTTACTCGACCGATTCGAGTTTGGTCCTCTTCTTAGGAGCAGGACAGTCCTTCAGTTTGTTGATAGGTCGACTAAGAGGCCGAAGGGGTTATTGAAAGACGTGGTCGTTACCATTCAGGGCCTGAAATTCCCCATAGACTTCGTTGTGTTGGACATGGAGATCCCTGAGTCGGTAACCGATGCCCCCATCATTCTCGGACGTCCATTCTTGGCCACAGCCAAGGCGGCGACCATGATAGCGGGAAGGTATGCTTTCGCGTAGAGGGCGAAACCATACAAATAGAGACGATCGAGGAGACCAAAGCCAGAGAGTTGACGTGCTCAGAGCAATCCAACGAAGCCGAGCAGATGACAGAGGAAGAGCTAGACATCCACCAGGTTTGTGATTTTGAGATGACTGATGATGAATCCAATTGGAAAGATCCCGTAGCACCGACCCTCGCCTTGCCTACAGATTCACTATATCTCAAGCTCATGGCAGTCGAGAGCCGGGAGAGCACACTCCTGGATGAGGATACACATGAAGCTGACAGTGTTGTGATGAGTGGTGCCGATGATTTTCATTCATGCTCATCTTCTTCTGATCCCTCGGATTCAGACATTGACTGGGATGACTTTGATGATTATTTACCTTGTCTGATTCCTTCTGAGCCAACAACCATGACAGAGTGCGAGCCAGTGCAGTTTATAGATGATTCAGCAGGCCGCCCTTCGTCAGAAATTCATGCAGAGCGAGAGTTCTCCCATGCAGACCTGGTAGCATTTACACAGACATATCAGAAGCCAGATCTTCCACCTCCCAGTTGTCCAGAACGGAAACCTCTGCCGCAGTCGATGACATACAGATTCCTTGCAGGTGAGCCAGAAATGTACCCGGTCATTATCTCAGCAGATTTGACAGAGAGCAAGAATCTCGTCTGATGGAGGTTCTTGAAAGAAACCGCAAGGCAATCGGTTGGAGTATAGCCGATCTCCAGGGGCTGAGCCCAAATCTTTGCTCTCACCACATCTATCTTGAGGATAACGCTAAGCCGTCGCGTGAGTTCCAACGACAGCTGAACCCGAATCTTCGAGACGTAGTCATGAAAGAAATTTCAAGGTGGTGGAGCGCCGATTTCATCTATCCCATCTCCGACTCCAAATGGGTAAGTCCGCTACATGTGGTACCCAAGAAGACGGGTATCACTACAGTTGTCAATGAGTCTGGAGAGGAGATCGCTACCAGAGTGCCCACTTCTTGGAGGGTCTGTGTGGACTACAGACGATTGAATGAGGCCACCAAGAAGGATCACTTCCCGCTACCCTTCATTGATCAGATTATCGAGCGGTTAGCTGGGAAGAGTCATTATTGTTTCCTTGACGGGTACTCTGGATACAATCAAGTGGCCATTGCGCCCGAAGACCAGGAGAAAACGACATTCACCTGTCCGTTTGGGACGTATGCTTTTAGACGGATGCCCTTTGGTCTATGTAACGCTCCGGCGACATTCCAAAGGTGCATGTTGTCCATCTTCTCGGACATGGTGGGTGACTGTTTGGAGGTCTTCATGGATGACTTCTTGGTTTATGGCGACGGGTTCGACGCTTGTCTTGACTGCCTAGACCGTGTGCTCAAGCGCTGCATTGAGGTCAATCTTGTCTTATCCTGGGAGAAGAGTCATTTCATGATGACTCAAGGGACGGTCCTTGGTCATATCGTCTCCACCAGGGGCATGGAGGTCGATCCGGCTAAGGTGGATATCATCGAAAAACTCAATCCACCGTCCAACTTGCGTCAGTTACGGTCTTTTCTGGGGCATGTCGGTTTCTACCGACGGTTCATTCAGGACTTCAGTCGAATTGCCCGACCGCTCACTGACTTGCTGACGAAAGACACCGAGTTTATTGTCAATGATAAGTGTCTTGAATCTTTTGAAACTCTCAAAAATATGGTTGTTTCAGCTCCTGTCCTTCAGCCACCTGATTGGTCTTTCCCATTCGAGATCATGACGGATGCTTCAGATTTTGCCGTTGGGGCTGTGCTTGGACAGAGGAGGGATGGATTACCGTTTGCCATTCACTACGCCAGCCGGACTTTGGATGCCGCGCAACGGAATTACACTGTGACTGAGAAAGAGATGCTGGCCGTAGTTTTTGCTCTTGATAAGTATCGATCTTACATTCTCGGATCTAGAGTGACCATCTACACTGATCACACCGCCATCCGCTACTTAATGGCTAAGAAGGATGCCAAAGCACGTCTCACCAGATGGATCCTTCTACTCCAGGAATTTGATATTGAGATTAAGGACAAGCCTGGAGTCAAGAATGTGGTGGCGGATCATCTCTCCAGATTGGAGAATCTTGAGGAATCTGAGCCCAGCGCACCTATCACAGAGACGTTTCCAGATGAGGCGATCTTGGCTGTCACCTCGCTCCCGTGGTATGCCGACATTGTGAACTATCTTGCTGCCAAGACGGTTCCACAAGGTTGGCCCAGGCAGAAACTTGAGACCTTCCTGGCGAAGGCCAAGTCTTATCATTGGGAGGATCCCGTCCTTTATCATGAAGGAGGGGACATTATCTGGAGGAGGTGCATTCCTCAAGAAGAGCATCATAGCGTCCTCACATACTGCCACAAGCTTGAGGCAGGAGGACATCATTCTGGAAAAAGAACAGCACAGAAGGTGCTTCAATCCGGCCTATGGTGGCCTACTCTCTTCAAGGATTCTGATGAGTTCATGAAGAGATGTACTGACTGTCAGAAAATGGGAACCTGCAGACAGAGAGACATGATGCCCATGCAACCCATTCACTTTTGTGAGATTTTTGATGCATGGGGGATTGATTTTATGGGCCCATTTCCTAAGAGTCAGGGATTCGAGCATATCCTGCTCGCTGTTGATTATGTCAGCCGATGGGTTGAGGCCATCCCCGCCCGAGCCGCAGATGCTAAAACCGTTTGCAAATTTTTGAGGAAAAATATCATTTCATGGTTCGGGGTACCTAGAGTCTTGATTTCAGACGGGGGGTCTCACTTCATCAATGACAAGGTTAGGGCCCTTGCAGACGAGTTCGGTATTGACCATCGGGTTGCCACTCCATATCACCCTCATACTAATGGTCTTGCCGAAGTATCGAATCAGGAGATAAAGACTATCTTGCAGAAAGTTGTCCGCCCAGACCGAAAGGATTGGTCACAGCTTTTGGACTCGGCCCTGTGGGCTTATCGGACTTCTTTCAAAAATCCATTGGGGACATCTCCCTTTCGTCTCGTCTATGGCAAGCCGTGCCATTTGCCAGTGGAGATCAAGCACAAATCTTTTTGGGCAGTCACTGAGTTGCTTTTAGATCCCGAGAATATAGGAGACCAGAGAAGAGCAGAATTGGCAGCCCTGGAAGAACTGAGAGATACAACCTTTTCCAACAGCCTACAGTACAAGGAGAAAGTGAAGACATGGCATGATTCACATATCAGCCATAAACAGTTTGAGCCAGATCAGAGAGTATGGTTGTTTGATTCCAGGCTGAAATTATTCCCAGGGAAGTTGCAGAGCAAGTGGAAAGGTCCGTATGTGGTCAGGAAGGTACATGACAATGGCAGCATCGACATATCCGAACCGTCATCTTCTTCTACCTTCCGCGTCAATGGTCAACGACTGAAGCTATATCTAGATCATGATCCGCCAACCATTGACGTCGCCCCCATCCTTCTGGTATGAGATGTGTCCTTTGACTCTCATCATCTGCATCTCATACATGGTGATCAATTCCATCTTCCGTTGTACAGATCCATCTGTTCATATCACTTTCATATGTTGAATTATTTTCTTCTTTTCTTCTTTTCTTCTTTTCCATTTCTATCTTCTGTATCTATTAAAAAGGTGCCGCCCTTGTAGACAGTCTTCCATACTTAGGACGTACTTTGTCCTAAGTATAGGGGGGTGTGCACCCCGAGTTTCTCTATTCTTCTCGATCCTCTCCATTGTCTCCTTTTCTTGTCTATACTTAGGGATATCTTACCCTAAGTATAGGGGGAGACAATCTGAGTACGATTTGCCAATTCCCACCCTTGACCCTCCCTGCGTTGTGTACAGTCTGCTATACTTAGGATTATTTGATCCTAAGTATAGGGGGGACGGTCAACTTCTCATTTCTTTATTTATTCTTTAGACTTGCTTATACTTAGTACGAGTTATGTCTTCTCTTTTCTCTCTGATCTATGAGGACATAGCTCAAGCTAAGTATAGGGGGGTCGTATATACTACGTATATACTTTAGCCATAACTCATACTTTCGTATTTTCTTAATAATTGTGGCTAATAATTCTTTAAAATTCATTAAAAACCCTAATAAAAAGATGTTATCATTCCTCAAATTCGTTTTGTACTTACTGATTAATAAATCATGTGAAAATGTTTGAAAAATAGTTTGAAAATCCTTGTGAAAAATCTTTTGCAAACTATTTTGAAAATGTTTTGTTACATGTTTTCAACCTTTTTAAAAATGTGTTGTTTGTAAAAATTTATTTTCTTTGTGTGAAATAAAATGTTTAAAAAAATAATTTGCAAATGGTTTGAAAAATGGTTGCAAATATATTTTGAAAAATCTATCTATACTGTTTTAAAAACTTATGTAAAACTATTTTTAAATGTGTGTACATGTTCGTAAAATTCTTGTAAAAATTATTTTGAACTATAGTTTTCAAAATGGTTTGTAAAATGATTTGCAAATAAGTTTGAGGAATACATACATCACACCTAAAATTCACTATATATACTTATAAAATGGATCACTTACCCCTGTAAATTCTTAAAATCCACTTCTTGTAAATATAAGAAGCATCCCCGTGTAAATATTTGTAACTACTTTTTAGCCAAAAATCGTTGTTTTCAAAAATCCCAAAAACATTTGCAAAATTAAAATCCAAAAACAGCTGAAAAATCGCTTGAAAAATACCAAAAAATGCATATGCATCATCTTTTCAAAAATCTATAAAAAGTTCAAAATCTTTGAAAATTGAATCACAAAAATATTTTCTGCATTCTGCATATCATTTGCATAGCATGAGCATTTTTCAGATTGAGTTTGATAGTTGAACAAGTCTAAATAAAATACGGAGATTGGAGCTCGATTGGACCTTAAAATCTACCTAATAACAGGAACCTTATAGGAACTGGGTTTGAGGTACTTCAGGTCTAGTTAACTTAATTCTTTGAGGATCATGAGACTTGGTTCAATGGATTCTTGACTGCCTAAGTAGAGTATTTTGGAGCACACACACGACTCTTGTTGATAATGACCTAACTTGGATACCTGCACCTTTCACTTGGCTCGACTCAGTTGGAGTGGTGAGGGGGTTGGATTTGCCGGTATGAGACGCACACAAGTGGAAACACTTGTCCTCCTCTAGGGAGGGAAGTGCACCCCAACCCCTCCAGTAATGAGGAATTCTAAAGACAGGAGAGTGTGGGTTGCGATAAAGCTTCAAAAGAGGGATAGTCTACTGGCTCAAGAGGAAAACTCCTTATGTAAATGCTGCTGTGAATAGTATTTCAAAAAAATGGACAAGCCTGTACAAAAATAAATGCCTGTAAAGTATGCACATATGTTGTAAAGTCAATAAGCAAGCTTGAGTTCTAAAGTCAAATCATGTGAGCCTGCAGCTGGATGACTTGACTACACTGGTCTTGCATCCTAGGATAGGTAGCTACACTGGCTACCGTCCATTCTTCTCTTTATCTCCTCCTCTTGAGCTGGTCGCCACTTGAACTTAGAAGGGAATACCCCGCTCCTCGAGGAAGGAGTTATTGGATTGGGGAATCATTGGGTTGTCATGCTGGAGAAGTCAGTCTCTTTGTCATCCTAGTTAGGGAGAGCCACTATCACTTACACTGTACGAGTCAGATTCATAGTCGTAAGGGCTTGCGTATGAGTTGAAATATTTATGACCTGGCTATTAAGGAGACTTGAGCACAGTTCTGGGATCCTCAGGGACTGTTGGATTTCAAATCTGGTTCTCATCAAGGTTCCGACCGCACTAAAACTCCAAAAGTCCGACATAAGCTCCAAACTATGATTTTGTGAAGACAAGTTTGACAATTAAATTAGTCCATCTTTCTTCTTTTTCTTTTCTTTGTTTTTCTTTTCTGCACTTATTGCATAAGTGTTTGCTAGGGACTAGCAAAGGCAAGTACAGGGGGATGATGAATATACGTTTCATCATCTTTATTCTATCATTTTGGCCTTAAAAACCCTAGTAAATGCCTGTAAATAGGCTTAATTCAAGCATTTTAGCATTCATGCATTTGTGTACAAATTGTGCATAAAATACTGTTTTTAATGCCAAAATTATAGAATAAAGAAAAGAAAAGAAAAAGAATAAAATATTGCAAATATTTTATGATCCGAAACCCCGAGACCTAGGCATCTAGATGACTAGGTCTACAAGGAATAAAGTAGGGGGAGATAAGGGCCAAAATACAATAAAAATACCTTTGTTTTTAATCATTCTTTATTCATTTTGGGACTTATTTTTTGTTCCACTTTTTATACTTCAATAAAGAAACTTTGAACATGAAAGTTGTAGATAATTAAATGAAGAAAAATACAAAATTGATTTCACTCAAAAATAATGTACAAATAAAAAGTTATGATCTGAATAAAAATACAGAATCCCAACTTCCCAAACCTGTACCTCCCTAATAAAAACTCGAAATGCGTCAAACTCACTTTAATTGTATATAATTTAAAATAAGCTATTTAATGGCGGTGGTTTCGCATTTGGCGGAGCTACGGTTTGAATGTTGAGTTTTGGACCCCTATTGTATACTTGTACAGATTAAAATATTCATTTTATTATTTATTCATTATTTTTATAATTCTATATTTTTATAATTTCGTAAATATTATTTATAATATATATGTACATTAAAATAGGAATAAAAAACCTAAATAAAATACAAAAATAAAATACTTGTATATAATATATAGGTATAGGGCCTATAAGTACACCTATATAATTCATACATTTATTTTATTAAGTATACAAAATACTTCAGAAAAATAAAAATAAAAATATATTTAAGTGTGTAAAAATGCTTCATAAATATATAAAATAATAATCCAAAATAAATAAATTAAATATACAAAATAAAAATAAAATATTAAATATACCTATTTAGGCCTAAAATGGTAACTTGTAATTTTATACCTTAAAAAATAAATAAAAATCAGAATAAAATACTTCGCAAAATAATAAATAATTTTAACTTTGAAACCAAAAAATAATAAATTCAATAACTATTTTAAATTGATTTTATAAACCTTTTTTCCAGGGATTTTTCTAGTTGGTCCACGTGGACTAACCAGATCCGCTCCCTGGTTGACCTCGGTCAACTCCCTAACTGAGGTCTTACCCCGCGTCAGACCATTTTTTTGGCGTTTTTCTCCATATTTTGGAGGGCGCGTCTTTCGTCATTTGGTGTTGGCTCCTTCGTGACTTTTGTCCCTCGATGATCGGTGATTCACGCCCTAGTGTTTTCTAGGGGTGTGGGTAATCGATTCGTAAGATATTCCTCGGTCTTTGGGACTTCCCCACTCGGTGGTCAAACCTTTAAATATTTTCCTCCGACCTTCCTCTCTCCTTTGATCACTCTTCCACCTCAAACATCAGGTCCTAACCCTCGTGCTCCCTTCCTGGTGACAACATGCATCGAGGGCACTCCTTGGGAAGACCTGAAGGTGTCGAATAGAGGCGTATCCCTTCGCCGTAGGTCTTGCCGGAGCTCATTTCCAGCGCCGCCTTGGTGAGATTTTCTCCGTTCCTTTACTGTTTTCCGACCCCTTAGAGTAGCGGTACATTCTCCCCCGTGCTTCGCCATCCATTTCCTCTCGTTCGATCGTCATTAGACCACTCGGATCTCACATTGACCGACTTCGAGCTTCGCCGGCCAACGTCGAGTGATTCCTCTCCATCCGCTCGTCCTTTTTCACCCTCTGCGGGGTCGAGGCAATTTGCCCTCGACTCCTTCACATCTCTCCTGTAGGTTTGAAGCGAAGACTCGAGCCTGAGGTTCGTTTTGGTTCTCACCGGAGGTCATCGGAGCTCATCAGCTCCGCCGCCTCCTAGCGAGAGCCTCGGCCGTCGCTGAGGTCTTTTGGAGCTTCCAGCAGCCAAAGGAGACCAGCAGGACCACTTCTCGGCCTTCTCGAAGCTTTTAGCACGCCGGAGATCCGAGATCAGGCTCGGGAAGCTCACCCTCACCGGTGTTCGTCCCTGTTCCTCCTCTCGACCTCTCTCTCGTCCGATCAGGGCCACGCTCCAGCTCCAAGCCCAGCCATTGGATCAAGCACGCCCGCCAGCCGTTGGATCATCAGAGCATCTTCTAATTTTGGCCGTCCGTGGGTCAAAGGGTATCGCGACACCTGGGCTCGACACGTGGCCTAAGTGGCCTCACTTCCGCCGTCCGATCCGCCCCTCGACTGGGTATTTTGCAAGTTCAACCCAGCGCTTTTTGTATTTTATATTAGATCCATAATCTTTCATCTGATGTGTATCATTTTTGCAATATTTATCAAAAGGCCCTCACACTTTCAGAGATTGCAATCTGACCCTTGCCAACGAGGCGCACGTGCGCATGCACGTGCGCTTGGCTATTTTGCGGTGAAGGGGCAGCTATTTAGTGTATTTCGCATTAGAACTAAAACATTTCTGTAACGTTGTGACATTTCTGGAAATTTTGCAATATTGCCCCGGGCTTTTGAATATTTACATTTGTGCCCCTGCCAGGTCACGTGCCTCCTGCACGTGACGTTGGCAATTTTGCAGTACTACCCTTGGGCTTCCAGTCATTTAGATTTAGTCTGTAAAAGTTTTAATTAAGTTATATATTTTGTGTGGAAATTGCATTCGTGCCCTGGATGTTTTGCTTAATTACATTTATACCCCTTGCTTGTGTGTAGTTTTTTTTGTTGTTTCTATTTATTGCATGCATCTATAAATATCTAAAAAATCCACAAAAATCATTTTAAGCTCCTGTTGCATCATACTGTCATGCCATATTTTTATTTTGCATTTTTATTGCATGTTATGTTTAAAAAAAATAAAAAACAAGCATTTTCAGCCTGTTTGCATCATAAAATCCCTAAAAATAATAAAAAACACTCAAAAAATTCCCCCAAAAATATATATTGCTTATTTTGGTGTGTTTTAACTTTAATCCAAAAATCATTAAAAAATACAAAATAAAACCTATAAAAATTATAAAACTCTAAAAACATTCATAAAAATTTATAAAATTCATAAAAAGTCTAAATATTGTGTTTTCTTTTCCTGAATTTTCTTTATTTTATTATCTTTATTTAAAAATTAATTTGGAGAATTTTTGTTACTGTTTGATATTTTATTTCTCCATTTTAGTTTCAGATCTTTATTTTCTTCACTATTTCTAGTATTGTTGAACTTTAAAATACTAAAAAATTAGGAAAAATCTAGAAAAATCACAAAAACACTAGAAAATTATAAAAAGCCCAAAAACATTTTATTTCTTGATTTTTGAGTATTTTTACTTATTTTTATTAATACATTATCCATCTCTTTCTTACTTTGTATATATCTTTATTAAAAGAAAAAGAAAATATAAAAAAAGTATATATAATATAAAAAGAAAATATAAAATCAATAAAGTAAAAATCAAAATACAAAAATATAAAAATTAAAAATAAATAAAAAACTAAAAATAAAAAAACCCACAAAAAAAGAGATCCAAATTGGCTAAGTAATTCACTAGACACAAGACTTGACTTTTTGTCTGCTTACTTTACTCCGTGCTTCTTGTGTTCGACCCCTACTTGCTTGCCACTTCACATTCTTAGTAGTGTATAATAAAATTTAATCCTTGCTCTTGATTGATTGATTGATTGTGTGGGTTAATTGTTGATCAACGTGAAGGCTTGAGTAGTCGTCTCAGCGACAGTGAGTCTGATCTGTCAGACCATTACTTAGCGGCTCTCGTTTTTCCCATTTTTCAAATGGCGCTGTTGCCGAGGAGCATCGACTTGTAGAGTAGACTTGTGTCTTTTTACTAGCTTAGCCATTTTTTGCTTATCTTATTTTATTGTATCATTAATTTTGGAATTGTCTGACATCCCTTTCTTGTTTTCTTGCGAGGGACCACTGACCGAGGAGGATCGCCTAGGGGATCCTGAGCAACCTTGGGAGGCGGAGCCAACTATTCTATCCTAGCTGGCAGGAGAGAGCAGGAGGACTTGAGAGAGAGAGATAGTTGGCTTTTTATTATTTTTTATGAGAGAGAGACATTTGATAAATTTGTAATAATACAGGGTACCCTGGACTTTGGACATTCGGGCCCAATTTCCAAGTGTTTGTTCACTTGGGGGCTCACCGCAGTTTTTCCGTGTTTTCATCGCCTTTTTTAACTTTATTTTCCGATTTTGGTTTTCTTTCTTTTGTGGAATGAGCCCTTAGTTTTTAGGATTGCTTGATCGTGTAGTCTAAGGCCAAACACCTAACAACCATTGCATGTACCTATAGTCTTCTCGTTTGGACTTAGAATTAATTAATTGCGAAAGTACTCAGTCTCGAAGCCACGTGCTGCTAGAGGTCGTATACAGCGCTGGCAGGATCCGTTGTGGCGGACACCAATCGGCATCAGAGACCGGACTTAAAATTCGTTCTGAGTACTTAGCATTTGGTTCTTCACGTGTAGCAATTGCCTGCTTAGGACGATTTCCGTATGCATATCGACATATAGATTAGGTTTATAAATTCCTGTTTTGCATCCCGCATGGAGAGAGCTGGGAGGCACTGTAAGTCTTCTATCTTTGCATTCATCATCTAGGCACAAAGGTGAGATTTCCATCTTGGTGCCACCTTGCATTGCTTTTCCGACCTTCTCCCTCTGTTTTTGGATCAATAGGAATCAAAGAAAACACCAAAAATGTTAGGCGCTTGTATTGAATCTACTCAAAGCAAGTGAAAACACAAAAATAAAATAAAAAAGAGACTGCTAAAAATACTTGACCTAAATAAAACCGATTAATTGGACTCATTGTCTTGGGGTGAGCAAATCCCTCATTTGTTTTCAGGTTGCATAGGAAGGTTTCCTTCCCAGTGAGGTGAGCGTCGTTGTAAGGAATAGAGCCCAAAAACCCAGTCTATGGCTGCCATGTGTATCGCCTGGATTTCCGAAGTATTGGCGCTTCTATCGTACGTAGACGAGTAGAGCTTGGTCGACATTGATGACTCTCTATTGCATATATTAAACTACAGAAGATATGACATTCGTTGCCTTAGGCCAATTTTCTTGTAGTGACTAAAGTATAACATTGACGCTTTCCTTCCATTTAATGAATAAATCTTTGATCACTTTTAATAGACATTTAGGTAAATTCCATATTTATTTGGAGAAGTTGAATGCAAAATGAAAACAATGGGTATTGTTTATGCAAAAGTGCATGAAAATAGTTCAAGAATTTGATGCAATTCGATCAATGGTTTGCATATTGACAATAGAAAGGATCCTCTGTTGTTACAATACATCAGAGTGTTGAAACAATGGAGGGTCGCTCGATCACGATCGAGCGGTGCCCACGGAAAGGTCTTCGATAACCGTGAACCCGTGTGCGCCGCTATATTGTGATACAACATATCAAAATCATTTATCGACATATGTCTTAGCTGGCCAGTTTTCATGCTAGATGCCCATCATTTACCATCACGCTTTTAGGATTATTGCAAAGAGAGAGAGAGAGAGTTCTCGAAGGATACTTCCCTTTCTCAAAGTTGGATTCTATTTTTAGAACCAACTTACCATTAGATGGGTTAACAGAGAAATATATCAAGTATTGTAAATTTCCCCGAAAACCAACATGCCGCAAGTCTCCCCTTTTTTATCCTTACGATCTCTGTACACCCCCTGTGAGTCTTTGCTGCTCCCACACAGTCATATACACATAGATCTCCTTCGATTCTACTCCAGCGTATAGAAACAATCACACCCTGCATTTGTCCATACATTCTGGCATGCTCCAACAAACCTACGAGCAACTACTATCTCCATCCGTACTTGATGAATCCATGATTCGTTGACATTCTTTCTGTATTTTATCTTAAAATCCTTAAAAAATACATGTAAATATCCATTAAATTTCCATTTCTTATCAAAATATCATTCATTAATAAAAATATGTTTTTATGCATTAAAAATATGTAAACGAATAAAATAATAAAAAGAAAGAAAATAACAAGAGAAGGCATATTGTAAATATGTATATATGTACATTATGACTAAATAAAATATAAATATAGATGAGAAATATATTTATATTTTACTTAGTCATACTGTACATATATATACATATTTACAATATGCCTTCTCTTTTTATTTTCTTTCTTTTTATTCTTTTATTTATTTATATATTTTTAATGCATAAAAATGCATTTTTATTCATGAATGTTATTTTGATAAGAAATGAAAATTAATGGATATTTACATGCTTTTGTTAAGGATTTTAAGACAAAATGCAGAAAGAATGTTAATGAATCATGGATTCACCAACACCCCTATACTTAAACTTTGCTAGTCCCTTAGCAAACACTTATTTGAAAAAATAAGGAAAAAAGAAAGAAAGATAGAACGAATTTATTTTCCTAAACCAATTCATGAGAACAGACAAAGGACAAAGCGTGGTCGGTTCTAAAACAAGCATTTTGTCGGAGCCTTAACTAGGATTAGGATTTTAATCTCATCAGTCATCAAGTTCCACAAATCCTTATTTAGGTTCACCTCAGCAACCAGCTCATGCCCACTTATCCATATCGCTAGCTCTATCAACCTTGAATTCAATTTGCACTGTGTGTGAATTGTTTTAGCTCTTCCTGCTTAAAGAAATGAAGAAACCACCCATCTCAATAATACACTCCAATTGGTTCCTCATCCAACTACTCTTTCCTCGAGGAGGGAGGTATTTCCTTCTAAGGTCAAGTCGTGTTGTGTCTACAATCGAGTAGAGAGAGAATGTAGAAGAATGAGAAGAGAAATGGAGTGTGACCAGTGTAGTCACATCTCGTTGTGATCCCAACGAGTGTAGCTAAGTCCCCACTAAGAAGTCTTTTTGGAAGCTTAGATCATTGTGGTCTTTTTTGGTATTTGGTAGCTTCTTTTTAGTAGAGTTTGTAATGTTGGTTATACTGCATCAATCTTTATGCCTCGATGGATATAGAGTCTTTTATTTTTCGTCCATTTTTTTTAGGTTTTGAAAAAAAAAAGTGTTTGCAGATCCTTCCCTCATTCGAAGCTTTATGTCAACCCCACAACTCCCGTCTTTAGACATCCGCACCACTAGACAAGGATGAAAATGCACCACTAAAATGAATTGCCCTTCACAACCCCATGCAAGTCGAGCTAAGTGCAAAGTGCATGTAACCAAAATTAGTTCACTGATGGAGAGTTAAATAGACGACACCAAGTGTTCTACTTAGACGAGTTTAAGTTGACTTCCCAAACATGGTCTCATAGAACCAAAATGTTTAAGTCATAGACTTCAAGAGTCTAAATTCCAGTTCTTAACTAGGCTCCTTATAATGAAAGTTAAAGGCCATGATCAAGGTCTATCCTTTAGACTATTCCCAATATTTAGTTCGAGAAATCAAATTTATTCTGAAAAATGCTAATGCAAATGCAATCATGTTTTTGAGAAGTATATTTTTCTGAATTTACTCATTTTTAGGGATTTTAAAGATTTTGAATTTTTTTATGAATTTTAGGACTTCGAATTTTAATGGATTTTTTATTTTTTATAAATAAATATGTACAAGAATTTTACATGATACATTACCAATATTTTATTTCAATTAAACAATTAATGAATTTTATAAGTTTTATATATAAAGTATTTTACAAAGATTAGATTATTTTCACATATTTTAATAGAAATGATTTTAAACACATATTACACATATTAAATACATATTTTAAATACATATTTTAAATTAAGAATTTTAATTAGGAATTTTACACTTATTTTACTTATTTATAAGGATGTTATAAATAATAAAAAAAGAATGTTTAATTAACGCTTACCTACTTTTATGAATTTTATAGATATAGAAAATACATAAAAGTACGAGTTATGGACAAAAGTATACATATATATTCCCTATACTTTGCTTGTGTTATGTCCTCATAGCATAAAAAGAGAAAAATGGGGATATAACTCATGCTAAGTAAAAGTGGGTGAAAAAGAAGAAAAAGAATAGAAATCAGTCGACCCCCTATACTTATGATCCAGTCATCATAAGTATAGTGGAAAATAAAGATGAGGTGACTGAAGGCAAGGAATATACAAACGAAGGAACAAAAGAAAAAGAAACAAAATTAACGAAATCACTCAGTCCCCCCTATACTTAGGATCATGCATCCTAAGTATAGAAAAGAATGCAGTCAAAAATTAGGGACCAGTGATCGGTGTAAAGAAAGGAAAACAAAAGAGAAGGAAAAAGAACAAAATCGAAAATGCAAATCAACGGGTAATCAATCACCATATAATTAAGATATGGTATCCTAAGTATACAAAGACGAGTAAAAAATAGAGATGATTGTGGACTAGGAAGAATATACATATGGTGCTGTACTCCAATAATCGAAAAGCTCGCTGGTCTCTGTACAGGACAAAATGAAGTAGAAGAGTGGTAATGAGTCCTGTACAAAATAGATCACTTCAACTTGGGCTAGATGATTAATAGTCTCTACATTCCTCGTTTACCACAAATGTTAGGTGACACGTCTAATATATCTATATTTCCATTGCTGTGCACCATTCTGACTATATACGGTCCTTCTCATTTGCTTTTTAACTTGCCAGGAAAAATTCTCAATCGTGCATTGAACAACCAGACTTTCTAACCAAGGACAAAGATCTTGTGACGAATGTGTCTATCACGTCATTTCTTCACTCTGCCCTTATAAATGAGAGTGTTCTCGTATGCTTGATTTCGAAATTCTACTAGCTCATCCATATCCATCTTCTTCTTAGTTCATCCTTTCTGCATATCAAGTGAAAACTCTCTAACAACCCATTCAGATTTGTGCATGATCTCTACAGGCAAATGACATGGCTTCACATAAACCAATCTAAAAGGAGAAGTACCTAAGGGAGTCTTGTATGCAGTGCGATATGCCCAAAGAACCTAGTCTAGAAGCTGGGACCAGTTCTTCCTATACAGTCGTACTAATTTCTGAATAATGGATTTCACCTTCCTATTTGAAACTTCAGTCATGTCGTTCGTCTGTGGGTGATAAGGAGAAGATACTATGTGATCAATACCATAGCTCTTTACTAGATTTTTTTACCTCCTTATTAATAAAAGTGGCTACCCCCATATCAAATAAGAATACGTGGAATACCGAACCGTAAAATAATATGTTCCCTCATAAATCTGCACACTGTCTTGCTATTAGTGGTTCGCACGGGTATAACCTCCACCCATCTACTAGTAAAAAAATCTTATATAAATAGAGGGATTACGTCGAAATAGGAGACAAGCAGGCAACAAGCTGCGACGCTAGTCCTTTTTGAATTGCAAAACCAATCCTTCTACTAACATAATCCACAACAATAAGAATGTACTCAAAGTCACTGTTCGAAGGGAACGGTCCCTTAAAATTTATGCCACATGCATCAAAGATCTCACAAATGATAACATCTCACATTGGCATTGCATCTTTGGCACTGACTGTCCCTACTACTCTCTGACAATTCGGGCAACTCTTCACAAATGCGCATGCATCTCTAGTAGGAGTCGGTCACCAAAATCTGTTCTAGAGTACCTTCTGCGTTGTCCTGTTACCTGAATGATGCCCCTTGCCTCTAAAGAAGGCAATGAGTGAGGATACTATTATATTCCACTTAAGGAATATATTGCATGTTGGCTCAATCCCGTCCCTCGTGAAAAAGAATTAGATCCTCCCGATGGTAGTATTGCAACTCAGAAACTAGTCTGTCGACTCAATCCTTTGACCAACCCTGTGGACTTTTCTGTGTAATCAGAAATTTCACTATGTCTGCATACCACAGAAGCTATGTAACTATAAAGATACTTTCGTTTGGAAATCCCTCTGCAATCTCTGTCGTATACTGTTGAATCCAAAATTCGAGGTCGTGTTAATTCACAAGGCGAATCAACAGTCGTTGAGCTGACCTCACATGAAATATGGAATTCAGACAACAATTAACCCACAACAGAGATCAACCAATGAAAAGCAGTGCGGAGTTAAAATTTATTATAACTCTATAAAAGATGTGTATAGTGCAAGTAGTGTAGAGGTCGAACACAGGGAGAAAGTTGGTAGATTAGGGCAATTCAATGCACAAAAATGTGAAAGTGATGAATTTGTCTATGTGTGCTATTTTCTGTGGGTTTCTAATTTTATATTTATATTTTATTTTTAAGTTTATATTTTATATTTGGATTTTTAATTTTTTTGATTTTATATTTTCTTTTTTATATTTTTTGTATTTTCTTTTTCTTTTAAATTATGAAATAGAATATATATAATAAGGGAAAGAGAGAGAGAGAGTGTGTATATAAATATAGGCAAAAATAAGCAAAAATAAAGGAAATAGCTATTTTAGTGCTTTTTATATATTTCTAATGTTTTTTGTGATTTTTTTATATTTTTGCTATTTTGTTGGTATTTTTAAAATTGTAAATAATCAAAACAGGGAATAAAATATAAAACCGAAATTAAAATGGAGAAATAAAATACAAAACAAAAAAATTCTCCAAATTAATTTTAAAATAAAGATAATAAAATAAAAAAAATTAGAAACAGAAAATAGATTTCTAGAATTTGTTATGAATTTTTAATATTTTTTATAAAGATTTTAGGGGTTTTGTAATTTTTTTGAGTTTTCTTTTCTATTTTTTTAGTGATTTTTGGCCTGAAGGTAAAAGATAGAAAAACACATAGAATCTATTTTTTGGAGGAATTTTCAAGAAGTTTTTATAATTTTAATGTATTTTCTAATGCAAATAGGGATGAAAATGCATGTTTTGATTTTTTTTATAAATAATAAAATGCCACAAAAATGATAAATAAAAATATGGAGTTAAAGTAAAATGCAACATGAACCTAAATATATTTTTGGGGATTTTTTAGGCTTTTATAGATGCATGAAATAAATGGAGGAAACAAAAAGAAAATGTATTCCTAGTAGAAATCACCAAAAACCCATGGTTAATTCTACAAAATGTCCATACGCACGTGCACAGAGCACGTGATCTGACAGGGACCTATACACAAATAATGAAAACCTAGGGGGCTAGAATGCAAAATTACCATGAATTTATAACTTATTAAAAAGTTTCAGACACAAATCTAAATAATCAAAATAACCGGGAGTCCCCAGCAAAATGGCCACGCCTCACGTGCACCAGCCACGTGAGGTGACGTGGCTAGGGGCCCAATTGTAAATACGAAAAGTGTAGGGGCTTTAACGTAAATTTAACAAAAATATTTAAATAGCAGATGAAAGATTTAATACTAATTTATAATTACAAAAATGGTTGGGGGTGAATATGCAAAATACCTAGGCCTCGCGGATCAGACGGTGCTGATTCTCTTACTAATGCCATTGTCCACCCGAGAAGCGACGATGACGGTTCGCGTGGATGGCTGCGATTAGGTGGTCCTTGACGCTATCGACGGTCGAGGATGAATCAATCGGCCAATAGCTGCTCGCCTGAGCAGGCACTCCTAATCCGACGGCGGGGAGATAACGACGACTAACAGGGAGGGGAAGAAGCTTCTCCTGAGCGAGCTTCATCCCGTTGTGTCTCTCCTCTCTGGCATCCCTTGACGCTCCAAAAGTGCCAGAAGTGCTCCTGCAGGGGTCCCTGATCGGCTGGGGGAGACAAAATGGGTGGAGGATCACCGTAGGTCCACCACGAAGTCGAAGATGGTGGCTGACCCATGATGCTCCGACCAACAGCAAAAATCCTCTCCCAGGTGCGCGTGAAGCCCAAGTACCTGCAAGAGAAGTTAATGAGGTCGAGGGAAAAGTGCCTCGACCCTCCTAACTGCGGAATGAGGTGGAGATGGTGAAAATGGAGCTCGCCGGAGCACTCTCCAACGAGGTGGTGGCGACGCGATTGATGGGATGCCAGTCGAAAAGGGAAATGGGATAAAATCCTACAACTACAACGACTGAGAAAACACAAGAAAAAAATAAAGAAAAAGGGGCCTCGAAGGCAGAAATGCCTGAGATGGACCTCAACGGCGGTGGCCCGCCGGAGGTGGTGGAAGCCGCTCTACGACCGCCTAACCTCGCCTCTCGATGGCCATAGAGAACCCCATCACCTTTCTCGATCCAGGGCCTGAAGAAGCGAAGCCAAAACGATCAAAAGAGGGTTCAAAGATGGGAGTGAAGCTCAGGTGGTATTTTGAACGAGTGGACGAGACGTCTCAAAGATCGAAGGAGACCGGGCGAATCGATGGTCCACAGCCCAAGGAGAGCCCCTGGCGTGAATCCTCGATCCATGGAGAACAAAAGTCCAGAAGAAGTCGACATGATTTGGTGAAAGTTCGGTCCTCGAAAAAGTCGAGAAGAAGGCGTGAGAAAAACAAAGCCTGACATGAACAGGAGGCGGGTCAGAGAGTTGACCCGCGATCAACTCTCAGACCACCCTGGTTGGTCCACGTGGACCAACCAGGAAAATCCTGCAAAAATTGATTTGAAAATTCATTTAAAAATAATAAATGATTTAATTATTTTATGTTATTAAATAAAAAATATTTATATTTTATGAGTTATTTTATGATGATTTTTATTTATTTTTTCGAGGTTTAGAATTATAAGTTCCCTTTTAAGGGTTACATAGGTATATTTATCTATGTATTCTAATATTTTATTTTTATTTTGTATTTTTAATTTTTATTAATTTGTTTATTTTTTTATATATTTATAACTTATTTTTATAAGATTAAATATTTTTTATTTTATTTTTCTGATATACTTTATACAATTAAATAAATAGAAGTATTAATTGTATAGGTATACTTATTGGTATTATACCTATATATTTTATACAAGTATTTTATTTTTGTATTTTCTTTATGTTTTTATTCCAGTTTTAATATCCATATATATTATAAATAATACTTACAAAATTATAAAAATATAACATTATAAAAATAATGAATAATAAATAAAATGAATATTTTAATCGGGTAAAATATACCATTGGGGTCCTAAACCTAACTTTCACATCGTAACTCAAAAAAATATGAAACCACCTTCATTAAATAGCTTATCAGAAGTTATATACAATTAAAGATGATTTTGATACATTTTGAGTTTTTATTTGAGAAATACAAGTTTGGGAAGTTGGGATTTTCGAATCTTATTCAGATCATAACTTTTTATCTGTACATTATTTTTGTATGAAATCAATTTTGTATTTTTCTATGTTTAATAATCTACAACTTTCATGTACAAATTTTTTTATTTGAAGTATAAAAAGTGGAATTAAAAATAGGTTCCAAATTGAATAAAGAATGAATTAAATAAAAGGAATTTTTACTGGTTTTTGGCCCTTATCTCCCCTACTTTATTCCTTGTCGACTGATGAATACTCATTCATCACTCTTTATTCTTATATTTTAGCTACAAAAACCTTTGCAAATGCATGTATATGTTTGTAAATATAAATAATTACCAAAAGCATGCATAGTATAAAAAGTAATAATTAGCATGTTTTTGTGCAAAAATAAAAGAATAAAGATTAAAAAGAAAAAAAGAGGGAAATATTTAGAATAAATATTGAGCAACCTAATTCCAAGGGAGGGCTCAGCATGGGCCTGACCGCATCAAAGCCAAAGTAGAGAGAGTTAGGGAGCTCATGTGTGTAAATATAACTGTAAATATAATAAAAATATTTTCCTCCAAAAATAGATAAAATGGGCTTGTATATATTTGTATATACTTGTAAATACAAAGTCAAAATAAAAATAGAAAAATTAAAAAGAAAATAAAAATATCCACATGTATATATTCACCTTGTACATAGAACACTTATCTATATTTATTTAGCCTTGTAAATAAATAAATTAAAATCCCTAAAAATTTGTATATATTCTATCTTTTATGGTGTAAATAAATAAAATAAAAACCATAAAAACAAAAATAAAATAAAAAGAACAAAATTTAAAAATAAAAAAGAACATTGTACATATACCATGTATATATATGTATATATCTAATTATTTACCCCTTGAATATAAAAAATAAAAAAAATACCCTTTTATTCCTAGTTTTATGATATAAATAAATAAAATATAAATGGGAATAAAAATGTCAAAATTAACAAATTAAAAATCAAAAATTAAAAAGCCATATTGTAAATATACCTATATATAGCACTAGAATGTAAATACCCTATTTTTATTTCGAAAAAATAATTAAAAATCACAAAAAATAGAAAAAATTAAAACAAATATTTTTCATGTTTTTGAGTTTTTTTATAATTCGGCCATTTTCTATTTTTAAATGATTTTTTAAATCATTTCCACGTGGCCTGTCCCCATTGGTCCACGGGGGACGTTGACCCCCCAGTCAACTCCCCCCCTGGACCACTTCCCACGGGTCAGTGACGCCCGACCCGACTTCGCCGAATTACTGCGTCACGACCCGATCACCAGATCCAATCTTCCCGGGCGCTACTTCTTCCTGGTGAATCCGAGATTCTCGCCCGGGTGGTTTCATTGGGATCCGCACCTCGCCGTGCCCTGCCCGACCTGATCTAGCCGGACCCCTTGCCGTATAAAGTCCTAGCTCCGCCTCCCATTTCATGCATCTTTGGATCATTTCACGCCACCCTAGGACCTCCATCGCCTTCGCGAGAGTGACAGCTCGCTTCAGGCCGTGTTGCAGCGAGGAAGGAGTGGAAGACCATCGATCCGACGACGTTGCGCCGCCGTGCGCCGCCTGGAGGTGACGCTCGAACCTCGGACACCGACGGTCCTCGAGGCAAGGACCTGGAGCAAGCCCTGCTCTTCCACAGTCGATTGCGCCCATTAGGTAGCTCTATTTCTTTCCCTAGTTCTCTAATTTTTCGTTTCGCCCAATTTCCTTCGTCGCCGTTCGTCGCCGATTCCGACCACCTTAGCCATCCGTTCGATCATCAGAGTCGACCCACATATTCACCTCTCCTCCACGCACGTTCTCCACCCACTCATCCAACCCAGCTCGCACAGGAGCTGGGAGTGGGGTTCCTCCGCCGTCGCATCGCCGGAATCCCTACGCCCCGACGCGCCGACCACCCACACCACTGTTAACCGGGTCAAGGCACTTTGCCCTCGACCCGCGAGTCTGTTGCCGTGCTTTTCAGGTTCATCCAAGCCCATCTGGGGGCCTCGACCATCTGGTGCAGCAACTCGACCTCCGTCGGCCTCGCCTGAGTTCCCAGGAGCTCCGTCGAGCCATTGGAGGATTCCATTAGAAGCGGGAGGCCAAGGCGATTCTTCTCTGATCACTAGCAGCCCGCGAGGAGGCCTCCAGCACCCACATGAGTCCGGCGAAGTTCGCCGGCCGCCTGTTGTTGAACCGAGAAATCGCAGAGGTCGTGTTGACTCACAAGGCGAATCAACAGTCGTTGATTTGACCTCCAACGAAATCCGAAATTCAAACAACAATTAACCCACAACAAGTAAATCAAACAATGAAAGTAAATGTGCGGAGTTAAAATTTATTATAACTCTACAACAAGATGTGTATAGGTGCAAGTATTGTAGAGGTCGAACACAGGGAGCAGACAGGTAGAACGGGGCAAAGATTGCTCAAAAATGTGTGTGTTGTGATTAAGTGCCTATTATGCTATTTTTTTGTGGGTTTTTAATTTTATATTTTTTATTTAATTTTTAATTTTGTATTTTTGTATTTTGATTTTTAATTTTCTAATTTTTATATTTTATATTTTATATTTTTTATTTCTTTTTTCAATAATGGAAAATAAAGACAATGTAATGAAAGCAAGAAAAGGATATTTATAAAAATAGATAAAAAAGTTCAAAAATTAGGAAATAAAGTCTTTTTGGTCTTTTTATACTTTTTTACTGTTTTTGTGATTTTTGGGTAATTTTTAAAATGTTTTTGGTATTTTTAAAGAGCTAAATAAAGAAAACAGTGAATAAAATGCAAGGCTGAAACTAAAAATGGAGAAATAAAATAGAAATCAGTAACAAAAATTCTCCAAATTAATTTTCACTTAAAGATAATGAAACAAGAAAAATTCAGAAAAAGAAAACACTATTTTTGGATTTTTTTATGGATTTTATATATTTTTATGAAGGTTTTTAGAGTTTTGCAATTTTTAGGAGTTTGGTTTTATATTTTTTAATGATTTTTGGCTGGGAGTTAAAACAAACTAAAAGACACAAAATATATTTTTTTGGGATTTTTCTGAGGAGTTTTTATATTTTTATGGATTTTTTAAGCTAGACAGTGCACAAAAAGCATGTTTTTGATTTTTAATAAATAATAAAATGCAATAATTACGAAAAATAAAAATATGGTGATAAACTACTATGCAACAGAGACTTAATGTGATTTTTAGGGATTTTTTGGGGTTTTCTAGATGCGTGCATAAAATACAGGAAGTGCTCAACAATCCAAAGCCTGACAGGGGTATATGTGTAATATTCAGAAAGTCAAGGGGCTTGTGCGCAATAACTCCAGAAACTTTTTAGCTGCGATTGAATGTTAAGAAACTAACGCAAAATAACTAAAGATGCAAGGATGCCCCTGCAAAAACGCCGAGTCCCACGTGCTAGGCACGCGACCTGGCGAGGGTAAATCCGCAATATCACAAAACGCCAGGGAGGTTTTAGTAAATGTTACAACATATTTAAAATGCAAATGAAATCTTGAAGATTGTCTGGAAATTACACAAAAACGTGGGGGCGCAGATGCAAAAGCCCCCACTTATCCACGTGGCACGCCCGGATGGAGAGGATGAAGGAAGATCGACGGTGGACTTTCTTTCCAAACGGACAGCTGCGATCAAAAAAAAAATGAGATGAGATCAACGGCTACTATAGCGCCTCTCCCTCTCCCTCGACCAGTTCTTGCGCGATGAAGCTGGGAAGCGCGGCGCGCGGGGGCAGCGCGTGGGCTTCTCCTCCGGCGAGCTCGAAGGTGCGGCCCCCCAAATGGTTAGGCGTCGACACTGGTGCCTGCGAGATGCAAAAAAAATGGCTCGAGCACGTCGACTCGGCCTGGTGGTTACGTGTGTGGATGGTGACGGAAAATGGTGGGGATGGCCGGAGCTCGAGAGCTCCGGCAACGCTATGGCGGATTGGATGGGTGCAAAACGAAATGAAATAAAAAGGGTTGCTATCTAATCCTAAGGTAAAACTAAGTTATAAAATCCAAGAAGAAGAAAGAAAATACACCTCAAGAGCGTGGTGCTCGAGATGGGTACCTCGCGACGGCGTAAGCCGCCGGAGATGGATGGACGCACCTCCCGGCCACGCGCGGCCCTCCTAGCTGGTTGGAGGAGGCCCTGTCACGGCCTCCAGTCTAGAACGCAAGAGAGAAGGGGGCGGTTAGGTCAAAAGAAGGGTTCAAGATTTGAAAAATGGAGGAAGGGAAGGTTTTGAAGCAATGGCCGAGGGGCGGTTTTCGAGGAGCGATCACGGGTGCGCCTTTGATCCATTCCCCGAGATAACAAGTAGGCGTGGATGACCAGTCATAGGGGAGAAAAAAAGTCAGAAGAAATCTAGGCCGAACGGTGGAAGGATCGTCCTAGAAAAAAGGGAGAAGATGGTCCAAACGCACTCTGACAACAGCAGAGAGGGGGGTCAGACAGTTGACCGGAGTCAACTGTCCAAGCCCTCTGGTTGGTCCACGTGGACCAACCAGAAAAACCCTCTGGAAAAAGATTTAGAAATTAATTAAAAAATAGTAAATGATTTTATTAATTTATGATTATAAAATAAAAAAATGTTTGTTATTTAATAAATTATTTTATGGTAATTTTTATTTATTTTTATGAGACATATTTTTACAAGTTTGCATTTATACCCTTATAGGTATCTATATCTATGTATTTAAGTATTCTATTTTTATTTAGGTCTTTTTAATCTATTTTATTTTGGTTTTTATTTTCTAAAATTATAAAATACTTTTATATACACAAATATATTTTTATTTTAATTTTCTGATATATTTTATACACTTAATAAAATGAAAGTGTTATTTGTATAGGTATAGCTACATGTATTATACATATGTATTATAATATATACAAGTATTTTTATTTGTATTTTATTTATGTTTTTATTCTGATTTTAATGCACATAATTATTATAAGTATTATTTACAACATTATAAAAATATAAAATTATAAAAATAATAAATAAATAATAAATTGAATATTTTAATATGTACAAGTATACAATGAGGGTCCAAAAGTCAACTTTCAAACCGTAGCTCCGCCAAATGCGAAACCACCGCCATTAAATAGCTTATTTTCTTCTATATACAATTAAAGGTGAGTTTGATGCATTTGGAGTTGCTGTTTGTGAGATACAGGTCTGGGAAGTTGGCATTCTGGATTTTTATTCAGACCATAACTTTTTATCTGTGCATTATTTTTCTGTGAAATCAATTTTTCATTTTTCTTTATTTAATTATCTACAACTTTCATGTACAAAGTTTCTTTATTTGATGTATAAAAAGTGGAACCAAAAATAGGTCCCAAAATGAATAAAGAATGAATAAAATGTATAGGTATTTTATCTGTATTTTGGCCCTTATCTCCCCCTACTTTATTCTCTGTCGACCTATTCATCAAGATGCCTAGGTCTCGGGGTTTCGGGTCATAAAATATTTACAATATTTTATTCTTTTTCTTTTCTTTTCTTTATTCTATAATTTTGGCACTAAAAACCGCATTTTATACAATATTTACACACATATACATGAATGCTAAAATGCATGAATTAATGCTCTTTATACGCATTTACTAGGGTTTTTGAGGCCAAAATGATAGAATAAAGATGATGAAACGTAGATTCATCATCCCCCTATACTTGCCTTTGCTAGTCCCTAGCAAACACTTATGGAATAAGTGCAGAAAAGAAAAACAAAGAAAAGAAAAAGAAGAAGGTGGATTAAGTGTAATTATCAAACTTGTCTTCTCAAAATCAAAGTTTGGAGCTTAAGACGGACCTTTGGAATTTTAGTGCGGGCGGAACCTTATTGAGAACCGAATTTGAAATCCAACAGTCCTTGAGAATCCCAAAACTCTGCCCAAGTCTCCTCAATAGCCAGGTCAGAAATATCTCAATTCATACGCAAACCCTTACGACTATGAATCTGACTCGTACAGTGTAAGTGATGGTGGCTCTCCCCAGCTAGAATGGCAAAGAAACTGACTTCTCCAGTACGACAACCCAATGATTCCCCAATCCAATGACTCCATCCTCGAGGAGCGGGGTATTCCCTTCTAAGTTCAAGTGGCAACCAGCTCAAGAGGAGGGGGTGAAGAGAAGAATGGACGGTAGCCAGTGTAGCTACCTATCCTGGGATGCAAGACCAGTGTAGTCAAGTCATCCTGCTGAAGGCTCACATGTTATGACTTTAGAACTCAAGCTTGCTTATTGACTTTGTACATACTTGCAGGCTTTTTATTTTTGTACATGCCTGAACTCTTTTTTTTTTTGAAATACTATTCACAGCAGCATTTACATAAGGAGTTTTTCCTCTTGAGCTAGTAGACTATCCCTCTTTTGAAGCTTTATCGCAACCCACAGCCTCCTGTCTTTAGACTTCCTAATCACTGGACGGGTTGGGGTGCACTTCCCTCCCTAGAGGAGGACAAATGTTTCCACTTGTGTGCGTCTCATACCGGCAAATCCAATCCCCTCACCACTCTAACTGAGTTGAGCCATGTGAAAGGTGCAGGTGTCCAAGTTAGGTCATTATCAACAAGAGTCGTGCGTGTGTTCCGAAATACTCTACTTAGGCAGTCAAGAATCCATTGAACCAAGTCTCGTGATCCTCAAAGAATTAAGTCAACTAGACCTGAAGTACCTCGAACTCAGTTCCTATAAGGTTCCTGTTATTAGGTAGATTTGAAGGTCCAATCAAGCTCCAATCTCCGGATTTTACTTAGACTTGTTCAACTATCAAACTCAATCCGAAAAATGCTCATGCTATGCAAATGATATGAAGAAAATATTTTTGTGATGCAATTTTCAAGGATTTTGAACTTTTTATGGATTTTTTAAAAGATGATGCATGCAGATGCAATTTTTTGTATTTTTCAAAGAAATTTTTCAAATGTTTTTGGATTTTAGTTTTTGCAAATGTTTTTGAGCTTTTTTTTTGAAAATAAAAAGTTTTGGCTGAAAACTAGGTTAAAATATGTACACGGGAGTGCTTCTTATATACAAGAAGTGAGTTTGAAGAATTTTACAGGGTAAGTGGTCAATTTTATACGTATATACATATATAGTGGATTTTGGTGTGATGTGTATATTCCTCAAACTTAATTGAAAACAATTTACACACAATTTTTGAAAACTATAGTCCAAAATAATTTTTACAAACATTTACACACATTTGAAAATCATTTTGCAAAGGCTTTCAAAACAGTATATATAGGTTTTTCAAAACATTTTTGCAACCATTTTTCAAACCATTTGCAAATCATTTTTCAAACATTTTATTTCACACAAAGAAAAGAAATTTTACAATCCACACATTTTTTTTTCAAAGGTTGAAAACATGTAACAAAATATTTTCAAAATAGTTTTCAATAGATGTTCACACAGATTTTCAAACTATTTTTCAAACATTTTGCAAAAAACATTTTCACCTGATTTATTAATCAGTAAATACAAAAAGAATTTGAGGAATAATCACATCTTTTTATTAAGGATTTTTAATGAATTTTAAAGAATTATTAGCCATATTTATTAGGAAAATACGAAAGTACGAGTTATGGCTAAAGTATATACGTAGTATATACGACCCCCCTATACTTAGCTTGAGCTATGTCCTCATAGATCGGAGAGAAAAGAGAAGACATAACTCGTACTAAGTATAGACAAGTCGAAATAATAAAGAATAAATGAATGAATCAATGAATCAACGAATGAGAAGTTGACCGTCCCCCCTATACTTAGGATCAAATAATCCTAAGTATAGCAGACTGTACACAAAGCAGGGAGGGTCAAGGGTGGGAATGAACAGATCGTACTCAGATTGTCTGCCCCTATACTTAGGGTAAGATATCCCTAAGTATAGACAAGAAGAGGAGACAATGGAGAGGATCAAAGAATAGAACAACTCGGGGTGCACACCCCCTATACTTAGGACAAAGTACGTCCTAAGTATGGAAAACTGTCTACAAGGGCGGCACCTTTTCGGTAAATGAAGAAGATAGAAGAGGAAAAGAAGAAAAGAAGAAAAGAAGAAAAGAGATGAAGATGGAAGAAGAGATCGTGAGGATGTACACGTCACTCCCCCTATACTTAGGGTCAAAGAAGCCCTAAGTATAGGCAACAACAGGAGTGATTAGACGGACGAAGAAAGAACACTCAACTCATCTACCCCTCCTATACGTAGGACAAAGTACGTCCTAAGCAAGGCAAACACGAGAAATGGGTAGACGAGCAAAAACGGGAGATGGAAAGAGAGTCACAGGATAGAATCTACAACATAAATGGGTGATCATCAGAAGGTGGAAAGCAAACCTTCTTGCGGGACCGCTGAGGGATAGATCGGATATGGTGTATGTCGACATCGGGGTCCACAGTGGACGGAAGCCGATCAGGGTCGACACGGTGAAGGCCCTCAGTGGAATCAAAACGGAAAGGGACGAACTGATCGATGGAAGCAGTATGGCTCGGTTCTCCCTTAGTGGTCCTATGGTGTGAAGGCACGGACGGGTGGTTGGAAGAAGTACGACTAGGTCCGGCCTTGGAAGTCTCGCAGATGTCAAAGTGAAATGGGACAAACTCATCATCCTCGGAAGAAGTGTAATTAGAGTCGTCCTGCGAGTCCTCGTCCAGGTCAAAATCAAAAGGAACGAAATCATCAGTGGAAGTATACGAACTCAGATCGTCCTCAAGACTCTCACCTGAATCCTTGTCTTCAACAAGAGGTCTGAATTTATCAAAATAAATAGCAGCATCATAACCGACCTCAATCATCTTGACCTGTGAAGGGCCAGGAACGGATTTATTAGTGGAAGTAGTCAAACTAGGTCCGTCCTGTCTAGTCTTACCTGGGTCATTTGTTGCCTTATGAGGTCTCTCAAAGTAATGGGCAACATCATAAGCATCCTCAATTATCTTGGTATCTGCCCCCTGATCAAATGGTTCAATCACATAAATACTCTGTATCTCATCAACACATCGCCACACACCAGGAGGAGGATCAGTGAGGTCCATGCTTTCCGACTTCCTCCCCTTTCGGGGGATCCGTCGGGTCTCATCAGTGGTCGCTAAGGAAGTGTCTCTAGTATCATCAGATCTGTCATGGGCCTCAGATTCAGCTATGATTGGTGAAGGTACATCAGGTGCAGGTCTCTGGTCATCTGTGGGTGCGGTGATCGACACTTCGTTCCCGTCAACAGGACGGAAGCGAACCTCTCCTGATCCATAATCAATAACGACCCTCGCAGAGGCGAGGAATGGTCGTCCCAGGATGATTGGAGATGGCTCCCCTGTGGAGTTCTCCATGGGAAACACGACGAAATCTACATGGTGGCTCGTGCCCTGAACAGAAATGACGACGTTTTCAAGGATACCCTTCGGCCTCTTGATTGATCCATCAGCAAACTGAACGATCATCCTGGTCTTCTTGAGAGGCCCTAAGTGAAGAGACTGTACCAGCGAGAAGGGTAGTATGCTAATCGAAGCACCGCCGTCCAGGAGAGTGCGATCACAAATATGGTCAGAGATGGTGCAAGTGATGAAAGGTGAAGCTGTGTTCTTCCTCTTGGGAATGGGACGGTGTGTGATGGCGAGGGCAGTGGCCATGGTCAGAATGTGACGCTCAGATCTGCTCCTCCGCTTTCTCTTCTTGGGAAGAGGAGCAGATAATTGGGTCATGGCCTGCTGAAGTGGGGCACGGATAATCTCATGAATGGCAGCCACCACTTCGGGTTCAGATATCATTTTTTTGAATTTTTGGACTTCCTCCATACAAGGGAGGAAGTCGGAATCAGCATATACACAAGGCATGCCAAGAGCAGTCTGTACAGCGGCATCCTCGGGGTCAAAGGTGGGACTGGATGTGAATGGGTGTGTGGTCCAGGGTTCAAGCAAGTGGACTCTCTCCTCAAAATCTTGATCAACCAAGTGTCTCCCGAAATCTTTTTGGATTTTTAAATTTTTCTCATTTTTTTGCATTTTTGGCGATTGCAAGCTCCCATGATCATCTACAAGTGAAGCCGTATTCCCAACAAAAGGAGCATTAATCTGATTGTTCCTCAAGATAGCAAGATTATCATTTAACAAATCAATGCGCTTTGTCATCCGATTCAAGATATCACTCATAGAGATCGAGGGAGGTGACTCCATCAGATCAGGCTCGGGTAGATGTGAAGGTGGAGGTGGATAATACACAGGTGGGGATGGAGGTGGGTCGAAGCCCGAGGTCTGATACTGTGGCTGAGGCGGATATGTACAAAAATCAGAAAAAATAGGAGGAGGGTCCTCCTGATAAAAGGGAGGTGGATCGGCTGGAGCGAGCGAGGGGTCCGCAAAGTCCGGATAGAATGCACTCCAAGGGTCCATCTCGAAAACAAAAGGAAGTGATTCGGGGGAGCACGAAAGTCAAGTCAAGAGAGTGAAGAAAAAAGGCGCAAATGCGCAGAGGAGATCTAGAACACACACAACAATCACAGACAAAAATCAAAATAAGACAAACCCTCAATTCACCTACTCAACTCGGTAGAGACCGCAAAATGCGGTCTTTTAATCTTGTCTGTTTTAGAGTTAGGTGAGAAGTCAAAGATTGCGCAAACACTTAGGGGGCTTAAATGGGATTTGGGCACTAATCCTTAGTGTGTGCGCGAGCAAGTAAAACGAAGACAATGAGGGGATTACTCGCCCCAATACAAGATTTTCTTTTTGATCGGTTTTAGGGTCAAGTAATATTAGCAGTCCCAATTTTATTGATTATCACTTTTTTTTGGATTTTTAATAAAAATGCACGATCCTATCGGGGATTCAATTCCTTTAAGATCCTAGGTTGGCAAAATCAGAGGTAGAGAGGCGGAAAAGCAATGCAAGCGATCAAAACAATGATGGATGCTAAAGCGTAAATGCTCACCTTGCCTCCAGCACTCTACATGCAAGGATGCTCAACAGAATTGAAACCTATCTATATGCAAATGCAAAAGCCGATGAAATCGCCCTAAGTTTCAGAAATTGCTATTAGCGGGAAGAACCACAAGTTGACCACCAATCCTCAACCCTAGAGTCCGGTCTAGGCTCACCCCTCCTCTGCTCAACAAATTGAGGGTAGGAGAAAGCGCTTTGCGGGGAGAGCTCGCGGCGCGATGGATTGAAGGTGATGATCAACTGTTTAAAATTTGACTAAGTCCAAACGAGACTATAGGTGCATGCAAAATATTAGGTGTTTGGCCTTTGTCTATCGCAAACAATCCTAGAACTAGGGGCTCAATCACACAAAATAAAGAAAATCGAAAATCGGAAAACAAAGTAAAAAAAATGCGATGAAAACCGTCAAAACTGCGGTGAGCCCCCAAGTGAACAATCACTTGGAAATTAGGCTCAAAAGTCCAAGTCCGGGGGTACCTGTATTATTACAAATTAAGAGTCTCTCACTCACTTAAATTACAAAATACAATGCAAGAAAATAAATGCTAAGAAATTGTCCTGCAAAATCCTCCAAGTTCTTCTTCGTGCTCAGCTAGAGCCGCTTCACGTGGGTGCCAAGGTGCTCCAAGAGGGGCTCCTCCCTCGATCCACGTACCTCGCACGGAATCCAAACAAGGAGAGTGGTTAGACAATTCAAAAGATATATAAAAAATAATGCAAAATAAAACAAGCAGAAATAAAAGCCGCAAAGGTAGACAAATGATCACAACACAAAACAAAAACTCGAACTACGCGCTGTTGCTCCCCGGCAACGGCGCCATTTGTTGAACCGAGAAATCGCAGAGGTTGTGTTGACTCACAAGGCGAATCAACAGTCGCTGATTTGACCTCCAACGAAATCCGAAATTCAAACAACAATTAACCCACAACAAGTAAATCAAACAATGAAAGTAAATGTGCGGAGTTAAAATTTATTATAACTCTACAACAAGATGTGTATAGGTGCAAGTATTGTAGAGGTCGAACACAGGGAGCAGACAGGTAGAACGGGGCAAAGATTGCTCAAAAATGTGTGTGTTGTGATTAAGTGCCTATTATGCTATTTTTTTGTGGGTTTTTAATTTTATATTTTTAATTTAATTTTTAATTTTGTATTTTTGTATTTTTATTTTTAATTTTCTAATTTTTATATTTTATATTTTATATTTTTTATTTCTTTTTTCAATAATGGAAAATAAAGACAATGTAATGAAAGCAAGAAAAGGATATTTATAAAAATAGATAAAAAAAGTTCAAAAATTAGGAAATAAAGTCTTTTTGGTCTTTTTATACTTTTTTACTGTTTTTGTGATTTTTGGGTAATTTTTAAAATGTTTTTGGTATTTTTAAAGAGCTAAATAAAGAAAACAATGAATAAAATGCAAGGCTGAAATTAAAATGGAGAAATAAAATAGAAATCAGTAACAAAAATTCTCCAAATTAATTTTCACTTAAAGATAATGAAACAAGAAAAATTCAGAAAAAGAAAACACTATTTTTGGATTTTTTATGGATTTTATATATTTTTATGAAGGTTTTTAGAGTTTTGCAATTTTTAGGAGTTTGGTTTTATATTTTTTTAATGATTTTCGGCTGGGAGTTAAAACAAACTAAAAGACACAAAATATATTTTTTTGGGATTTTTCTGAGGAGTTTTTATATTTTTATGGATTTGTTAAGCTAGACAGTGCACAAAAAGCATGTTTTTGATTTTTAATAAATAATAAAATGCAATAATTACGAAAAATAAAAATATGGTGATAAACTACTATGCAACAGAGACTTAATGTGATTTTTGGGGATTTTTTGGGGTTTTCTAGATGCGTGCATAAAATACAGGAAGTGCTCAACAATGCAAAGCCTGACAGGGGTATATGTGTAATATTCAGAAAGTCAAGGGGCTTGTGCGCAATAACTCCAGAAACTTTTCAGCTGCGATTGAATGTTAAGAAACTAACGCAAAATAACTAAAGATGCAAGGATGCCCCTGCAAAAACGCCGAGTCCCACGTGCTAGGCACGCGACCTGGCGAGGGTAAATCCGCAATATCACAAAACGCCAGGGAGGTTTTAGTAAATGTTACAACATATTTAAAATGCAAATGAAAGCTTGAAGATTGTCTGGAAATTACACAAAAACGTGGGGGCGCAGATGCAAAAGCCCCCACTTATCCACGTGGCACGCCCGGATGGAGAGGATGAAGGAAGATCGACGGTGGACTTTCTTTCCAAACGGACGGCTGCGATAAAAAAAAATGAGATGAGATCAACGGCTACTGTAGCGCCGCTCCCTCTCCCTCGACCTGTTCTTGCGCGATGAAGCTGGGAAGCGCAGCGCGCGGGGGCGGCGCGTGGGCTTCTCCTCCGGCGAGCTCGAAGGTGCGCCCCCCCAAATGGTTAGGCGTCGACACTGGTGCCTGCGAGATGCAAAAAAAATGGCTCGAGCACGTCGACTCGGCCGGGTGATTACGTGTGTGGATGGTGACGGAAAATGGTGGGGATGGCCGGAGCTCGAGAGCTCCGGCAACGCTATGGCGGATTGGATGGGTGCAAAACGAAATGAAATAAAAAGGGTTGCTATCTAATCCTAAGGTAAAACTAAGTTATAAAATCCAAGAAGAAGAAAGAAAATACACCTCAAGAGCGTGGTGCTCGAGATGGGTACCTCGCGACGGCGTAAGCCGTCGGAGATGGATGGACGCACCTCCCGGCCACGCGCGGCCCTCCTAGCTGGTTGGAGGAGGCCCTGTCACGGCCTCCAGTCCAGAACGCAAGAGAGAAGGGGGCGGTTAGGTCAAAAGAAGGGTTCAAGATTTGAAAAATGGAGGAAGGGAAGGTTTTGAAGCAATGGCCGAGGGGCGGTTTTCGAGGAGCGATCACGGGTGCGCCTTTGATCCATTCCCCGAGATAACAAGTAGGCGTGGATGACCAGTCATAGGGGAGAAAAAAAGTCAGAAGAAATCTAGGACGAACGGTGGAAGGATCGTCCTAGAAAAAAGGGAGAAGATGGTCCAAAACGCACTCTGACAACAACAGAGAGGGGGGTCAGACAGTTGACCGGAGTCAACTGTCCAAGCCCTCTGGTTGGTCCACGTGGACCAACCAGAAAAACCCTCTGGAAAAAGATTTAGAAATTAATTAAAAAATAGTAAATGATTTTATTAATTTATGATTATAAAATAAAAAATGTTTGTTATTTAATAAATTATTTTATGGTAATTTTTATTTATTTTTATGAGACATATTTTTAAAAGTTTGCATTTATACCCTTATAGGTATCTATATCTATGTATTTAAGTATTCTATTTTTATTTAGGTCTTTTTAATCTATTTTATTTTGGTTTTTATTTTCTAAAATTATAAAATACTTTTATATACACAAATATATTTTTATTTTAATTTTCTGATATATTTTATACACTTAATAAAATGAAAGTGTTATTTGTATAGGTATAGCTACATGTATTATACCTATGTATTATAATATATACAAGTATTTTTATTTGTATTTTATTTATGTTTTTATTCTGATTTTAATGCACATAATTATTATAAGTATTATTTACAACATTATAAAAATATAAAATTATAAAAATAATAAATAAATAATAAATTGAATATTTTAATATGTACAAGTATACAATGAGGGTCCAAAAGTCAACTTTCAAACCGTAGCTCCGCCAAATGCGAAACCACCGCCATTAAATAGCTTATTTTCTTCTATATACAATTAAAGGTGAGTTTGATGCATTTGGAGTTGCTGTTTGTGAGATACGGGTCTGGGAAGTTGGCATTCTGGATTTTTATTCAGACCATAACTTTTTATCTGTGCATTATTTTTCTGTGAAATCAATTTTGCATTTTTCTTTATTTAATTATCTACAACTTTCATGTACAAAGTTTCTTTATTTGATGTATAAAAAGTGGAACCAAAAATAGGTCCCAAAATGAATAAAGAATGAATAAAATGTATAGGTATTTTATCTGTATTTTGGCCCTTATCTCCCCCTACTTTATTCTCTGTCGACCTATTCATCAAGATGCCTAGGTCTCGGGGTTTCGGGTCATAAAATATTTACAATATTTTATTCTTTTTCTTTTCTTTTCTTTATTCTATAATTTTGGCACTAAAAACCGCATTTTATACAATATTTACACACATATACATGAATGCTAAAATGCATGAATTAATGCTCTTTATACGCATTTACTAGGGTTTTTGAGACCAAAATGATAGAATAAAGATGATGAAACGTAGATTCATCACCTGTTCATCGAGGACCCTCCCCTGCCGTCCGATTGACCTCCAGCTCTAGTTCAGATCCCAGACGTCCATTTGAGGAGCCGCCAGCATCGTTCGATCCTTGGAGGAGTGATCGGGACCGTCCGATCAGTGAGGGCTTCCCACGTTGCTTCTTAGCCGCTTGATCTTCCACGTGGCGAGGCCCCAGTCGTTCGATCAGGACCGAGGACCCTGTGTTGAGGCGCGCCCCTTCCCCGACCGTCCGATCTACACGTGGCGCGCATCCGGCCCTCGATTTAATAAAGGGTAAATTTCTTCTTAGGCCCTTAGTTTATTAGTTGTTCTGATGTAGTCCTGTAAATATTTTAGAAACTTTATTTCCGTTTGGTAATTTGCATAGTGGACCTCGTTCTTTCCTGTATTTGCGTTTATACCCTTGCCTGTAGTGGGACACGTGCTTCGACATGTGCTTGTTGGGTTAATTGCATGTATAGCCTTGATGTTCTAGGGTGTTATTGAATGAAATTAACTTTTTAGTATTTGCATAAATACCACTGTGAATGGTTTAATTGCGCATGTGCTTGATATATTGGGTATTTTACACTGAAGCCCCTGAACTTTTAGTACGTGTTACTAAATAGTCCAAGAACTTTAGTTTTCTTACAAATAGGTCCCTGAGTGCCCAGGTCACGCGCCTCACGCGTGATTTCATGGAGAAATTGCACCGGACCCCCTGGACTTTTTACTATTTGCGTACAGGTCCCTATGTATTGTACCATTGTTTTCATTTTTAATAAAATAGCAAATTAACTCCAAATTCGATGAAAATTGGACACATGGCTCCTGCCATAGTGTAAAATTTTCTCTAATTTGGAAACATTTTTGATTGCATTTATTATTTTTAAAATTCAAAAACACACTTTTTTGTTACTGTCTAAATTTAAAATTCACACAAAAAGATTAAAACACCTCTAAAAATTATAAAAAAATATACAGTAGTTGTTTTGCCTTGTTTGATATTCTGACCAATTTTGGTCATTTTTGGATATACAAAACCTATAAAAATTACAAAACCCCTAAAAACCTATAAAAATTCTAATAATTAAATAAAATCAAAAATTAATAATTCCAGTGGCCAAATTTTCCTTGTGTTTTGATCTCTACAGGAAAATTACCTTCAGGTCTTAATAGGGCCATTTTGATTTTAAATTGGCCCTTGACACCTGACTGGACAGTACCTTCATTTTTCTGTCTTGTTTCATTTTTATAAAATTCCATAAAAATCAGAAAAATACCAAAAATTACCCAAAAATAGTAGAAAATATAAAAAACATAAAAATATTTTTATTTGAATTTTTGAATGATTTTTGAGTAGATAAATAATTGTTTGTATTGGCTTGTTTATTTGTTTTCCTATTTCTTTTATTGAATTAAAAATACAAAAAATATATATAAAATTAAAAATCCACCAAAGAATTTACTTTCTTTTCTTTTATTTTATTTTAGACTACTTCGTAGGCCGCAAGGCCATTACGTGCTCGCTGAGTCCGACCCTGGTCGCTATACCAGGCTAATCCAATAGCCAGGACCGCTATCGTATTTCTTTGATTTTTATCTGATTTTGGTGGTCTGCACTTTAATTTTCTTGATTGACCGATTGACTCTTGAGCGACTGAGGTCGCAACGACCTTAGTTCTACTTCTTTACCTTAGTTGCTCGGGTTTATCGTGTCATCATCGACCTAGTCATCGAGATGCCTAGGTCTCGGGATTTCGGATCATAAAAGATTTGCAATATTTTATTCTTTTTCTTTTCTTTTCTTTATTCTATAATTTTGGCTTTAAAAACAGTATTTTATACAATATTTACACAAATATGCATGAATGTTAAAATACCTAAATTAAGCCTATTTACACGCATTTACTAGGGTTTTTAAGGCCAAAGTGATAGAATAAAGACGATGAAACGGAGATTCATCATTACCCATCTAAAGGCTGCTCTATTTGTAATTGAGAGATCACCACCACATTCTTTACCCATGTTTGTCCTTAAATATCCAAATCAAATTCATGAAGTAAGAGAACCCATCTAAGAAGGCGTGCCTTGGCATCCTTCTTCTCCATCAAGTATCTGATAGCTGAATGATCTGTGTAGACTGTGATTTTCGAATCAAGAAGATATGATCTGAATTTGTCCAGTGCAAATACCGTTGTCAACATCTCTTTCTCTGTCACTTTGTAATTACATTGAGTGTCATCTAAAGTCTAGTTGGCATAGTGGATGGCAACAGGAAGTCCATTCCTCCTCTGTCCTAATACAACCCCAACAACAAAATCTGAAGCATCCGTCATAATCTTGAAGGGAAGAGACCAATCAGATGGCTGTAGGACAGGAGCACTGATAATCATCTCCTTCAATGTGAGGAAGGCACTAAGACATTTGCCATCTACCAAGAACTTGATGTCTTTGCCTAATAATTCAGTTAACGATCAAGCAATCTTAGATAATCATGAATGAACCATCGACAGAAACTGATGTGCCCTAGAAAAGATTGTAACTGCTTGATGTTGGTTGGTGGCTCGAGATACTTGATGACATTCACCTTTGCAGGATCAACCTCCATCCCTCTCCCGGAGATGACATGCCCCAACACAATCCCGTTTGTAACCATAAAATGGCTCTTTTCACACGACAAAATGAGATTCACCTCACAACACTTTTGAAGAATCTAGTCTAGGTGCGCTAAACAATCGTCAAATGACTCATCATAGACTGAAAAATCATCCATAAAGACTTTGTGAAAATCACCCACCATGTTTGCAGATATGACAAGCATGCACCTCTGGAATGTAGCAGGGGCATTGGATAAACCAAATGGCATCCGTCTAAAAGCATATGTGCCAAAGGGACATATAAAGGTGGTCTTATCCTGATCTTCAAGAGCAATAGTAATCTGGTTGTATCCGGAATAACCGTTAAAGAAATAGAAGTATTCCTTCCCTGCTAACCTCTCTATAACTTAGTTTATAAAAGGCAAAGGGAAGCGGTCCTTCTTCGTTGCGGTGTTCAATTTCCTGTAATCAATGTACACCTGCAACGACGTGGTTACTCTCTTTGGAATATTGTCTCCAATCTCATTCTCGACCACCTGAATTTCTGACTTCTTCGGGACAACATGTAATGTGCTAACCCATTCAGAGTTGGAGATGAGATAAATAAATCATGTGTCACACCATCTTGTAATCTCTTTCTTGACATCTCGTAAAACTGGATTAAGTTTGCCCTGAAACTCTCTAGAAGGTCTACTGTCATGATTGAGATAGATATGGTGTGAGCATAAAGCATGATTTATCCCGCAGAGATCGGATACATTCCACCCCATGACCTTGCGGCTTCTTTGAAGAATCTCCATCAGATGAGATTCTTGCTCTTCGGTCAAAGTTGATAATGATCGGAAACTGTCGATGTAGACCCTCAGGTAATGCACATTTCATATTTAGTGGCAAGGTCTTCAGTTCAGGCAAGGTGGAATCTGGCACTGTCGTATCCTCATCTGTATGTGTACCGAGATCTGTGATGGCGGTAGACGTGTCTGCAATATAGTTATCCACCATCTCAATATGCTCAGAGACAGACTACATAAGATGTCTAAAACATCATCCGACTCGCTATTGTGCTCATCCTCAGAATGACTAGAGAAAAATAGCCCAGTTAAATGAAAATTAGTCTCTAGCTCATCTGAAGTGGAGGAATCATGTGAACTCTCAAAATCTAAAATGTCTGCAATAATATCATCAGATATCTGCTCCATCTTCTCACCATCCATGCTAAAATATAGTGTACCATTAGAAGAATTGGCAATTGTAGTCTCAGACCCATCCTCTGCTAAGATATCATGGGTCTCTACCTAATACCTCTCAAGGTCATCAAAACAAACCTCATCCATGTAATCACAAGTGGATAAGGAACTCATGACATTTGAACTGACTGAAGATGTGGCACTGGATGTGGATGATTCTTTCGCCATCTCTATTTGTACCTTCTTGCCCTCGGTGCGGAAAGATACCTTTCCTGTATCAGTATTCATTTGCACGTTTGAAGGAAGAGGGTAATAAAGAAAGCTAAAGCTACAACATATGGCCACAACTTGACCTCTGAGACTGCAAGGTCTACCTGCAGATTTGCGGTATAAGGTTGGTCTTCGAACCTCTCGTGCACACTCCTTCCTTTGTTTGGTCTTCGGTTTCCCCAGGGAGTGCTCTCACGCGAGGTTGCTGGCATGAAGTGCAAGGAGCTCTGGTTTTCTTAACATGTGATATAATGGATCCGGTGAGATGAGGTGACATATCTTCTGCCTAATATTTATGGTTGGAATGGTGTGGGTGTGTCTTGGCTTTGCTGGAGTATTTGTACGAACTAACTGGAGGTCCAACCAAAAACCATGCAGACTCCAGCCTTGCATCCAAGGATATGGTCGCTTTGGCAAGTTGCCTTGTGGAATATAGGAATTCAATTCAATCCAGTTATGAGTAAATGTGCTCACTGATTTTTCATATTGACGATTTTCGACCGTTCATTGTTCTCACATGTATATAGGCTATCCAGTGTTTTTTCCAATAAATGACAATTTATGATATTTGAATTCTAATTTTGAATGGAAGACACAGTCTAACGAGGTACCTCCTAAAATTCTACTTAGATAGCGTGAGAAATAAATGCACTTCATCCTTCATAATTCATATTTTCTAATACTTTTGATGCAAACCTCTCTAAGACATATCTCACAGTTCGCATGTCCGGACAATGGAAATAGAGATTAAATAGACCAGCCGGGAAAAAGGGAAGGAAAAACGCCCATTAAAGAGCTAACAATGTGCAGAACGGAAAATCGTTGGTGATGATGGAAACCTTTCTGTTGAAATGTGCTTGTTGAGATACCAGGTTGCGTGCCTCTTCATCGGGTCATGACTTTTTTGATGTCTTTTGTTGGTGGCTTCATCATGTACTTACTACAAGAAATCGGATCTATGACAACGGATAATTTGAATACTATTATTATTTATTGTCAAATCAATTTTTGTATTTATAATAAGCAATAAATGTCATATTCGTCGTTAGATGTTCATATAACTGTGATTTTTTCATCGATTTATTCATCAAAATTCATATTAATCGTTGCTAAAATTTAGCAACGATTAGAAGAAAAGTTAACGAATAAGGGTTGTTTATTCATTAAGAGGAATATAGCAATGAATATGATTTTCTGTTGCAAATTAAAAGAAGTGACCGATGAATAATATTCGTTGTTATATATTGAACTATGGAATATATAGAATTATTCATTGCCGTAGACTAATTTTCTTGCAGGGACTAAACTACAACCTTGATGCTTTCCTTCCATTTGATGAATAAATCTTTGATCATTTTTAACATATCATTTAGGTGAGTTCCATTGGCAAAAAGACTGTATAGGGAATTAGTGTAACACCTTAAGTCAAAGACTATATAGGAAATTAGTGTAACACCCCAAGTCCAATTGAAAGTACCACATCTAAAACTCACGAAGTCTTGGTGTGGTTTATAAGTGATGGGGATTACTACTTGACAACACATGCTTAAACATTTTGGGTGGTTGTTAATGGGTCCATTTGGGTCCGAACCTGGTAAGTTGTCATAGCCAGTATTCTCCGTTAACGGACCAAGGATCTAAGTTTGCGACGTTACAATTGTTATTGGAGCCAATTTCCCTTTGATAGTGGAATGAGCTACTCGAGAGATGACGTCACCCTTACAAATAGATATGAGGAAAATACTATTCGGAGCGTGCAAATGGCATTGTCACCGGGAATAAATGATGTGACATATCACAATGCGGACATTGCGAATTAAAATAATGGAGGTTATAACAACCCAACCCCAAAGATAGTCCCACATCTAAAACTTAGGAGTTAGGAATCGTGAGTTTGTGTTATAAGTGTTAGGGATTAGAATTGACAACAAGTGTTGTTAACTTACTACCTCTCAGGGGGGAAATATCGGGGATGGAGCGAGAGGGAGAGGGTGAGGGAGAGGGAGAGGGAGGGTGGACGGAGATCCGTAGGCGAACTCGGCCAAGGAAAGTCCTTCAGCATGGATCTCGTCGTGAGGATCTACCCATCTCTGGGTTTAAGCAGCCTTTCGGTCGGGGATGCTTTCGGTGTGGCTCGCTTGGTCATTGGGCAAGGCAGTGCAGAGATGCTATTCGTTGTTTCAGATGTTTGGGCTTCGCGCATCGAAGCAAAAATTGCAAAGGAGGAGGTCGTCCAGAGCGGGAAGAAGGGGCTCGTGCTGAAGTGCTGCGACTCCTTGTGGGGGAAGGAGGAGGCAGAGGGGCCCTGTCCAAGGGGTCTTCAGATGTGGGCTTCGTTTCGAGAGGAGGCTTCAAAGGTGATGTGATGACATTGTCACCTTGGAGGGTCCTGGCAAGGGGACTGACAGAAGGTGAGGAAGAAGCTTTGTTGTCTTTATCGCAATCGAGGAGGTCGTTGCTCCAGTGGAGAAAGGTGCGGGCTAGCGATGGCAGCGTGACACATACGAATCTGGATCTGATAAGAGTTAAGGGGATCCCGCTCTTATGGCGGACTATACATCGGGTCCGGCAGGTGTTGAGAGGCATTGCTGATGTGAAAGGTTTGGATGCGACTGGGCTCTTGCCGGGGGAGTATGGGGACCTGTTGATCCGGGTGCATCCTCTACATCCTCGGATGCTCGGCTGGTGGACGAGGAGTGTGGAGGGTCGGCGTTTGCAGTTGGAAATTTCGTCGGCGGAGCCGAGGGTGGCAGGGGAGGTGCATCGGAAGCGGCTCGGCGGGGTACCTCCGAGACGGGCAAGCGCGACGGATGGTCTTCCGCCAATCACGGCGGCAGTTACTCCTGGCAACATAGCAGACGCACCAATTGGAATTTCAATTTCAAATTCGGGCGACGTGGCAAATTCCATGGAGGTTAATTTGGAATGTGGTGGTGGCCGTTTTCCCCCTGCGATGGTTTCTTTTGAGAAATGCCACGCTGGCATTTCGTTTGGAGCATTCAAACCTCGGCTAATTACCTCCGAGGTCCAAGCTGGAGATTCCCATGTTTACCAACGTAGCGTTAATTGTGGATGGTCAAAACAATTTCGTGGCGGCGGTTCGGGTGCGATTTCGGATCGGGTCCTTTCCGAAAATGTGTCGGGGCGGATTTGGGGCCAACCCAACCGCAAGGTGGCAACCCGGCAAGGGGATCCAGGTCCTCTTCCTGTGGACGTTTATGGCGGAAAGAGCACCCTCCAGGGTGGTCCGTGTACCAATCCTTCGAGCACAGGTGCAGCTGGCGAGAGGGGTCGAGAGCTAGGAGGAGATGAGGCAGAAGTTGTGCACTCTAAGTTGGTGGTGGACCTCCAGCTGGATGCTGAAATGGAGGATGTCCCGGTTCCATCTCCTGAGCCGGCATGTTTGTCGAGGAGGATCGAGGGCAGCAACGAGGGATCAGCGGGTTTGGCTGTAGTGTTGGCTGATGGTGTAGGGAAGGTTGAGAAGAAGGCCGCCGGACTAATGACCGTGGACCTGAAGCTTGGAAGGGGTGGTGACGTCTCTTGTGAGGGGGGTGGAAGTTGTAGCAAGGAGAGGGGGAGCGTGTATGCAAAGGGGGGAGAGGGGGCGTGTCGGCAGGAGCAGGTCGAGGAGGTTTCGGAAAGAATGAATAGCAGTTTGGAAGGGGAGGACAGGTGTGAGAAGGGGTCAGTGAAGTTGTTGCAGGGGGCTGGGGAGATGCTGCAGGGTGGTGCTGGGGAGCGGTCTGGGTGGTGCTTTGAGCGAAAGTCTCGTGGGTGGAGGAAGAGGGAGAAGAGGAGACTGCTGATGGGGTCAGAGTTGAGTTCAGGAGGTCCTGAAGGGGTATGCACTTCTGTTGGGAGCGAAGGACCGTCATCGCCGGTTGGAAGACCAAGTTTCTTCAGCTTGCTTGACAGACGCTTTGCTGAAAGCTTGGGAGTGGTCCCGCCACGAGGGAAGGCCAAAGTAGTTCCTAAATGAAGGTGATCTCGTGGAACGTGAGGGGGTTGGGTCGCCCCGAGAAACGACTTGGTGTCCGGAAGTTAATAGGCGAAGCCCATGCGGATATTGTGCTTTTACAAGAGACGAAGGTCTCCCGACCAGGGGAAGAGGTGTGGAGGGATCTGGGTGGTGGCTCTTCTTTTGATTTTGCTGAGGTTGAGGCTCAGGGAGCGGCGGGAGGGCTCCTGACCGGTTGGAGGAGGTTTGACTTTGAGAAGTTGGCAGAGACAAGATCCTCGTTCTCGTTATCTGTGTGTCTTAGAAGAAAGGAGGATAATGTCATTTTTACCGTGACCAATGTGTATGGACCTACTTGTCCGACGGCAGGTTCCTTGGCGGCAGATATCTCGGAGGTGGGAGTGCATAGGGAGGGGGGCATTTGGCTCATTGGAGGTGATCTAAATGTGACCCTGATGGCCGATGATAGACCTTTGAGGGGTGGCGGTCGCGACGCTGGCTCGGAGGATTTTAGGAATCAGGTTCTTGACTTGGGACTCACAATTATTGATGCAGCGGGATGCGCTTACACATGGCGGAATGCAAGATCGAGATCGAGGCTGGATAGATTTCTTCTCTCGTCCGAGGGAGTGGAATTTTTCCCACTCTCTAGGGCGTGGTCGCTACCCAGGGCACACTCCGACCACACGCCTATTTTGTGGTCTTCAGAGGAACAGATGCGACCCAGGTCCTTCTTCAGATTTGAGAGAGCTTGGTTGATGGAGGAGGGGTTCAGGGAGGAGGTAGTTACGAAGTGGAGGGGTTGGCAGGTGGAGGGGTCGGCTGTCAGGCGGCTAGCAGCCAAATTGGTGCTGTTAAGGAGCTTTCTAATTGATTTCAGCTGTAGCTTGAGGGCACGAAGGAGGGAGCGGAGGCGGGAGGCTCAGGATGGAGTCGTCCGTCTGGATGGGTTAGATGATCAGAGGGGACTGGACCAGGACGAGGTACTTGAGCGGGCAAGGCTGCTAGATGAACTATTGTTGGAGGACAGGAAGGAAGAAGTGGCGTGGAGGCAGAGATCCAGACAGAAGTGGTTGCACGAGGGTGACGCGAACACCAGATTTTTCCATTCGATGGCCTCCGGAAGAAGAAGGAGGAATTATGTTCATAGTTTGGAGGTGGGTGGGGAAAGAGTGGTGGGTGATGTTTTATTGGGACGGGTACTCAGGGATCATTTCGAGGAGAGATCTAGGAGGAAGAAGCGTGATGGATGGGGGTGGCGTGGTGCAGGTGTTGAGTCGCTATCAGAAGAGAAGGCAGCTAGTCTAGAGGTTCCTTTCACGGAGGAGGAGATCAAAACAACGGTGTGGGGTTTGAATGCAGATGGGGCCCCTGGTCCTGACGGCTTTCCGGTCTTCTTCTACAAAGAATTTTGGGACATGCTGAGAGAAGACGTTATGGCAGTGCTTGATGAATTCAGAGATGGTAACAGAGGTTTCGAGAAGATTAACCGGGCGATGCTTTTCCTTCTTCCCAAAAAGGACAACCCGATGCGGGTGGAGGACTATAGGCCGATTGCATTGTCTAACGCAATTTACTTGATTATCGCTAAGGTGTTGGCAAACAGACTCAGGGAGGTGCTGGATGATGTAATCCTGCAGAATCAGACTGCTTTTATCCCTGGCAGGCAGATGGCGGACGGAATGGTTATGGCATCCGAGATTTGTCTCCAGTGGCGCAGGGAAAATGTAAAGGGTTTGCTCTGGAAGATAGACTTTGAAAAGGCTTATGATTGCGTGGACTGGAACTTTTTATGGGACTCGCTTCGACGGCGCGGCTTCAACGATCTTTGGGTATCTTGGATGAAGAGGTGTGTCACTACTTCTTCCTATTCGATTTTGGTGAATGGTAGACCGGAAGGTGGTTTTTTCCAGCCTCAAAGGGGTGTAAGGCAGGGTTGCCCGTTAGCACCGATGCTTTTCGTCCTGGTGGCGGATGCCTTGGCAGTGATGTTCAGGAGAGCAGTCGATGATGGGTGGTGTGAGGGCTTTCGTATGGGGTCCATCTCTGTTCCTCTTCTACAATACGCAGATGACACGGTGATCTTTCTGGGTGGTACAGAGGAAATGCACAAAAGGACAAAACAATTGGTAGAAATATTTAGCAGCATCTCGGGTCTCATGATCAATAGAGAGAAGTCAGTGGTGATTCAGTTTGGGCTGGACGAGGAGGAGAGTAGATCAAGGGCTATGCTTTTGGGTTGTCGTCTTGGTCAGCTGCCCATTCCCTATCTGGGGTTGCCTTTAGTGGCGGGCAAGCTGAGGAAAGCAGAGTGGGACATGGTCCTCAGGCGTTTTGAGGAGAGACTGGCAGGGTGGAAGGCAGTCACTCTTTCTAAAGGAGGGAAGCTGATTCTCTTGAAGCATGTGTTGTCAGCAATACCTATTTTCTTTTTTTCAACCCGGCTAATTCCATCGGGTGTAAGGAAGAAGATAGAGGTAATGATGAGAAGATTCTTTTGGTCAGATGGGAAGCAACAAAGACCAGGCGCGCATTTGGTGAGATGGGAGGACCTCACGAGACATAAAAGCGAAGGTGGGCTTGGAATTCGAGATGTGTCTTGCATGAATAAAGCGTTTTTGGCTAAATGGGTGGTGCAGATTTGGGGCAATGCAGACAGATTGGCTATCCAACTCGTACGAGATATTTATGGTGTCAACGGCTCCCTAGAAGCTGGTAGAGTGCGATTCGAGTCTTCCCTTTGGAATGGAGTCCGTGATGTTTTGCCTCAACTGAGGTCAAGAATGAGGCCAAGGTTGGGGACTGGGGAGGTATTTCGATTTTGGCAGGACGATTGGACAGGTGAAGGAGTTTTATGCAATAGATTCCCTAGACTATTTGCATTGGCAGCAGGCAGAGATTGTTCAGTGGCTGAAGCTGGTGGTTCTGGTTCGTGGGTTCCTCACTTCATGCATGACATTTCTGGACGTAGAAGGGAGGAGTTGGACAGAATGCTATCTGAGCTACCCTCCACTGATTGCATCTCACAGGACAGGGATCATTTTGTTTGGGAGGGAGAGAGATTCTCGGTGAAAAAAGCATACAAGGTATTTAGAGGGAGAGGTGAAGAATTGGAACCCGATCTGAAGCAGGATATGAAGATTATTTGGGCAAGCAAGATCCCTTGCAGAGTAAAGATTTTTCTGTGGTGCCTCAGGAGGGGAAGGATTTGGGATAAAGCGAGAAGGGGTAGGCTGTTTGGCATTTCGAATACACAGTGCGATAGATGTGGAGCGCAGATTGAGGATGCAGAGCATTTGTTTTTTACTTGTCCTTCGTCAGAACAGGTTTGGAAGGAGATACGTGTGCCTTGGTTATTATATGGTGGCACTGCTGATTTCTGGAGATCTATTAGGTCGGTGGGGATGAATTCAACAGACGATGTTTCTTTGCCATTCGCAGTCCTTTGGGCCATCTGGGGTGGAAGAAATGATCTGATCTTTAAGAACCAGAGGTTCTATTCTGAAAATGTAATCGCTTCATGTCTTTCCCTTTATCGTTTCTGGTCTGCAAGGTAATATGTATCTTTATCTTCCTATTAATTGAAAGTTTTTGGCGGTGAGTCCCATCTCGGGATTTCACCCTTTTTCCTCTCAAAAAAAAAAGTGTTAGGGATTACTTTGGCAACTTAGGTTTAAGCATTTTGGGTGGTTCTCAATGGGTTCATTCAAGTCTGAACCCAACATGTTATCAAGATCAGTTTTCTTCGATAACGGACCGGTGATCTAAATCAGAGGCGTTACCTATATTCTCGGCAACAGAACCTGATAAGGCTTTGCCATTCCTACGTGAGTTGAGGCAGTGAAAAACAACTGCTAAATTACTAAAAATCAGTCTTCGTGAAAAATCGTGCCATTCCGATATCTGGTCGATCAGAGATAAAGGGTAGGAGTGCTTGGATTTGAAGATCAATAGTTTCCTCACAACATCTCTCATTGGACGTGCCATCGGATCACCAGGCACCCATGTATGGATTACCTTCGGAGAAGTTCTCTCTCTCTCACACAAACGTGTTAAAAAAATCCGTCACTAGTCCCTTTTTATGGTGATATATACTCAACAATATAACTATTGATTACCAATCCGAGTGGAAGTCTAGCTAGCCATTAAAATCATAGTTCAGTCGAATAAGTATATTGGATTAACGAATAAACACCGTCAGGGACGAAGTCAGAAAATTCATCTTGGGAGGGCTAAATTATTTAGATATTATTTATCTGTCATTTTAGTTGTAATATTTGGGGAATGGTTCCTCTGATGTAACGTGAGTTACAAAAGATGTGTTGTAATTATTTTTTTGTTCAATTTTGTTTCTTAAAATCCAACATTATAGATAGAATCTTCGAATAATGTTATACATATCCTCCAAATTTCGTTTAAATCCAAGATCATTTGCTATTTTTTATCATTGGCTAAAAGTTTGTTTCTCTTTTAGGCGAAACTTAAATTTCTTAAATATTGATTGGGCTTTTAACCACTAGATAAAATAAGAAATGACATCATATTTGAGCGACATTTGGAGGATATATAGAACATTCGTGGAAGTTTAAATCTATAAAGCTGGATTCTTGGAAACGAATTCAATCTATAAGGTGAGTTTCCAATAATTCCGTAATTGATCGAAACTATTATTGAGAACAACTTTTTATACAAGTACATATATAAACTTATAATAGGACATAAATAATCTCTATAAACATCGTATTGACAAAAAGATTCCTACAAAACTCTTCATATCATTGAAATATACATTTATTAATGTGATATTAAGTAATCCCACTAGATTTAATATTTTCAAACAAGTAACACTATACAATACTTTTTACTTACATGGAAGCAAACAAATATAGATATATGTACCAATCCTTTATCGTACTTGTTATATATATTTTGACATGTGTATGTTTATCTGCATATCTATTTTAAAATGGATGCAGATACAAATAGGGTTGCACATGCAGATACAAATAGGTATATGTACCCATATATATACACTAGAAAAATATGTAACCATATCTGTTTTACAATCCTAAAAAATGAAAGAGGTATTCAAATCTATATATGTATATGCAAAGAAAATAAAAAAAAATCGTTATCTATATAATATATCATAAAATAAAGAATACATATCTGTGACGGTTTACAAACGTATATGATGATGGACATATACGGATGTATCAGTAGGGATGAAACAGATACAGGTATATTCGAATATCCACTTACCGTATTCGATTCGAATACGGATCGAATATGGATATGGATTGTAAAATTTTTCTGGATACGGATACGGATATGGTAATGGCTTGAATATTCGGATCCAGATATCCGAATACAATATTTAATATTATTATATATATATTAGTTAACATAATATAAGCCACAACTATGTGTTATTGTATTAGTATTATACATTATAAAATACAATATGTTAATGATATTAATAAACTTCTGTTTGTTTGGGGATGGCACGAACAAAAGTTACAAAATCATATCCTCTTTGCTTCCGGTCAAGAAGGCATGTCACCTTGATGCTCCCGTTTGTCATGATGCAACTTATTTTTCATTACTATTTTTTAAAATCATGAACTTTGATAGAAATTCAATTCGTATTCGTATGTAGTCTTTATTCGATCCGTATTCGAATTCCATGTTTATTGGATCCATATTTGGATTTCATTCTTTATTCGATTCATATTTGAATTAACTCTTCTTCTATCCGTATTCGTATTCAATAAATATCCGATTCGGATTCGTATTTGTATTTTTAATGATATGATTTCCTTAATGCATATCCGAATCATATTCATATTCGTATTCGATAGAGATGAAGCGAATATGTATATGAAAATAGGCATATCCGATCTGTATCCAATCCGTTTTCATCCCTATGTATCAGTAATTCCTTATGTACATCATGTATTGTTAGTAGTTAATTATTGTAATTAGAATTTATATATGGGTCCAATGGGATTGTCCCCTCCCCATTTTCTGAGATTTTTTATTTTTTTTGAAAAATATTACAATGTATATTCATCTATATATCCCGCCTATATGTCGTTCGAATTTCGTCAGAAACAGAGACTCATATGCCCTCCATCTAGAACAAATCTATTACAACAATGTTCAGACCTTTAAAATTACATGTTCTAGATTAAGGACAAAGGAGTATCTATTTCTGATGAAATTTGAATGACATGTTGAAGGGATATATAGATGAATATATATTGTGATATTTTTCAAAAAAATTTAAAAAATTTCGCAAAAAATGAGGTGGGGCAGCCCTTTTATTCCCTATATATTGATTTCTTTTGTTGAGATATAGGGGAGCTATTATACATAACATGTAAATTTTAGTTATTAAATAATGTATTTGGATTAGATATAGTATTATATATTAAACATATAAACGGATGTTGGTCGAGAGCCGAGGGGGCTAAGCCCCCACCCGCCCCTCCTTCTCTCCGTCACTACTGAACACCGTCTCATTACAAAGCTACAACCGAAACTAAAATGCAAATAATCTACATATACTAAATCCTGATTTCTAAGGACACGGATCGTTAACGGTAACCGCAACAGAGTCTGTAGTAACCGCTCGCTTGAGCTGCTTGATCTTGATCGCTTGAGCTGCTTGATCTTGATCGAACGGTTCGCACGATTTAGCACTTTTTGTGGGCCCGTACCATGCAAAATCGTGAGAGCCACTTGATCTTGAGCGGTTACTGTAGAAACACCCCTACTACAGACGATCCTATCTAGATTTTCAGAGCTAGAGTGCCTGGAGTGTGCATGCGTCGACGACTGTGAAGATCTGCTGAACTGAACTCGCGATTTCCTCTGCTGTAAATTATTCAGGCTCGTTCGCTCCGACGCCTTCCCCATTTACAGCAGTCCTCTGCTGTATAGCAGAGGATCTGCTCTCTCGCTTGTAACCTACGCAGGCAACATAAGCAATAAGTTAAAACAAACGTGTGCTGCTACTGTGCACAGATCTGCGTACATCCAATTATGATCTCGATCGGAAAGGCCTCTGAAGTATTTGATTCTCACGGTGATCTCCCATTGCACGAAGGAGCGGGCAATTCCTAAGAGGGACGACCCCATTCTCTGACTGGCGGTAGCATGGGGTTAAAACGCGCGGGACAACGTGACAGATAAATGGGTGCAAATGGTAACTGAAATAACCCATTCAGATGACCCACTTGGTAATCGGTCTGAGATCTCGCAGGAGGAATCAACCAAAACAGTGGTCAGGATCCGAATCGCCAAGACGGCTCGTGGTCCACGTTACGAATCTCTTCTGTTTATTGTGTGATGGAGCTCACATGCCGTGTAAGGTGGTGATGTTTGCATGGAGGATACCCATCAGCATCTCCTCCAGGGCGGCTGTCACCCTCAGCAGCTGCCGCGGTTGCCGCATCGCGCCTTTATCGCAGCTATGGTGCCGGAGACCGCACCTCTACTCCGGCGAGGAAAGGGGTGCACAGTGTACCTTCTTCGTACACCCTCCTCCCCTTTTAGGACTCCAGGCACTGGAGTAGCTGTTCCAGCTCCCTCACGAACCCTACTGCCCCTCCTGTGATCGAAGCTCGATCGGAAGAACATTATCGAGATTTAATTTATTGATGATCGTGCAGCATGCATCATATTCCAATGAGGTGTACCTTTCCTGGGTGCATGGAAAGCTCATCACGAGATCCGTTAGATCTCGATCTGACGGTTTTTTATTCAAAAGGGTATTTTAGTCATTGCATTTTCACTTTGAATTTGAATTTTGAATTTAATTTAGTCTTTTTATTTTACCAATTTTAGATCGCTCAATTTGACAATTTTTATTGCTCTTTATTTAATGAGGTTCCGTCAAATGAGGGAGCATTTTCGCGCCATGCAGAAAGTCAAACATCTTTGTAAAATTCGTGTCCACATTGTAAATGTGTATCCTCACTACAACAAAATTGAGCTATCGTGACGGTTTTGAAAAAATCCGTCACTAAATTAGGCGTTGTTAAATATATAATGACGATATTATTCGTTGCGATAAGCGTCGCTATGTGGACCGTTGCTAATGATATAACGACAGATATGATATTCGTTGCTAATTTTGAGTACGAAAACTCATTTCGCAACGAATAATATCGTCATTATATATTTAACAATGGCTAATTTAGTGACGGATTTTTTCAAAACAATCACTATAGCTCAATTTTTTGTAGTGCCTGCATTGTAAAGTAATATCATAGTTAGTAATACAATTATTGCTGTAATTGCAAATTTCATAATGCCTTTGTAAAAAGCAGTCTCATATATATATATATATATATATATATATATATATATATATATAGGGGACCTTTCAAATGAGGTGGGGGCTTTTCTGAAATTTTAAAAGCCACTGCGAATTTAGTAAAAACTCTGTAACAGTTTTGTAAAATATAAACCGTACATTGTAAAAAAATGAATTTTGTAAAATATAGCATCTAAATTCAAATCAATATTTCCATCCATTATAATAATATTTTCATAATTTTATTTCACTATACTTGGTGTGTTAATATTTATTATTACATGTATGAAACAAGAAATTGTAAAATATATTAGAAAGATGCCTAAATTGAGGGTGGCTCACCATATATATGGTGAGACCCCGCCTCATTTGAAGTTTCTCATATATATATATATATATATGAAACGTTATGATATTTGTAAAGTCTGATTTGGGATTGTAAAAAAGGAATTGAGATTTTTTCAAAACAATCTAAAATTATTAGAAAATGATAAAAAAGACAACAAATGAAATAAAAATGAAATTGTAAATGTATTTTGAGTTTCGTATAAAATGAATTCGTATTGTAAAAAAATACATGAAAATTATAAACTTGATATAGAAGATATGAGGTAAATGCAAAAAATAATCTGAGATTGTAAAAAATGCATTATGATTTGTAACAAAAAAACTAGTATTGTAAAAAATAAATTGAGATTGTAAAAATCGAATGTAAAATCAGTGGATGGTTTAGAAAATGAATGGGTGGATTTGTAAAAATCAGACCATCAATTGTAAAATTAGAGTATCTATTTGTAAAATCGAGCAATCAATTTAATGATGAACAATCAATACATCAAAATAAAAAAAATAAAAAATGCATTATGGTACCAAGGTGCGTGCCTTCCCAGTATGCAACCTCGTTGTTGCCACCCTGTCTTCATACAAAATATGAAATATGTATTCATACGGAATAAATCGTATGTAATTACCTCACTCCTACCAAGGTGCGTGTCTTCATACGGAATAAAAAATAAAAATAAAAACGTTGGAAGTACACGGCTTACCTTAGATTAAAAGTAATTTCATACGGAATATGAATTCCGTATGTAAGTAATCTGTAGCCCTTCCCCTCCTCTTTCGTCGCGCAAGCCCTCGAGGATGCCGCTGCCACCCTGTCGTTGTCCTACCTCTCCCCATGCGCAGCCTCGAGCACAACCACCGCGGTTGTAGATTGTTTTGGGAGGAGAAAATCTATGAAGTATTCTCTCAACGAGTATACCAAAAATAGAATTTGAGTTGTCACATTCTATTACTGGAATGAGACAAAATGACTAAAATGTGTTTTAAGCATTAAAAAAATTAAGATTAAAAAGGAATTAATCGGATCCATTGGATTAATTACATACAGATGAGATGGCGAGCTTTCTTTGCACCCATGAAAGGTGCACCTTATTGGAAGCATTTCCTATATATATATATTTCATATGTTTTTAGCAATGAATATAAATTTATCCTTTTAACATCAAATATATAAATCATGTATCATATAGTCCATAAACATAATAAAATGCATTCAAAACTTGAAACTACAGCAAAATTGGGGTATAGTAATGCTTTTTTCAAAATCCATTACTAAATCAGCCGTTGTTAATATATTGACGATATTATTTATCACGGAATTATTTTTTATACTTGAAATTAGCGATAAATATAATATCCGACGTTATATCAATAATGACGATCTATATAACGATTCTTATTCGTTATTATTTTTCAAAATCTTAACTACCGTCGCTAAATTTTGAACAAAATATTTATCGATGAGAAGTCAAAATTTGAAAAATACTAATAAGATAAACGTCGCTATATGGATTGACGATAATGATATAGTGACTGATATTATATTCACCGTTCATTTCAAATATAAAAGATAAATCCACAACATATAGTATCATTTTTATACATTATACAAAGATAGATTTAGTTTCGGATTTCGAAAAAAATGTTACTATAATCCAATTTTGTTGTAGTGATGGCAATACAAAATATTTAACGACGAGTAGGAATTTTTACCCCGGTAAATTACCTCGACCTTTGAAACAACATAATTCTTCTCTCGACCCCGTATGAAACCTGCGGCTAATATATTTGAAGCTCGTGGGATTCTTAGAGTAATTTATGGGATCGATGGGGGTAGTTACATTGTGCAAATAACCTTGAGGAATTTTAACAAGTTTTTAAGGTCCTGGGGTAAAAATCCCATTTGAAAAATACTGATAAGATAAACGTCGCAATATGGACTATCGCTAATGATATAGTGACTGATATTATATCCACCGCTCATTTCAAATATAAAAGATAATTTCGCAACATGTAATATTATTTTGGGATTTTTACCTGGCAGATCCTATAAACTTTTTAAATTACCTCTACGACCTTTTAGACAATGTAATTACCCCATCGACCCTGTAATTACCCCAAGAACCCCACGGGCTTCAAACAGATTACCCAGAGGGTTCATGGGGTAAGAGTTGGCAAGTTTACGAGGTCGATGGGGGAATTAGGTTGTTTCAAAGGTCATGGAGATAATTGGCAAAGTTTATAGGGTCTATCGGGTAAAAATCCCTATTATTTTTATACATTATATAACGTCTGATTTAGTGAGGGATTTTGAAAAAAAAATTATTATAGTCTAATTTTGTTGTGATAGCAATACAAAACCTGAATCTATTGCAAATTATAACTGAATTAGTTCGATACCTTTGACGTTAATTAATATGGTTATGATCAAATGGCAAACGGATCCTCACATCGTGAACTCTGCAGGTATATTCACGTACGTAAGAAAAAAACATAAAGATATTGCAGCAATAACCAAAATTTACAGGATCGACATGAAGAGAGTGGATCGTCTGCTGGCCAGCAGAGTCTGCTGCAGACGATCCGACCCTCCGATCCGCATCCGACGTCTCTCCTTAGCCTCGAGATACGCGCCGCTCTGAGTCCCATTATCCCCAGCCCCCTCTGAGCGTCGTCGGATCCTCATCCGACGGCTCTCATTCATTGCAGCAGGGGCTGTAAAAGCCCATTACAGCAGACAATCCTTCCCCCGACATGAAAATCAGAAATTACAGAGTTTGATTTAAACTTTTCTAGATTTTGGACGTTACGGAAGACGAATATTTCATGCGACACGTACGTGGATTACTCGTGTACGGCTATCCTGTCGGCCATGCGATAAAAGATGTAAGATAATTAGGGCAATAATTAGGTCAAATATCGAACTTCTTCCATACCCTACCAAACTGTTGAGCACGTACGGAGTCCATTTGCATTCTGCAACATATGGCTTGGAAGCACGGCAGGAGAGGGGATCCCCTGCCGTAACCCAACTTACTGGAGGATGCTGTAATCCCATTTAATTTATTTATTTTTGCAAATTCAATTTCGAAAATTCAATCATCTTGATTGAATCTTTAGTTAATCCTCTATATATCTATCAACTTTCACAAAACATCCGATATATCATTTGCTATTTTATCTTAATAATCAAAGGTTTGGTTGTTTTTAAAATGTGATTTAAGTTGCTTAAATGTTGACCGTATGTTTGATCATTAAGGTAAAATAGCGAATGGTATTGGATTTTTACGAAATTTGATGTATATATATAGAAGATTAACCAAAGATTCAATCCACGAGGTTGGATTTTCAGGATTGAATTCGCAAAAAAAATAATGGGATTATGACATCTCTGCTGTAGCTTGGGCTACAGTAGAGGATCCTTTCTCTGCATCGCAGAGTATCATATTGTACGATTAGTTATATAAAATTACTCTTTTCCTGTATTCAAAACTTAAAAAAAGTTAAAATAACAAAACAAACTATAATATTGTTAGATTTATTATACTTACATTTATGTTCGTAACCCTCTGGGTTCTGTAACCCTTAACCCTTCGGATTTTGTAACCTTAAACCCTTCGGGTTCTGTAACCCATTGGGGTTATTTAGTATTATTCCTTTTGTACTCTCTAAGGTTTTCTCCATGTATAAGAGATCCTAGCCCTACAGAATAGATATCCCATTTGTCTCTCTTCTCCACATGGTATCAGAGCAACGATCCTAGACCGAGGTTCTGACCTAAAATCCTTACCGCCACCATCAAGCCTCGTAAAAGCCTGTGTGGGCCCTCTTCCCCGAATTAGGGCCCTGCACAAGGCCATCCAATTGCCTCCAGTGTAGTAGCTCCACCCAAAGGAGCATCTCCAGCACCTATTGTTGCTGCTGGAACTACCTACGGAGGCTCGCTAGTGCTGCCATAGGATCACAACCCTCCCGTTAGCGCTGCCTAGCACTTCCAGGAATCCAAATCTGATGTTCATTGAGATTTTTCAGCCCTCCTTCAAGGGAAAACTTGAGTTCTATGGCATTTTCTAACCCTTTTATGCATCCTTAGTTGATCACAAGATCTTTCTATTTTAAGATCACCATGGTGCATTCTTCTACCGAGACAAAGTCCTTAGCCACGAATATTATAACACAAGGCACTACTATCAAACTCAAGGGTAAATAAAATTACATATTCTGATCTCGATCTTTTATGGTGTTTATTGGTGGTTAGAGGAAACTCTACATTCTGACTAAAGATCCTTGAGATTAAAAGGACAAAGAGTACGACAACTGGCAAGCAGACAATTACTTGATTATCAATTGGATGACCACCAGTGTTGAGGCTCACATTGCCTCAAATCTTCTTTACAAAAATACAACCAAGGAAATATAGGAGGATCTCGAGCAAACATACTCACAGAAGAAGATGAAGTCACGTCTTGCAGACATTTATATGTGAATCTGGTCGGTATTTCATGGTGATTCTACCCTTGTCGAGTACTACAAGCATCTCTCCGGCCTGTATGAGGAGCTTGCAATATTCTAGCCCTCATGTTGCACCAAACAAATACAAGAGCGTTCTGACTGATGGGTATACTTCTTTCATGATGGCCTGCATTATAGATATCATGCAACAAAGGAGCAATTTCTTATATCAAACACACTGCCAACATTGAAGGTCATCATTGACCGACTTGAGGAACTCGAGACATTGGCTTACAGGTCTCCCATCTTACCTTCAACAGAGAACATTGCACATCTTGTCTCATCTGAGTGAGGAGACATATACGACTTACGAGGTGGACGTGGTCATGATCCAAGTCATGCCCGTGGACGAGAATCTGGACGAGGTCGTGTCTTAGGCCGTGACCGTGGGCGAGACTCTACTACCCCATGCAATTACTGTGGTAGGTGGAACTACCCGACTGAATGATGCTGGAAGAAGTTTGGTGTACCTTCTTATCACGACAATAATGCATATGATGATGCCTATGATGTGGAAGAGGCATCGCCTACAGTAACCTCCAGTGGCAAGAATGCTCATCTTAATGATGTGGATTACTCCCGCCTGATGCAGATCCTTCAGACTCTAGGGCCTACTACCACTAGTAACACTACTACTGCTGCTTTGGCTACTCCTTCAGGTACAATAGCCAACTATGTGTCACTCCTTCTCCAGCTTGGATTATTGATTCTGGTGCCCCTACTCATCTCACTGGAGAAGGCAGTCTGCTCACCTCTTCCGTACCATCTACCTTTGTGAAGTCAGTTCGAGTCGCTAGTGGGACTCAATCACCGATTACTACCATCGAAACTATGAAATTCTCTTCTAAGCTCAGACTTTCTGGGGTTCACTGTGCTCCTGATTTTCCTCTTAGCTTGTTGTCAGTTCACAAGCTTTATGTCGAGCTTCATTGTCATGTGACATTTGATGAGTTTTGTTTTTATTTTTAGGACATTCGGACGAGGCAGATTTTTGGTGGGGGACATGAGAAGAACGACTTATATTATCTTGATATACCCTCGTATTCCAATTTTTTTGGTGCTGCATCCATCTCCAAAGATCCGTTCCTATGGCATCTGCGCCTTGGGCACCCCTCTGCCAAGGCCATCTCCATGATGTTTCAGGAACTCTCTGCTCCGAAGCCCTTTCAGTGTGAGGCGTGTGAGTTTGGGAAACACCATCGAGGTTTGTTTCCTGTCCGTACTGAGTCTCGTAGTATTGCTGCTTTTCATCCTGTTCATTGTGATGTTTGGGGACCGTGTCCAATCTGCACATTAAGTGACCATCGCTATTTCATAATTTTCATTGATGATTATAGTTGATCTTCTTGGGTATATCTATTAAAGGAGCGTTCAGAGATTAATCAAATTATCAGAAATTTCTTTCAATATGTTAAAACCTTCTTTTCTAGCATTGTTAATATCATTCGTACCGACAATGATCTTAAGTTAACCCAAGAGTACTTGACCTCTTTCTTTGCATTCCAGGTAACTGTTCACCAAACATCATGTCCATATACCTGAAAAACGAGAAAGCGAGAGCCGCTAAATAGTGGTCTGACAAAGCAGACTCACTGTCGCTGATGCGACTACTCAAGCCTTCCCGTTCGTCAACAATTAACCCACGCAATTAATCAGGCAATCAATAGCAAGGATTAAAATTTATTATACCCTACTAAAAATGTACAATGACAAGCAAGTAGGGGTCGAACACAGGAAACAAAGGTGCAGAGTATAGATAAAAGTCAAAACCTAGGTCCAATAAAATACTTAGCCAATCTAATTTTTTTGTGGGTTTTTAATTTATTTTTTTATTTTTTTATTTAATTTTAATTTTGTATTTTGGTTTTTAATTTTCTGATTTTTATTTTATATTTTATATATATTTTTATTTTCTTTTTCAATATTGGAATATATAAACTATGTAATAAAAGAGGTGATAAAATATTTATAAAAATACACAAAAAAGTCAAAAATTCAGAAATAAAATCTTTTTGGTCTTTTTATAAATTTTTACTGTTTTTCTGATTTTTGGGGATTTTTCAGAATGTTTTTGGCATTTTTAAATAGCAAAATAAAGTAAAACAGTGAATTAGCTACTGGCTGGGGGTAAAATGGGAATTAAAAATATCAAATAGCCACCAAAATTTTCCAAACTAAATTTAAAATAAAGATAATTAAATTTGGAACCTACAGAACTTGAGTTTCTATTTTTCTGAGTTTTCTATGATTTTATATTTTTTTTTGAAGTTTTTATGTATTTTTGAATTTTTAAGGTTTTTCTTTTGAGATTTTTAGTGATTTTTGGACTGACACTAAAATAGAAAAAATACATAATAGATAATGTTTTTGGAATTTTTAGAGGTATTTTAATATTTTTTGGTATTTTCTAAGCTAGACAGTACTGAAATAGCATGTTTTTAATTTTTAATAAATATGAAAATGCATCAAAAATAAAAACTAAAATTATGGCATGCAAGTGCAAGTTAACAGGAACTTAAGTTAATTTTTATGGAATTTTTAGCATTTTAATGATGCGTGAAATAAATAGATCAAGTACACAAAATTCCTAAGCCTGGCAGGGGTATAAATGCAATAATAAAAACATCCAGGGGCTTAGGTGCAAATTTCACCAATCTACACGCGCGAAGCACGTGTTCAATCATTCACAGGACATATTTGCAAATATTAAAAACCGTCGGGGCAAGCATGCAATTATCCCAAAAACATATTTAATTAACTACGCACAGAGGTATAACTGCAAATAGATGAAAGTTTAGGTTCGAAAATGCAAAATACCCAAAAGGCACGCGCCCCAGTCACATGAGGTGACGTGGCCGAGGACTGAAGTGCAAATGTAAAAAATTACTGGGCATACGTGCAAATATTACAAAAACTTTTAAACTGGAAACTAAAGTTTTAAGACTAAACGTTAAATACAAAAAAAACTCTTGGGTAGAAGTTGCAAAATTCCCAATATCCTGATCGTGCGGCCGAGGGAGCTTCACTTGACACGCGGTGTGCATCGGACGGCCCGTACCCCTTCGCCTTGGATGACTGAGATTAGATCTTGAATGCCTGATCGGACGACGGGGTGCACTTGGCGATCCGATGGCGGCTGTGGTGTCTGGAGGGGGCTCCTGATCCGACGGTAGGGAGATGTTCACGAAGAACACTCCCTCCGACGAGCTTTGGCGGGCGATTACGGCCGACACACGGCCTCTCCGGCCCTAAGATCAAGGGAAAAATGATCCTGGGGCCCTTCCGCGTCTGAAGAAGGTCTCAGGCGAGCCTGAGATGGCTTGGCGTGGTCGGACGGCGGAGGTGGCCTGGGCAGCTGCTCCTGGGGTCTTCGAGGGTCGATGCAGCCTTCTCCTTGGCTCAGATCTGCATAATTAGACACACAAAATCCAGGCGAGGCTGCGGGTGTCTTCGGATGGCGCAAAGGAGGCGAGAGGTGGCTCGGACGATGAGCTCCGGCGAGCGGCGGAGAGGAGAGCTCTGATGGCTCGATCTGGGCGAGATCGAGGTGGATGGAGTGGTGGAGCGAAGCGACGGAGTGAAGGGGGAGAAGATGGAGGTGATCTTGGCGGCGGTCAACGATAGAGGTGGTCGGAAAATGGAGGCGGAGCTAAGCTCCGCCGGGGGTTTTGATTGGGGATTCACGGCGATTCACGCGAGAACAATAAAAACTGCTGCTAGGCGAATCTATCCTACGCTAAGGCTACAAGAAAATGGAAAAAGAAGGAGGTGAGGCTCACCAGAGACGTCGGGACGGAGGTCGCGGCGGAGCTCTGGCGAGGGCTGGATCTACTTCGATTCGACACCAACTGACTCGAACCCCAGGTCGATTCGACTCCTGCTGTCACCAGGAACTCGATGGGCTAGGGGTTTACGGGTAACTTTGGCGGAAGAAGGATCAAAAATCGAAGGGAAGTCGGGGGTGGCTTTTGAAGGGTTTGACTATCGAGTGGAAGGGGCTCCTTCAACGAGGCGTTGCGGCTGTGTCGATGCTCCACAGCCCGAGGAGAGCTACGGGCGTGTATCATGGGTCGAAGGGCCACAAAAGTTATGAAGATCAAATCATGAAAGGAGATACGAGGCGACTTGGAAAAATCCATGAAAGAGGACAAAAATCACATCTGACGCCCTGGCAGGCCTCGGTCAGAGAGTTGACCGAGGTCAACCAACGATAGAAGCTGGTTGGTCCACGTGGACCAACCAGAAAAATCGTTGGAAATAATATTTAGAAATTCAATTAAAAATAAAGAATGATTTTATTAATTTTTGTGTATAAAATAAAAACATTTATTATTTAATGTAGTATTTTATTCTGATTTTAAATTATTTTTATGAGGTTTATTTTTACAAGTTACCGATTGTGGCCTATATAGGTATAATATCTACATATTTTGTTCTTTTATTTTTATTTTGTGTATTTTAATTTTATTATTTTTATTTAGTATTTTATAAAATTATAAAATTCTTTTACACACATAAATATATTTTTATTTTATTTTATTGATATGTTTTGTATATTAAATAAAATCTCAGTAGGTATTGTATAGGTATGTATATAGGTATAATACATGTATATTATATATACATTTAATTTTATTTTGATTTTTATTTGGGTTTTTATTCCTGTTTTAATGTACATAATTATTATAAATAATATTTACAAAATTATAAAAATATAAAAATACAAAATAATGATTAAAGAATAAATTGAATATTTTTAAGCTGTACAGGTATATGATGAACCTCAGTTTCATCATCTTTATTTTCTATAATTAACCCCCTTGCTTAAAGTTTTGTTAATAAAACTCAGTTAATGTTTGGTAATTAACAGAGTCCTAAATAAATTAAAAATCACAAAAAAATGACAAAACAAAAATTCGTGGTATTTTTAGACTTAAAAATACCCTCAAAAATATTTCGGCTCTTTGTTTGATCTCATTTCCTGTTTTGGTCAACATGAAACTTGTAGATCTCATCAAGATCTACAACTTTCATGTTTTGAGTTTTCTCAAATTCGACCAATTAAGCCTTCAAAAATCAAAAATACCATCAGAATAATCTGATTGGGCCACGTGGCCCGTTCTGGGTGAGCCACGTGGGCCGCGCCCCTTGTCTTTTCCGCATCCATCGCCAGCCATCGGATCACCTTTCTGATCCAACGGCCAGAGCACGTCCACGCCTGCTATTCTCCACTACCGTTTGATCTAACCCTTGGCCCATCGATCACCGCACGTTAGCGCCTAAGCCAGTAGTCGCCACATGTCACGTGGAGGGCCACTTGATCCCACTCTTGATCAACCATCTCCACCATCCATTACGGACGGGTCCTCCACCATCCGATCGAATCCTGGGGTCCATCTGAGCCGTCCTTAAGCGCCGAGTCCGTAGCTCGACACGTGGCGTGCTCTGCAGCCCTCGATCACTTCACCCCGGTCCTGATCTGAGCCACTAAATTCGCTATCTATTCCTAACCGCTCGATCAGCCCTGACTTCTGATCATCACCGTCCTTTAGCGCCCCCCTCTTGATCCGACACGTGGCACAATCGATACCCTTCGATTCGCATCACCCAGACGAAATCCCCACCACATCTTAGCGCCCTTCTCTCAGCCGTTGGATCGCAAGATCCAATGGCCGAGGCTTCGTCTTCCTCCTCCCGCATCCTTCGCCCGAGCTCCCCGCTTCGCAGACCTCCTCCATCCTTCCATTTTTAGCCACAGCCCTGGTCATCCTCGCCATGCTCTAACCACACCACGTCCGAGCCCATTCCTCCATGATTCTCGCGCACATCCCACAAACTCCGTCCACCTCTCCAGTCGTCCCACATCTCCTCGAATATCTCGGCTCCCCACCACCTGGACCGTCGAACCTTCCTTTAAAAGCGTCACCTCCCCCATCGATCCACCTTATCCACCAACTAAGGGGTTGAGGCCCAGCCCTCCATCTCCTCCCTGTGACAGGGGGAGGAGCTCGGATCAAGCTATGACGACCCCAAGATGCCCCGGTGAGATCCGCAGCTGTCCGCTGCGTCGCGGAGGCTCAAAGCCCCGCTCGAGCTCCGAGGAGTTGCCGACCTCGACGTGCGACGACCAGGGCATCTTCTCCGATGCCCAGCCCAGGCTCCCGCGCCGCCCGACTTCAGGTGAGACCTCCGACATCCTTGTGTATTTCCTTCCTTAGATTCGTAATTTTCTAGGCCTTTATACCCCATCCTCGACCGCCATTAATCGCCTCCCGAGCTTCGCCTTTCAACCACCGTTCACGCGCAACTCTCCGACCACTTCCCTACTCCGTCATAACCTCCATCACCCCAAGCTTCCTCCTCCGCCGGAGGCGGAGGAGGACCCACTAAGGGCTTCACCTTCTTCGCTCCACATGAGCCCTCCGCCCACTTCATCTCGCACGCACGCACGCCCTAACCCCCTTGCAGGTCAACCATCACCAATGGCCAGATCTTGAGCGGAGCCAGGTTCTAGAGCTCCGCCTCTGCCAATCAGGCGTCGACGGCGCACTCCAGATGCTCCTGCAGCTTCTCCAACCTCGGATCTTCATCGTCGGATCTTCAGCGCCAGTCCCCGAGCTTCATCGAGCCCGGCGAGGCGAGGAGGAGCTCCAGGCCTCACGCCGGAGCTCCAATGACGCCGCCACCCTATGGAGGAGAAGACGGAGTAGATACCGTTGGATCTTGCCCCACGGCGGAGATCCAACGGCCTCAGAGTCGCCACGTCACCGTCCCGGAGCGTGGAGGCTCGGTGGGACCGAGCCTCGCCCGAGGCAACCTCGAGCCGCCACGTGGCCCGAACCACCTGCTACGGCCCCCGAAGCTGCACCGACCCTCGCCCCCACCCGAGCCTGAACTCACGTGCCTCACGCACGTGAGTTCTAGGCTTTTTGCATCGGTGCCCTCGCCAGTTCTGTATATTTCATCCAGGTCCAGAGTCACGTGCGTCACATACGCACCTTTGGGCATTTTGTATTGATGCCCTCGTGGGTTCTCAAATTTGCAAAAATGACCCTGTGCGTGGGGTTAATTTACAGGGAAGTCCCAAACTTTTTCATAATTGCATTTTTGTCCCTTCCAGTGACCTGTTTGTAATTTTGTTTTCATGTTTTCTTTCACTTATGCCCCTGGTTACTTTCATGCATATCTAGAGCCTCGTAACTCCAATCGAGATGATTTCAGTGGCATTTTGAAGCTTGTTTGATGCTCTTCTTAATGGCGTATTAAATTTCTTATTCTGGACCTTGAATTTTTATGTATTATTTTGTTAAGCCATGTGTCCCGGTTGCCTTGTTCAACCTTCAAATCAAGTAGGTCTTCTTAATTAAACCTGAAATTTATGTTTCTTAACTTGGCTCATCATTCTGATCTAGGGCATATTTTCTGCATGATTAAAATATAAAAAAAATGCATGTTTTATTTTAATGCTCTGTTGTGCCCCTTGTCCTTCATGTATAATTTGACCTATATTGTCTCTCATTCAACGCTTAGTTAAATAGATAGAAATCCGATTAATGTTTGAGAGGCTCGTGTCCCTGAGTTCGACCTTGGTATCTTACCAAGTAAAATAAATAAACGACCATAGCATTCTTATTTGACATACATAAATGAGATGGTCTCTTTGATGACCAAAATCGGCCCGACTGCTATGACATGTTGAAGTGCTAATTTAGCACTCTTAAAGGGCTGATTTTGCGGTTTGTCAGTATACAATGTGGGTCCAAACTCAACTTTCAAACCGTAGCTCCTCCAATTGCGAAACTACCATCATTAAATAGATTATTTTATTCTATATACAATTAAAGGTTAGTTTGATGCAGTTGGAGTTTTCATTTGTGAGATACAGGTCTGGGAAGTTGGGATTCTGGATTTTTATTCAGACCATAACTTTCTATCTGTACATTATTTTTCAGTGAAATCAATTTTGTATTTTTCTTTATAAAAATATCTACAACTTTCATGTACAAAGATTCTTTATTTGATGCACAAAAAGTGTAACCAAAAATAGGTCCCAAAATGAATAAAGAAGAAATGAAATAGAAGGCATTTTTATTGTATTTTAACCCTTATCTCCCCCTACTTTATTTCTTGTCGACCTATTCATCAAGATGCCTAGGTCTCGGGGTTTCGGATCATAAAATATTTACAATATTTTATTCTTTTTCTTTTCTTTTCTTTATTCTATAATTTTGGCATTAAAAACAATATTTTATACATTTTTTACACACATATGCATGGATGCTAAATTGCTCTATTTAATGCTATTTTCAGGCATTTGCTAGGGTTTTTAAGGCCAAAATGATAGAATAAAGATGATGAAATGTGGATTCATCATCCCCCTATACTTTACCATTGCTAGTCCCTAGCAAACACTTATGCAATAAGTGCAAGAAGAAAAAGAAAGAAAAGAAAAAGAAGAACTTGGATTTAGTTTAATTATCAAACTTGTCTTCACAAAATCAAAGTTTGGAGTTTAAGTCGGACCTTTGGAATTTTAGTGCGGGCGAAACCTTAATGAGAACCGAATTTAAAATCCAACAGTCCCTGAGAATCCCAAAACTCTGCTCAAGTCTCCTCAGTAGCCAGGTCAGAAATATCTCAATTCATACGCAAACCCTTACGACTATGAGTCTGACTCGTACAGTGTAAGTGATGGTGGCTCTCCCCAACTGAAATGGCAAAGAAACTGACTTCTCCAGTACGACAACCCAATGATTCCCCAATCCAATAACTCCATCCTCGAGGAGCGGGGTATTCCCTTCTAAGTTCAAGTGGCAACCAACTCAAGAGGAGGGGGTGAAGAGAAGAATGGACGGTAGCCAGTGTAGCTACCTATCCTGGGATGCAAGACCAATGCAGTCAAGTCATCCTGTTGCATGCTCACATATTTGACTTTGGAACTTAAGCTTGCTTATTGACTTTACAACATTTGTACATACTTTGCAGGCTTTTTATTTTTGTACATGCCTGAACATTTTTTTTGAATACTATATACATCAGCATTTACATAAGGAGTTTTTCCTCTTGAGCCCGTAGACTATCCCTCTTTTGAAGCTTTATCGCAACCCACAGTCTCCTGTCTTTAGACTTCCTAATCACTGGACGGGTTGGGGTGCACTTCCCTCCATAGAGGAGGAAAAATGTTTCCACTTGTGTGCGTCTCATACCGGCAAATCCAATCCCCTCACCACTCCAACTGAGTTGAGCCATGTGAAAGGTGCAGGTGTCCAAGTTAGGTCATTATCAATAAGAGTCGTGCGTGTGCTCCGAAATACTCTACTTAGGCAGTCAAGAATCCATTGAACCAAGTCCCGTGATCCTCAAAGAATTAAGTCAACTAGACCTGTAGTACCTCAAACTCAGTTCCTATAAGGTTCCTGTTATTAGGTAGATTTTAAGGTCCAATCAAGCTCCAATCTCTGGATTTTACTTAGACTTGTTCAACTCTCAAAATTAATCCGAGAAATGCTCATGCTATGCAATGCAAAATGTAGAAAATATTTTTGTGATGCAATTTTCAAGAATTTTGAACTTTTTATGGATTTTTGAAAAGATGATGATGATGATGCATATGCAGATGCATTTTTTTGTTTTTTTTGTTTTTTTCTTTGTTTTTTTTCAAAAAGATCTTTCAAATGTTTTTGGATTTTAGTTTTCCAATGTTTTTGGGATTTTTGAAAACAAAAATTTTTTGGCTAAAAACTAGGTTAAAAATATGTACACGGGAGTGCTTCTTATATTTACAAGAAGCGGATTTTAAGAATTTACAAGGGTAAGTGGTCAGTTTTATACATATATATAGTGGATTTTGGTGAGATGTAAGTATTCCTCAAACTTATTTGACACAAGCTTTTTCACACAATTTTTGAAAACTATAGTCCAAAATAGTTTTTACAAACATTTTACAAACATGTACACAGATTTGAAAATCATTTTGCAAAGGCTTTCAAAACAGTATATATGGGTTTTTCAAAACATTTTTGCAACCATTTTTCAAACCATTTGCAAATCATTTTTCAAACATTTTATTTCACACAAAGAAAAGAAATTTTACAAACCACACATCTTTACAAAGGTTGAAAACATGTAACAAAATTTTTCAAAATAGTTTTCAATAAATGTTCACAAAGATTTCCAAACTATTTTTCAAACATTTTGCAAAAAAATTTTCCCCTGATTTATTAACCAGTAAATACAAAAAGAATTTGAGGAACAAAACACCTTTTTATTAGAGATTTTTAATGAATTTTAATGAATGAGTATCTATATTATTAGGAAGATACGAAAGTACGAGTTATGGCTAAAGTATATACATAGTATATACGACCCCCCTATACTTAGCTTGAGCTATGTCCTCATAGATTGGAGAGAACAGAGAAGACATAACTCGTACTAAGTATAGGCAAGTCTAAAGAATAAATAACTAATGAATGAACCAACGAATGAGAAGTCGACCGTCCCCCCTATACTTAGGATCAAATAATCCTAAGTATAGCAGACTATACACAACGCAGGGAGGGTCAAGGGTGGGAATGAACAGATCGTACTCTGATTGTCTCCCCCTATACTTAGGGTAAAATATCCCTAAGTATAGACAAGAAAAGGAGACAATGGAGAGGATCGAAAAGAATAGAAGAAACTCAGGGTGCACGTCCCCCTATACTTAGGACAAAGTACATCCTAAGTATAGAAGACTGTCTACAAGAGGTGACACTTTTTGGATAGATACAGAAGATCGAAAAGGAAAAGAAGAAAAGAAGAAAAGGGATGCAAGTGGATATTGATAAACACAATTTATCGGAGGTTTAAATAGTATGTCTCACACAAGGCGGAGACAACCGAGGTCGTTGCGGTGACCCACAATAAACTGTATTTAATCAACAATTAACCCACACTATAGATCAAATAATTAGAAATAAATGTGGAGTTAAAATTTATTTTTTAACTCTGCACAAAAGATGTATAGGACAAGTATGCAGAGAGTTCGAACACAGGGAGCAAACAGGGCAGATCAAACAAATGGGTGTGTGTGAGTGTGAAGTGTGTCTACACTATGCAAGCAAATATTTTTTTGTGGGTTTTTTTAATTTTTATTTTTTAATGTAATTTTTAATTTTGTATTTTGATTTTTAATTTTCTGATTTTTAAATTTTATATTATATATATTTTTTATTTCTTTTTCAATATTGGAATATATAAGCAAGGTGATAAAAGAGGTGATAATATATTTATAAAAATATGCAAAAATAGCTAAAAATTCAGAAATAAAATCTTTTTGATATTTTTATAAATTTTTACTATTTTTGTGATTTTTGGGTATTTTTCAAAATATTTTTGGTATTTTTAAACACTGAAATAAAGCAAATCAAGGAATTAGCTACTGGCTGAGGGTAAAATGGGAATTAAAAATATCAAACAGCCACAAAATTTTTCCAAACTATTTTTCAAACAAAGGCAATAAAAACAGGAGACTATAAAACTTGAGTTTACATTTTTTTGAGTTTTCTATAATTTTCTAGATTTTTTTGAAGTTTTTAGGTATTTTTGAATTTTTAAGGTTTTTCTTTTGAAATTTTTAGTTATTTTTGGACGACACTAAAATAGATTAAAATAGACAATAGGGAATTTTTTTGGAATTTTTCGAGGTATTTTAATATTTTTTTGGTATTTTCTAAGCTAGACAGTAGGTAAATAGCAAGTTTTTGATTTTTAATAAATATGAAAATGCAATAAAATCAAAAACTAAAAATATACGTTAAAGTACAATCACACGGGAGCTTAAGTTTAATTTTTGAGAATTTTTGGAATTAAAAAGATGCTCCAAATAAATCAGACAAGTTTACCAAAAATACCACAGCCTGGCAGGGGTATATATGCAAATATCAAAATATCCAGGGGCATCAAGCAATTTTTCCACAAAATTTTATATTGAATCTTACATTTAATAGATAAATAACAATTACAAAACTCGGAAGGGTGTCGATGCAATTTCCCCAAACCCTACGCGTGACTGTCACTCGCGTGGGAGGACCTAACTATAATATCCAAAATCTTCCAGGGCACGCGTGCAAAATCTCCAAAAGTTTTACACTATAAAATAAAATTCTGGGACTAAAGTTAAATAACTAAACACCAGGGGGGTCCCTGCAAAATGCCCACCCCCTCACGCACACAGGCATGTGAGGTGACGTGGCAAGGAGTCTAAGTGCAAATAAAAGAAGTACGAGGGTTCACATGCAATTTTTACAAAAACTTTTACACTACAGACGAAAGTTTGTGGACTAAATTTTAAATACAAAATGTGCGGGGTTAAAATAGCAAAATACCCCTTACGCGCGATCCAATGGCGGAGACGATGCCACTTATCCACGTGGCGAGCTGCGGACGACCGATGACGCTTCGACGATGCACGACTGAGATCAGATCTTCCTCGAATGATCGGACGGTCAAGGCGATTGAGGATCGGATGACTGCTGTGCAATCTGGGGCTTCTCCATGATCCAACGGTGCGGAGGCTGGGACCAAGAACAGCGAAGAGCGCCGGCGAGGGCGAGCTTCTCCGCCCGAGATCTTCGTCCTCCAGTGGCGGATGAGCTTCAAAATGGACGTGGAGACTCCTGGAGGTATCCTCTTGCTGCTGGCGACGTCAGAAAGCCTCGGCGATGGCCGAGGGGTTCGCGGGAGCGTGGCGGAGCTACAGAGCCCCGTTAGCTCTGGCGAGGCTCCAAAATTGCCTCCAGGCTCTAGTCAAAGCCCATTGACCTGCAAAAAATAGTTAGACGGTCTAGGGCAACCTGCCTGGACCTCGCAAGGGCGGAGATATGGCGCAACGCGGTGGGGTGATGCTCGGCCGGAGTTGCGCTCCGGCGAGGAGATGAGATTTGGCGAACTACCCGATGGATTCCAAAATTTCTTGAGGGCTTTTACTCCTACGACTAAGGCTAAGCTAAAGAACGAAAAATAAAAAGGGGAGATGGCTTCCTCGACGGTGTACACCAGAGGGAAGAGTACCTCAACCGCCGGTGTTGCGGGAGGTGGTGGAGGCGCCTCCGACCTCGTACGCCTTGGCTGAAGGGACCACGGTGGAGCTGTCACCTCCAGGTATCCGCAGAGCACAAGATAGGCGATGAGGGGTGGACCGAAGGGACTCAAATTCGAATGGGAAGTGGAGGGCGCCATATATTTGGTTTGACCACGTGACCAAGGTGCTCCAAAGCCAGATCTGGTGAATCGATGGCTCTGTCCCCCAAAAAACGCAAGGGCGTGATAGACCATGAATCGAGATACAAAAGTCATGAAGGACTCGATCTCAAAAAGTGCAAGATGGAGGCTAGAAAAATCGACAAAATGGGGGTCAAACCAAGGTCTGATAGCAGCTACAGGGCCTAGGGCAGACAGTTGACCGAGGTCAACTGTGACTGCCCCCTGGTTGGTCCACGTGGACCAACCAGGAAAAAGGTCCTGAAAAAGGTTTATAAATTCAATAAAAAATCGAAAATGATTTTATTAAATTATGGTTATAAAATAAAAAATATTTATTATTTTATGTAGTATTTTATTATGATTTTTAATTAATTTTATGAGGTATATTTTTATGAGTTTACTTTTACACCCCTTATAGGTATAATACCTATATATTTTATTACTTTCTTTTTATTTTGTGTATTTTTATTTTATTGTTTTTGTTTATTATTTTGTAAATTTATACAATACTTTTATACACTTAGAAATATTTTTATTTTGTTTTTCTGATATGTTTTGTATATTTAATAAAATATAAGTAAGTATTACATAGGTATGTATATAGGTATAATACCTGTGTAGTTTATATACAAGTATTTTTATTTTGATTTTTCTTTGCATTTTTATTCTAATTTTAATGCACACAATTATAATATTTACATAATTATAAAAATATAAAAATATACAAATAATGAATAAATAATATATGGAATATTTTAATCAGTACAACTGTACAAAGAGGGTCCAAAACTCAACTTTCAAACCGTAGCTCCGCCAAATGCGAAACCACTGCCATTAAATAGCTTATTTTATTCTATATATAATTAAAGTGAGTTTGCTGCATTTGGAGTTTTCAGTTGTGAGATACGGGTCTGGGAAGTTGGGATTCTGGATTTTTATTCAGACTATAACTTTTTATCTGTACATTATTTTTCAGTGAAATCAATTTTGTATTTTTCTTTATTTAATTACCTACAACTTTCATGGACGAAGTTTCTTTATTTGATGCATACAAAGTGGAACCAAAAATGAGTCCCAAAATGAATAAAGAATAAATGAAATGAAAGGGATTTTGTTGGTATATTGGCCCTTATCTCCCCCTACTTTATTCCTTGTCGACCTATTCATTAAGATGCCTAGGTCTCAGGGTTTGGGTCATAAAATATTTACAATATTTTATTCTTTTTATTCTTTTATTTATTCTATAATTTTGGCTTTAATTACAGTATTTTATACACTAATGGGATGCACATGCATGAATTCTAAGATGCTATATTTAAAGCTATTTACAGGCATTTGCTAGGGTTTTTGGTGCCAAAATGATAGAATAAAGATGGTGAAATGTGGATTCATCACCCCCCTATACTTTACCTTTGCTAGTCCCTAGCAAACACTTACGCAATAAATGCAGAAGAAAAAGAAAGAAAAGAAAAAGAAGAACTTGGGTTTAGTTTAATTATCAAACTTGTCTTCACAAAATCAAAGTTTGGAGCTTAAGTCGGACCTTTGTAATTTTAGTGCGGGCGGAACCTTAGTGAGAACCGATTTTGAAATCCAACAGTCCTTGAGAATCCCAAAACTCCGTTCACGTCTCCACAATAGCCAGGTCAGAAATACTTCAACTCATATGCAAACTCTTACGACTATGAATCTGACTCGTACAGTGTAAGTGATGGTGGCTCTTCCTAACTAGAATGACAAAGTGACTGACTTCTCCAATACGACAACCCAATGATTCCCCAATCCAATAACTCCATCCTCGAGGAGCGGGGTATTCCCTTCTAAGTTCAAGTGGCAACAACTCAAGAGGAGGGGGTGAAGAGAAGAATGGACGGTAGCCAGTGTAGCTACCTATCCCGGAATGCAAGACCAGTGTAGTCAAGTCATCCAGCTGCAGGCTCACATATTATAATTTGGAACTCAAGCTTGCTTATTGACTTTACAACATTTGTACATACTTTGCAGGCTTTTTATTTTTGTACATGCCTGAACACATTTTTTTTGAAATACTATTCACAGCAGCATTTACATAAGGAGTTTTTACTCTTGAGCCAGTAGACTATCCCTCTTTTGAAGCTTTATTGCAACCCACAACCTCCTGTCTTTAGACTTCCTAATCACTGGACGGATTGGGGTGCACTTCCCTCCCTAGAGGAGGACAAATGTTTCCACTTGTGTGCGTCTCATACCGGCAAATCCAATCCCCTCACCACTCCAACTGAGTTGAGTCATGTGAAAGGTGCAAGTGTCCAAGTTAGGTCATTATTAACAAGAGTCGTACGTGTGCTCCGAAATACTCTACTTAGGTAGTCAAGAATCCATTGAACTAAGTCCCGTGATCCTCAAAGAATTAAGTCAACTAGACCTGAAGTACCTCAAACCCAGTTCTTATAAGGTTCCTGTTATTAGGTAGATTTTAAGGTTCAATCAAGCTCCAATCTCCGGATTTTACTTAGACTCGTTCAACTATCAAACTCAATCCGAAAAATGCTCATGCTATGCAATGCTATGCAACATGCAGAAAATATTTTTGTGATGCAATTTTCAAGATTTTTAAACTTTTTATGGATTTTTGAAAAGATGATGATGATGCATATGCATTTTTTGTATTTTTCACAAAGATTTTTCCGAATGTTTTTGTATTTTTAATTTTGCAAATGTTTTTGGGATTTTTTGAAAACAAAAAGTTTTTGGCTAAAAGTTAGGTGAAAACTATGTACACGGGAGTGCTTCTTATATCTACAAGAAGTGGATTTTATGAATTTACAGGGTAAGTGCTCAATTTTATAAGTACATAGTGGATTTTGGTGAGATGTTCATATATTCCTCAAACTTATTTGACACAAGCTTTTCACACAATTTTTGAAAACTATAGTCCAAAATAATTTTTACAAACATTTTTACAAACATGTACACACATTTGAAAATCGTTTTGCAAAGGTTTTTCAAACAGTATAGATAGATTTATCAAAATATTTTTGCAACCATTTTTCAAACCATTTGCAAATTATTTTTCACACATTTTATTTCACACAAAGAAAAGAAATTTTTACAAACCACACATTTTTACAAAGGTTGAAAACATGTAACAAAACGTTTTCAAAATAGTTTTCAATAGATTTTCACAAAGATTTTCAAACTATTTTTCAAACATTTTGCAAAAAACATTTTCACCTGATTTATTAATTAGTATATACAAAAAGGATTTGAGGACTGGTAACATCTTTTTATTAAAGATTTTTAATGAATTTTAAAGAATTATTAGCCATATTATTAAGAAAATATGAAAGTACGAGTTATGGCTAAAGTATATACATAGTATGTACGACCCCCTATACTTAGTTTGAGCTATGTCCTCATAGATCGAAGAGAAAAGAGAAGACATAACTCGTACTAAGTATATGCAAGTCTAAAGAATAAATAAATAAAGGAATGGATGAACAAACGAATGAGAAGTTGACCGTCCCCCCTATACTTAGGATCAAATAATCCGAAGTATAGCAGACTGTACACAACGCAGGGAGGATCAAGGATGGGAATGAATAGATCGTACTCAGATTGTCTCCCCCTGTACTTAGGGTAAAATATCCCTAAGTATAGACAAGCAGAGGAGACAATGGAGAGGATCGAAAAGAATGAAGACTCGGGGTGCACACCCCACTATACTTAGGACAAAGTACGTCCTAAGTACAGAAAACTCACAACAAGGGGCAGCACCTTTTTGATAGATGAAGAAGATAGAAAAGGAAAAGAAGAAAAGAAGAAAAGAAAAAAAATAAATCAACAGATGAAAGAGTGATATGAACAGATGGATCTGTACAGCGGAAGATGGAATTGATCACCATGTATGAGATGCAAATGATGTGAGTCAAAGAGCACATCTCATACCAGAAGAATGGGGGCAACGTCAATGGTCGGCAGATCATGATCTAGATATAGTTTCAGGCGTTGACCATTGACACGGAAGGTAAAGGAAGATGACGGTTCGGATATGTCGATGCTGCCATTGTCATGTACCTTCCTGACCACATACGAACCTTTCCACTTGCTCTGTAGTTTCCCTGGGAATAATTTCAGCCTGGAATCAAACAACCATACTCTCTGATCTGGCTCAAACTGTTTATGGCTGATATGGGAATCGTGCCATGTTTTCACTTTCTCCTTGTACTGTAGGCTGTTGGAAAAGGCTGTATCTCTCAGTTCTTCTAGGGCTGCCAATTCTGCTCTTCTCTGTTCTCCTATACTCTCGAGATCTAACAGTAACTCAGTGACTGCCCAAAAAGATTTGTGCTTGATTTCCACTGGCAAATGGCACGGCTTGCCATAGACGAGACGAAAGGGAGATGTCCCCAATGGATTCTTGAAAGAAGTCCGATAGGCCCACAAGACCGAGTCCAAAAGCTGTGACCAATCCTTTCGGTCTGGGCAGACAACTTTCTGCAAGATTGTTTTTATCTCCCGGTTCGATACTTCGGCAAGACCACTAGTCCGAGGGTGATACGATGTGGCAACTCGATGGTCAATGCCGAACTCGTCTGCAAGGGCCCTAACCTTGTCATTGATGAAATGAGACCCCCCGTCTGAAATCAAGACTCTAGGTACCCCGAATCGTGAAATGATATTTTCCTCAAGAATTTGCACACGGTTTTAGCATCTGCGGCTCGGGCGGGGATGGCCTCAACCCATCGATTGACATAATCCACATCGAGCAAAATATGCTCGAATCCCTGACTCTTAGGAAATGGGCCCATGAAATCAATCCCCCATGCATCAAAAACCTCACAAAAGTGAATGGGTTGCATGGGCATCATGTCTCTATGTCCGCAGGTTCCCATTTTCTGACAGTCAGTGCATCTCTTCACGAACTCATCAGAATCCTTGAAGAGAGTAGGCCACCATAGGCCGGATTGAAGCACCTTCTGTGCTGTCCTTTTTCCAGAATGATGTCCTCCTGCCTCAAGCTTGTGGCAGTATGTGAGGACGCTATGATGCTCTTCCTGAGGAATGCACCTCCTCCAGATGTTGTCCCCTCCTTCATGATAAAGGACGGGATCCTCCCAGTGGTAAAACTTGGCCTTCGCCAGGAAGGTCTCGAGTTTCTTCCTGGGCCAACCTTGTGGGACTGTCTTGGCGACAAGATAGTTCACAATGTCAGCGTACCACGGGAGCGAGGTGATAGCCAAGATTGCCTCATCCGGAAATGTCTCTGTGATAGGTGCGTTGGGCTCAGATTCCTCAAGATTCTCCAATCTGGAGAGATGATCTGCCACCACATTCTTGACTCCATGCTTATCCTTAATCTCAATATCAAATTCCTGGAGGAGAAGGATCCATCTGGTAAGACGTGCTTTGGCATCCTTCTTAGCCATTAAGTACCGGATGGCGGTGTGATCAGTGTAAATAGTCACTCTAGATCCGAGAATGTAAGATCTATACTTATCCAGAGCAAAGACTACGGCTAGCATTTCTTTTTCAGTCACAGTGTAATTCTGCTGCGCGACATCTAAAGTCCGGCTGGCGTAGTGAATGGCAAATGGTAAACCATCCCTCCTCTGTCCAAGCACAGCCCCAACGACAAAATCTAAAGCGTCCGTCATGATCTCAAATGGGAGAGACCAATCAGGTGGCTAAAGGACAGGAGCTGAAACAACCATATTTTTGAGAGTCTCAAAAGATGCAAGACACTTATCATTGACAATAAACTCGGTGTCTTTCATCAGCAAATCAATGAGCGGTCGGGCAATCGACTGAAGTCCTGAATGAACCGTAGGTAGAAACCAACATGCCCCAGAAAAGACCGCAACTGATGCAAATTGGACGGTGGATTGAGTTTTTTGATGATATCCACCTTGGCTGGATCGACCTCCATGCCCCTGTTGGAGACGATATGACTGAGGACCGTCCCTTGAGTCACCATGAAGTAACTCTTCTCTCAAGATAAACAAGATTGACCTCTATGCAGCGCTGAAGCACACGGTCTAGGCAGTCAAGACAAGCATCAAACCCGTCGCCATAGACCGAGAAGTCATCCATGAAGACCTCTAAACAGTCACCCACCATATCCGAGAATATGGACAACATGCACCTTTGGAATGTCGCCGGAGCATTACATAGACCAAAGGGCATCCGTCTGAAAGCATAAGTCCCAAACGATTAGGTGAATGCCGTTTTTTCCTGGTCTTCGGGCGCAATGGCCACTTGATTATATCCGGAGTACCCGTCAAGAAAGCAGTAATGATTCTTCCCAGCTAGCTGCTCGATAATCTGATCAATGAAGGGTAGCGGGAAATGATCCTTCTTGGTGGCCTCATTCAATCGTCTGTAGTCCACACATACCTTTCAAGAAGTGGGTACTCGGGTAGCGATCTCCTCTCCAGACTCATTGACAACTGTAGTGATACCCGTCTTCTTAGGTACCACATGTAATGGACTAACCCATTTAGAGTCGGAGATGGGGTAGATAAAATCGGCGCTCCACCACTTCGAAATTTCTTTCATGACTACGTCTCGAAGATTCAGGTTCAGCCGTCATTGGAACTCACGTGACGCCCTAGCGTCATCCTCAAGATAGATGTGGTGGGAGCAAAGAGCCGGATTAATCCCCTGGAGATCAGATATACTCCATTCGATTGCCTTGCGGTTTCTTTCAAGAACCTCCATCAGACGAGATTCTTGCTCTCCAGTCAAACCTGCTGAGATAATGACTGGGTGCATATCGGGCTCACCCGCAAGGAATCTATACTTCAACGGCTGCGGCAGAGGTTTCAGTTCTGGACAACTGGGAGGTGGCAGATCTGGCTTCTGATACGTCTGTGTAAAAGCTACCAAGTCTGCATGGGAGAACTCTCGCTCTGCATGAATTTCTGACGAAAGGCGACCTGCTGAATCATCAATAAACTGCACTGGCTCGCACTCTGTCATGGTTGTTGGCTCAGAAGAAATCATACAAGGTAAATAGTCATCAAAATCATCCCAGTCAATGTCTGAATCCGAGGGATCAGAAGAAGATGAGCAAGAATGAAAATCATCAGCACCACTCGTCCCAACACTGTCAGCCTCAGGTGTATCCTCGTCCAGGGGTGTGCTCTCCCCGCTCTCGACTGCCATGAGCTTGAGATATAGTGAATCTGTAGGCAAGGCGAGGGTTGGTGCTACCGGATCTGTCCAGTTAGATTCATCATCTGTCATCAGAAAATCACACTCCTGGTGGATGTCTAGCTCTTCCTCGGTCATCTGCGCTGCTTCGCTGGACTGCTCTGAGCATTCAAGTTCTCTGGCTCTGGTTTCTTCGATCGTCTCTATTTGTATGGTCTTGCCCTCTACGCAAAAACATACCCTCCCACAATCATGATCGGTCACCGCCTTGGCTGTGGTCAAGAATGGACGTCCGAGTATGATGGGGGCATCGGTTACCGACTCAGGGATCTCCATGTCCAACACAACGAAGTCCACGGAGAATTTCAGGCCCTGAATGGTAACGACCACGTCTTTCAATAACCCCTTCGGCCTCTTAGTCAACCTATCAGCAAACTGAAGGACTGTCCTGCTCCTAAGAAGAGGACCAAACTCGAATCGGTCGAGTAAGGCTGCCGGAAGAAGGTTGATTGAAGAGCCGCTGTCTAATAGAGTACGATCAAACTGCTGCTCCTGAATCTCGCATTTGACATAGGGAGCTCCTGCGTCTGGTCTCTTGGCTGGCAGTTTGTTTTGAATGGTGCAGCAAGTGTCATGGGTGAGCATATGGATCTGATCTCTGTACCTCTTCTTCCTATGGACAGTAGTTGTCTCTTTCAGATTCTTTTTGAAGAAGAGGATACGCTCAATTGCTTCTTGTAGAGTCAGCTGAATGTGGAATCTGTCAATCATTTGATTGCTGAACTCTACCTGCTGGTTCTTTTTTGGATTTTCTTTTTTGTTCCCCTTCGCCCAGCAGAGTGCCTCAGGGAAGGGGATGGTAGGGGCCTCCTCAGATGGAGGAATAGGAATGGGTCCCTCTGCCTGTGAAAGAGGAGAATCCATACAACCATCACCATTCAACACATATGGATCCACAATGTGAACAGAAACCTTTCCTTTATTCATATTTTTGTTTTTATTTTTGTTACCACAGTCCATAGATACAAAAGGTGGTAACATCACAGAGGGAGGCTCAACAAAAGTAGATGTGGTGGCTTCAGTACCACCACCAGCACCTGTCTTCACGGCATCAGCACCGCGCTCTGGCTCTGCATCCAAAATGGCGGCATCAGCACCACCGTCTGCATCTGGTATCACGACGGCCTCAGTACCGTCGTCAGGATCTCCATCATTGGTGGCCTCAACACCACCGTCTTCAACATCATCATTAGCGGCATCAGCACCGCTACTCTGCTCCTCTGGCGCTCCTGGTTCAGCTGGTGGTTGTCGCTTAGAAGAGGCGCCACCTGCTGGCATCCTACCCCTCCTAGTAGTCACAAAATGAACATCATACAAAGAATAAGACATGTCACTCAAATAGTCACTAGGAGAGGTATCCTCTGTAAACTCTACCTGCTCAGACTTCCTTTTCAGATTGTTCGGGTTAGGTTCAATCTGAGCGGGTATGGAGGCTTTGCCTTTGATTATTTCCCTCATCTCCTGTCGGAATTCATCCATTTCTTGCCTGAAGGATGCTCGCTGTTCGGAGAGCAAGCGGGCAAGATCATCGAGAGCTGGGTTCTCAAAAGCGGGGGCCTGAGAACCGGATGGGTTTCCCTGCTGGAAATGAGGTTGTTGCTGCTGGTACTGCTGGTACTGGGGCGGGTGGGGATATGACTGATGAGGCTGCTGTCGCTGCCTCCACTACTGTCCCTGATAGGCGGGACGAGGACCACTCTGGTACTGCTGCTGGTGGGCATACTGGGGCTGTTGTTGCTGCTGGCTGCTCTGCTGTCCTTGAGCTGGATTCTGCGGCTGGGATGAGGAGCCACCGTTGCCCCAACGGAATCCTGGATGATCACGACGAATCCCAAGCTGAGGGTACCGGTCGTACCAAATCCCATTGACTTCCATCAATGGTTCCTGCTCGAAGGAGGGTGGAGGAAGAACTGCCAGTGGCTGCTCCGGCTGATACACCACCATCTGAGTGTCTGGAGATGGCGGTTGCGCTGGGTAGTACTGTAGCAGTGGAACCGGCTCTGCCTGTATATGGTTGACTTGGCGGTATGAGGTAGAGGGTTGGTTGGAACTGCTACTGCTGGGGTCAGCCCGTGACCTGGGAGGCTGTTGGGAAGAAGTCTGTGCCTCCTGGACGCAAAGGATCTGCGTCTTCAGGTCACTCATCGTCTTGGCAATTTGGTCCATCTGGGCCATGCCTTGCATCTGTTTATTCTCGAGGATCTCGATACAGTCCAGCTTCTCACTAATGATGCCCATGTCGACTGCGGCTGATTCAGCTTGGGCTGTGGCTGCCGATGATGTGTTAGGACCAGCATCGATGCGGGCGATCCTCTAGAATGATCTCGTTCCTTGCGGGGGCTTCTGCTGTGTGTAAACACGGGCTTGGGCCATCACAGTTGAATTCTCTGCCATGCCCTCGTAGATGGCCCAAACGTCGTCTTCACCCTTCGAAAAATAGGACCCACCGCAAAAGGCGTTGACAAGCCCCTGCAGCTCCGGTGTCAGCCCACAAAAGAAGCTTTGAACTAGATTGGGCTTTGAGATATCGTGATGTGGACACCGGTCGATGAGCTCTCTGAATCGATCCCAGGCTTCGTGAAACTGTTCATTAGGGATCATGACAAAATTGCTGATCATTGCTCTAGCTGCATTAGTCCGGCCGAGAGGGTAGTATTTCTTCAGATACGCGGTCCGGAGATCTGCCCATGTGTCGATGAATCGCCCCAAGTGTTTGAGCCAATATGCGGCTCTGTCAACCAAAGAGAATGGGAAGGCGATCATCGTGATCGTGTCCTCGGTCATCAGCCTATCATGGATCGTGCTGCATATCATCTCGAATTCTTGGAGGTGGAGGTGTGGCTCTTCGGTCGGCAACCCATGGAATTTGGGTAGAAGCTGAATGGTATGGGGCCGAAGCAAGAAATCTCCATGGATTGGCGGAAGTCTAATCCAACGATGAGTGAGGGACGCAGCTGGGTTGTGCAATTCCCTCATGATAGTCTGTGGCGGCCTCTCAGCGTCGGGATCACCTCCTCCTACATCAGGTCCTCCTCCACCACCACTACCCCCAGGTCGGTTCTCTCTCATCTGTGCTATTTCTCTCATGAGATCACCCATGAATGTTCCCTGGTCACGAATCTGCCTCTGCATGGTCTCCAGGGATGCAAGAAGTGAATTGTTGATGGTGACTTGATCAATGAAGAATGGTGGGTGATCATGGTCATCGGGATGCTCGCCTCTGTCAGCCATCTTGGGATTCTCTGAAAAAGCAAAAGAGGCCATCTCAGGTGCTGTCGAATGCCCATAACTCTGTGATGCAGTAAATTCTGACACTCTTGGACTGATGGAAGGAGAATGAGAAGGGTGGTCGAGGGGGAACAGGGTGGAGGTAAACTCAGGCTCGGAGAGCGGACTCTCTGAGGTTGTCCTAGATGAATGAGGAGGAGTGCTGGATAGCAGTGCTGACAGAGTCGGCCTAAGAGATCTCCGTCCCATCATCTTGATTATTGGGAAGAGCAAGGTGAATGCAGAAGAAAAAGAAAGAAAGGATAAGCAAAATTGCGCACAATTGTGCTGTGTTTTTGATCTTGACCTAAATAGAACTAGCAATCAAACACAAAACAGGGGTGAGTTCATGTTTAACCCAAAAAGTCAAGCGGTCGTATTGATCCACAAGGCGGATCAACAGTCGATGCGGTGACCGCTCGAGAATCCGGATTAAAACAACAATTAACCCACGACAAATATATCAAGCAATGAAAGTAAATGTGCGGAGTTAAAATTTATTATAACTCTACAACAAAGATGTGTATAGTGCAAGTATGTGTAGAGGTCGAACACAGGGAGCAGACAGGTAGATCGGGGCACAAGTGCTCAAAAATGTGTGAGTTGTGATCAAATGCCTATTATGCTATTTTTTGTGGGTTTTTAATTTTATATTTTTTATTTAATTTTTAATTTTATATTTTTGTATTTTGATTTTTTAATTTACTGATTTTTTATATTTTCTTTTTATATTTTATATTTTTATATTTTCTTTTTCCAATAATAGAAAATAAAGACAATGTACTAAAAGAGAGAAAGAGATATTTATAAAATTAGATAAAAATATTCAAAAATATGAAAATAAAGTCTTTTTGGTCTTTTTTATACTTTTTACTGTTTTTGTGATTTTGGGAATTTTTAAGAGTGTTTTTGGTATTTTTAATTGTCAAAGTAAAGAAAACAGTGAAGAAAAGACAAGGCTGAAACTAAAATGGAGAATTAAAATAGCAAACAGTAACAAAAATTCTCCAAATTAATTTCAATGAAAGATAGTAAAACAAAGAAAATTCAGGAAGAGAAAACACTATTTTTGGATTTTTTATGGATTTTATAAATTTTTATGAAGGTTTTTAGAGTTTTGCAATTTTTTGGAGTTTGGTTTTATATTTTTTAATGATTTTTGGCTGGGAGTTAAAACAAACCAAAAGGCGAAAAAATATTTTTTTGGGATTTTTCTGGGGGGTTTTTATATTTTTTTGGTATTTTATGATGCAAACAGTGCTGAAAATGGATGTTTTCGAATTTTTATAAATAATAAAATGCAATAATTATAAAAAATAAAAATATGGTAATAAACTACTATGCAACAGGAAGCTACAGTGATTTTTGGGGATTTTTTGGGGTTTTAGAGATGCGTGCAAAAATTACTAGAAGCATAAAGAAAAGGCGTGAGTGCAGGGGTATTTGTGTAATTAGCGGAAAATATGAGGGCCTCCTTGCAATATTTCCAGAAACTTTATAACTAACATCAAAGCTTAATGCACTAAACAGAAATATTAAGAAATAAAGAGGGCCCTCCTACAAAAACGCCAGTGTCACGCGTAGAGCACACGCCTGGCGGGGGTGCGTTCGTAATAATGAGCAAGTTACAGGGCCCCTATGCAAAATCTCCACAAAATATTTGACTAACAGAAGGAGTTCCTGGTCTAAATATTAAATACCCAAAAACCGCAAGCCTCTGCCTGCAAAAATACCCACGCGCACGTGCTACGCGCGTGCGTTTGGCTGGCAGGTGCACAAAGTAATTGCAGATATGCGCACGGGGGTCTTAGAAATTATTACAAAAGATAACAAGCGGCCAAGTAATGTTTCAGTACTTCATAAAATATTACAAAAATCGGCGGGGAATATATGCAAAATACCCGCTCCAATGGCGCATCGAACGGCAGATGGGAGTTGACTTTGCCACGTGTCGCCACGAAATGCGCCGATACCCTTTCGATTAATACGGCCAGGATTAGATCCTGTCCAGGCGATCAACGGCTGAAGGACACGGCATCCGACGGTGGCTGTAGCATGTGAAGAACACGAGGGATCCGACGGTGTTTGAGCGCGGAGGAAGAACAAAGAAGGAACACGGCCCGGAGGACCTTCGATCGGTTAGTAGTCGTTGCCTCGACCTCCTCCTCCGCTTCAAAAAGGCCCAGTCAGTTCCTGGAAGCGTCCCTGAGCGAGCAGCGGCTTCAAAATGGCGGAAAGCCCGCCGGAGCGCCGCCGCGACGATGAAGAAGGTGGACGAACTCCAGGGGGTCCGGCAAGCGTCAAAAACGACCCCAAAAAGGGGTCTCTTCGCTCCTTCGATGCCTGCAACTGCAGCAAAATGATGATAGGGTGGGGGGCAAACTGCCCCAACCCCGTAGCGAGGTGGTCGAAAGGTGACGGGTGGCCGTGATGATACTCGCCGGGGAAGCTCCGGCGAGGGCTGGAGTGGATGTTGGGTGGTGCTAGAATCGAAATGGAAGGATGGAGAAGGGTCCTACTGCTACCAGGAATTAAAACGCGTAAGGAAAAAGTAACAAAAACAAACCTCGAGGGCTGGAAAGCCCAAGGTATGAACCTCACGGCCGCAAGGCCGGAGATGGGGTTGGACACCACGATCCGCCTAGCCAAACACCTCCGCGAGCTCGCCGGAGAGTAGCTGTCACCTATCTCGATCCAGGGCGCAAAGGGGAAGGGCTTAGCTTAGGGCAAAAAGGGTTCAAAAATGAAAAGGGAGGTTATGGGTTGGTTTTGAAAGCTGGGCGAGGAGGCACTTTGATCGAGGCGTGGCTCGCGCATCGATGGTCAAAAGATCCATCTAAGCATAGGGCGAGTATGATCACATGTAGGTCTACGAATCTCGTGAAGACCTCAACCTCATTCGGTGAAAGGAGCGCTCCCCAAAAATCCGCGAAAATCAAGAAAAGTCATTCTGACAGGCAGCCCAGGTGTTGGGCAGAGAGTTGACCGAGGTGTTGGGCAGAGAGTTGACCGAGGTCAACTCTCCTAGCCCCCTAGTTGGTCCACGTGGACCAACCAGGAAAAACCTGGGGAAAAAAGATTTGTAAAATCAAATTAAAATAGAAAACGATTTTATTGATTTTTTATTATAAAATGAAAAAAGTTTATTTTTTTATAAAGTATTTTATAGTGATTTTTATTTATTTTTAGGAAGTGTATTTTTACAAGTTGACTTTTATACCCTTTATAAGTATAATATCTACATATTGTATTCTTTTATTTTTATTTTGTATATTTTTATTTTATTATTTTTGTTTCTTATTTTATAAAATTATAAAATACTTTTATGTACATAAATATATTTTTATTTTATTTTATTGATATATTTTGTATATTTAATAAAATACAAGTATGTGTTGTATATGTATATGTATAGGTATGTATCTATGTATTGAATATATACAAGTATTTTTATTTGTATTTTATTTATGTCCTTATTCTGATTTTAATGCACATAATTATTATAAGTACTATTTACAACATTATAAAAATATAAAATTATAAAAATAATGAATAAATAATAAATTGAATATTTTAATCTGTACAATGTACAATATGGGTCCAAAACTCAACTTTCAAACCGTAGCTCCGCCAAATGTGAAACCACCGCCATTAATTAGCTTATTTTCTTCTATATACAATTAAAGGTGAGTTTGATGCATTTGGAGTTTTTATTTGTGAGATACAGGTCTGGGAAGTTGGGATTCTGGATTTTTATTCAGACCATAACTTTTTATCTGTACATTATTTTTCTGTGAAATCAATTTTGTATTTTTCTTTATAAAATTATCTACAACTTTCATGTACAAAGTTTCTTTATTTGATGTATAAACAGTGGAACCAAAAATAGGTCCCAAAATGAATAAAGAATGAATAAAATGTATAGGTATTTTATCTGTGTTTTGGCCCTTATCTCCCCCTACTTTATTCCTTGTCGACCTATTCATCAAGATGCCTAGGTCTCGGGGTTTCGGGTCATAAAATATTTACAATATTTTATTCTTTTTCTTTTCTTTTCTTTATTCTATAATTTTGGCCTTAATTACAGTGTTTTATACACAAATATGATGCACATGCATGGATGCTAAGATGATGATTTTAATGCAATTTACAAGCATTTACTAGGGCTTTTGGTGCTAAAATGATAGAATAAAGATGATGAAATGTGGATTCATCATCCCCCTATACTTTACCTTTGCTAGTCCCTAGCAAACACTTATGCAATAAGTGCAAAAAAGAAAAAGAAAGAAAAGAAAAAGAAGAACTTGGATTTTATTCAATTATCGAACTTGTCTTCACAAAATCAAAGTTTGGAGCTTAAATCGGACCTTTGGAATTTTAGTGCGGGTGGAACCTTAGTGAGAACCGTGTTTGAAATCCAACAGTCCTTGAGAATCCCAAAACTCTGTCCAAGTCTCCTCAATAGCCAGGTCAGAAATACTTCAACTCATACGCAAACTCTTACGACTATGAATCTGACTCGTACAGTGTAAGTGATGGTGGCTCTCCCCAGCTAAAATGACAAAGGAACTGACTTCTCCAGCACGACAACCCAATGATTCCCCAATCCAGCAACTCCATCCTCGAGGAGCGGGGTATTCCCTTCTAAGTTCAAGTGGCAACCAGCTCAAGAGGAGGGGGTGAAGAGAAGAATGGACGGTAGCCAGTGTAGCTACCTATCCTTGGATGCAAGACCAGTGTAGTCAAGTCATCCAGCTGCAGGCTCACATGATATGACTTTGGAACTCAAGCTTGCTTATTGACTTTGTACATACATATTCACATACTTTGCAGGCTTTTTATTTTTGTACATGCCTGAACTTTTTTTTAATACTATTCACAGCAGCATTTACATAAGGAGTTTTTCCTCTTGAGTCAGTAGACTATCCCTCTTTTGAAGCTTTATCGCAATCCACAGCCTCCTGTCTTTAGACTTCCTAATCACTGGACGGGTTGGGGTGCACTTCCCTCCCTAGAGGAGGACAAGTGTTTCCACTTGTGTGCGTCTCATACCGGCAAATCCAATCCCCTCACCACTCCAACTGAGTTGAGCCATGTGAAAGGTGCAGGTGTCCAAGTTAGGTCATTATCAGCAAGAGTCGTGCGTGTGCTCCGAAATACTCTACTTAGGCAGTCAAGAATCCATTGAACCAAGTCTCGTGATCCTCAAAGAATTAAGTCAACTAGACCTGAAGTACCTCAAACCTGGTTCCTATAAGGTTCCTGTTATTAGGTAGATTAGAAGGTCCAATCAAGCTCCAATCTCCGGATTTTACTTAGACTTGTTCAATTATCAAACTCAATCCGAAAAATGCAAATGCTATGCAATGCAATGCAAAAAATATTTTTGTGATGCAATTTTCAAGATTTTGATCTTTTTATGGTTTTTTGAAAAGATGATGATGATGATGCATATGCAGATGCATTTTTTGTATTTTTTCAAAAAGATTTTTCAAATGTTTTTGGATTTTAGTTTTGCAAATGTTTTTGGGAATTTTGAAAACAAGAAGAAAAAGTTTTGGCTAAAAACTAGGTGAAAATATGTACACGGGAGTGCTTCTTTATATATACAAGAAGTGGATTTTAGAATTTACAAGGGTAAGTGATCAATTTTATACATATAGTGAATTTCGGTGTGATGTGAATATTCCTCAAACTTATTTGAAAACAATTTTTCACACAATTTTTGAAAACTATAGTCCAAAATAATTTTTACAAACATTTTACACACATTTGAAAACATTTTGCAAAGGCTTTCAAAACAGTATATATAGGTTTTTCAAAACATTTTTGCAACCATTTTTCAAACCATTTGCAAATCATTTTTCAAACATTTTATTTCACACAAAGAAAATAAATTTTGCAAACCACACATTTTTACACAGGTTGAAAACATGTAACAAAATATTTTCAAAATAGTTTTCAATAAATGTTCACAAAAATTTTCAAACTATTTTTCAAACATTTTGCAAAAAACATTTTCACCTGATTTATTAATCAGTAATTACAAAAAGAATTTGAGGAATAACCACATCTTTTTATTAATGAATTTTAATGAGTTTTAAAGAATTATTAAAGAATTATTAGCCATATTATTAAGAAAATACGAAAGTACGAGTTATGGCTAAAGTATATACGTAGTATATACGACCCCCCTATACTTAGCTTGAGCTATGTCCTCATAGATCAGAGAGACAAGAGAAGACATAACTCGGACTGAGTATAGGAAAATCTAAAGAATAAATAAATAAAGGAATGGATGAATAAACGAATGAGAAGTTGACCGTCCCCCCTATACTTAGGATCAAATAATCCTAAGTATAGCAGACTGTACACAAAGCAGGGAGGGTCAAGGGTGGGAATGAACAGATCGTACTCAGATTGTCTCCCCCTATACTTAGGGTAAAATATCCCTAAGTATAGACAAGAAGAGGAGACAATGGAGAGGATCGAAAAGAATAGAAAAACTCGGGGTGCACACCCCCCTATACTTAGGACAAAGTACGTCCTCAGTATGGAAAACTGTCTACAAGGGCGGCACCTTTTCGGTAGATGAAGAAGATATAAGAGGAAAAGAAGAAAAGAAGAAAAGAAGAAAAGAGATGAAGATGGAAGAAGAGATCATGAAGATGTACACATCACTCCCCCTATACTTAGGGTAAAAGAAGCCCTAAGTATAGGCAACAACAGGAGTAATGAAACAGAACGAAGAAAGAGCACTCGGCTCGTCCACCCCCCTATACTTAGGACAAGGTACGTCCTAAGTAAGGCAGACTCGAGGAATGGGTAGACGAGCAATACGGTGGAGAGAACAGAGGTACAAAAGTGAAGATACAACAGAGATGGATATACAGATGATCAAGAAGGTTGAAAGCGAACCTTCTTGCGGGACCGCTGAGGAATAGATCTGGTGTGATGTAAGTCGACATCGGGGTCCACAGTGGACAGAAGACGATCAGGGTTGACAGAGTGAAGATCCTCAGGGGCCCTAGGGTGTGAAGGCACAGACGGGGTAGTGGAAGAAGTACGGCTAGGTCCGGCCTTGGGAGTCTCGCTGATATCAAAGTGGAATGGGACGAACTCATCATCATCGGAAGTAGTGTACTCGGAGTCGTCCTGTGAGGTGTCGTCCAGGTCAAAACCAAAAGGCACGAACTCATCGGTGGAAGTAGTCGAACTCTGTTCGTCCTCTATAATCTCAACCGGATCATCTTTCTCATCAAAAGGTCCGAATTTCTGAAAAAAAGCAACTAAATCAAATTCGGCCTTAGTCTCATCAGTATCTACATGGACAGGAGCGGACTCATCAGTGGAAGTAGTCAGAGCATGTCCGTCCTGTATAGTCTCTAAATCTGCCCTCCGCTCAATGGTATCGATCGTGTAAATCCCGCGGATGTCATCAACACATCGCCAATCACAGGAAGCAGCAACACCAAGGTCTATGCTTTCCGAGCTTTCCTCCTTGGAGAGGAATTCTCGGGTCTCATCATCGGTCATGAAGAAGGTCTCTCTGATATCCTCATATAGATCATAGTCCTCAGGGTCAGCCAAGATAGGTGAAGTCACATCAGGTGCAGGTCTCTGGTTGGCAATAGGTGCAGTGATCAATGCTTCGCTCTCGTCAACAGGACGGAAGCGAATCTCTCCTGATCCGTAATCAATAACGACCCTTGCGGAGGCAAGGAATGGTCGTCCCAGGATGATTGGAGAATGCTCCCCTGTGGAGGTCTCCATGGGCAATACGACAAAATCGACAGTGTAGCTCGTGCCCTGAATCGAAATGACGGCGTTTTCAAGGATACCCTTCGGCCTCTTAATTGATCCATCAGCAAACTGTACGATCATCCTGGTCTTCTTGAGAGGCCCTAGTTGAAGAGACTGTACCAGCGAGAAGGGTATGATGCTAATAGAAGCACCGCCGTCTAGGAGAGTGCGATCACATGTGTGGTCAGAGATGGTGCAGCTAATGAAAGGTGTGGCAGTGTTCCTCTTCTTAGGAATGGGACGGTGTGTGATGGCGTGGGCAGTGGCCATGGTCAAGATATGACGCTCAGATCTGCTCCTCCGCTTTCTTTTCTTGGGAAGAGGAGCAGATAAATCGGTCATGGCCTGCTGAAGTGGGGCACGGATAATCTCATGTATGGTGGCCACCACTTCGGGTTCAGTCAGCATTTTTTTGAATTTTTGGACCTCCTCCATACAAGGGAGGAAGTCGGAATCAGCATATACACGAGGCATGCCAAGAGCAGTCTGTACAGCGGCATCCTCGGGGTCAAAGGTGGGACCGGGTGTGAATGCAGGTGTGGTCAAAAAGTCAGGCAAGTGGGCGCTCTCCTCACAGTCTGGCTCGATCATGTGTCTCCCGAAATCTTTTTGTGTTTTTAAATTTTTCTCATTTTTTTGTATTTTTGGCGATTGCAAGCTCTCATGGAAATCCTCGAGTGAACCCATATCATCAAATGGTGGAATATCATGGTCGCTCTTATTTGTACTAGTGAGGGTGTCAATCCTCTGTCTCATATGATCCATCATCTGGGTCAAGTGCTCAAGGGTGGACTCCATGAAAGGTGACTCCATCAGCTCAGTCTCGGGTGGATGTGAAGGTAGGGGCGGATAATACACAGGTGGGGATGGAGGTGGGAAGAAGTCCGAAGTCTGATACTGTGGATGAGGCGGGTATGTACAAAAATCAGAAAAAGTAGGAGGATCCTCCTGATAAAAGGGAGGTGGACCGGCTGGAGCGAGCGAGGGGTCCGCAAAGTCCGGATAAAATGCACTCCAGGGGTCCATCTCGAAAACAAAAGGAAGTGATTCGGGGGAGCACGAAGGTCAAGTCAAGAGAGTGAAGAAAAAGGCGCAAATGCGCAGAGGCGATCTAGGACACACACAAAACAATCACAAACAAAAATGAAACAAATCAAACCCTCAATTAACCTACTCAACTCGGTAGAGACCGCAAAGAGCGGTCTTTTTATCTTGTCGGTTTTAGAGTTAGGTGAGAAGTCAAAGATTGCACAAACACTTAGGGGGCTGAATGGGATTTGGGCACTATCCTTAGTGTGTGCGCGAGCAAGTAGAAGCGAAGACAATGAGGGGATTACTCGCCCCAATACAAGATATTTCTTTTTGATTGATTTTAGGGTCAAGTAATGTTAGCAGTCCCAATTTTATTGTTTATCACTTTTTTTGGATTTTTAGTAAGAAATGCATGCGCCTAACGAGGATTCAATTCCTTTAAGATCCTAGGTTGGCAAAATCAGAGGTAGAGAGGCGGAAAAGCAATGCAAGCGATCAAAAACGATGATGGATGCTAAAGCATAAATGCTCACCTTGCCTCCAACACTCTACATGCAAGGATGCTTAACAGAATTGAAACCTATCTATATGCAAATGCAAAACCGATGAAATCGCCCTAAGTTTCAGAAATTGCTATTATCGTGAAGAACCACAAGTTGACCACCAATCCTCAATCCTAGAGTCCGGTCTAGGCTCACCCCTCCTCTGCTCAACAAATTGAGGGTAGGAGAAAGCGCTTTACAGGGAGAGCTCGCGGCGCGACGGGTTGAAGGTGATGATCAACTGTTTGAAATTTGACTAAGTCCAAACGAGACTATAGGTGCATGCAAAGGTATTAGGTGTTTGGCCTTAATCTATCGCAAGCAATCCTAAAACTAGGGGCTCAATCACACAAAAGAAATAAAAAATAAAACCGGAAAACAAAATAAAAAAATGCGAAGAAAAGCCGACAAAATCGTGAGAGCCCCCAAGTGAACAATCACTTGGAAATTAGGCTCGAATGTCCAAGTTCGGGGGTACCTGTATTATTACAATAATATGGGTCTCTCACTTTCTTAAATTACAAAAATAAATGCAATGAAATAAAATGCAACTAAAGTAGAGCGCGGTCTTCAAAAATTCTCTTCTCGTCTCCTTGGTGCTAGGTGGCTAAATTGGCTTCACGTGGGTGCTTCGGCGCCTCGAGTGACGCGCCTCCCTCGATCCGCGGTACCTCGCAGAAAGTCAACAAAGAAGAGGGATTAGACAGCTCAAGAGATATATCAATAATACAAATAGAAATAAAAGCCGCGAAGTGCAGACAAATAATCACAACACAAAACAAAAACTCGAACTACGCGTTGTTGCTCCCCGGCAACGGCGCCATTTGTTTAACCCAAAAAGTCAAGCGGTCGTATTGATCCACAAGGCGGATCAACAGTCGATGCGGTGACCGCTCGAGAATCCGGATTAAAACAACAATTAACCCACGACAAATATATCAAGCAATGAAAGTAAATGTGCGGAGTTAAAATTTATTATAACTCTACAACAAAGATGTGTATAGTGCAAGTATGTGTAGAGGTCGAACACAGGGAGCAGACAGGTAGATCGGGGCACAAGTGCTCAAAAATGTGTGAGTTGTGATCAAATGCCTATTATGCTATTTTTTGTGGGTTTTTAATTTTATATTTTTTATTTAATTTTTAATTTTATATTTTTGTATTTTGATTTTTTAATTTACTGATTTTTATATTTTCTTTTTATATTTTATATTTTTATATTTTCTTTTTCCAATAATAGAAAATAAAGACAATGTACTAAAAGAGAGAAAGAGATATTTATAAAATTAGATAAAAATATTCAAAAATATGAAAATAAAGTCTTTTTGGTCTTTTTTATACTTTTTACTGTTTTTGTGATTTTTGGGAATTTTTAAGAGTGTTTTTGGTATTTTTAATTGTCAAAGTAAAGAAAACAGTGAAGAAAAGACAAGGCTGAAACTAAAATGGAGAATTAAAATAGCAAACAATAACAAAAATTCTCCAAATTAACTTTCAATGAAAGATAGTAAAACAAAGAAAATTCAGGAAGAGAAAACACTATTTTTGGATTTTTTTATGGATTTTATACATTTTTATGAAGGTTTTTAGAGTTTTGCAATTTTTTGGAGTTTGGTTTTATATTTTTTAATGATTTTTGGCTGGGAGTTAAAACAAACCAAAAGGCACAAAATATATTTTTTTGGGATTTTTCTGGGGGGTTTTTATATTTTTTGGTATTTTATGATGCAAACAGTGCTGAAAATGGATGTTTTCGAATTTTTATAAATAATAAAATGCAATAATTATAAAAAATAAAAATATGGTAATAAACTACTATGCAACAGGAAGCTACAGTGATTTTTGGGGATTTTTTGGGGTTTTAGAGATGCGTGCAAAAATTACTAGAAGCATAAAGAAAAGGCATGAGTGCAGGGGTATTTGTGTAATTAGCGGAAAATATGAGGGCCTCCTTGCAATATTTCCAGAAACTTTATAACTAACATCAAAGCTTAATGCACTAAATAGAAATATTAAGAAATAAAGAGGGCCCTCCTACAAAAACGCCAGTGTCACGCGCAGAGCACACGCCTGGCGGGGGTGCGTTCGTAATAATGAGTAAGTTACAGGGCCCCTATGCAAAATCTCCACAAAATATTTGACTAACAGAAGGAGTTCCTGGTCTAAATATTAAATACCCAAAAACCACAAGCCTCTGCCTGCAAAAATACCCACGCGCACGTGCTACGCGCGTGCGCTTGGCTGGCAGGTGCACAAAGTAATTGCAGATATGCGCAGGGGGGTCTTAGCAATTATTACAAAAGATAACAAGCGGCCAAGGAATGTTTCAGTACTTCATAAAATATTACAAAAATCGGCGGGGAATATATGCAAAATACCCGCTCCAATGGCGCATCCAACGACAGATGGGAGTTGACTTTGCCACGTGTCGCCACGAAATGCGCCGATACCCTTTCGATTAATACGGCCAGGATTAGATCCTGTCCAGGCGATCAACTGCTGAAGGACACGGCATCCGACGGTGGCTGTAGCATGTGAAGAACACGAGGGATCCGACGGTGTTTGAGCGCGGAGGAAGAACAAAGAAGGAACACGGCCCGGAGGACCTTCGATCGGCTAGTAGTCGTTGCCTCGACCTCCTCCTCCGCTTCAAAAAGGCCCAGTCAGTTATTGGAAGCGTCCCTGAGCGAGCAGCGGCTTCAAAATGGCGGAAAGCCCGCCGGAGCGCCGCCGCGACGATGAAGAAGGTGGACGAACTCCAGGGGGTCCGGCAAGCGTCAAAAACGACCCCAAAAAGGGGTCTCTTCGCTCCTTCGATGCCTGCAACTGCAGCAAAATGATGATAGGGTGGGGGGCAAACTGCCCCAACCCCGTAGCGAGGTGGTCGAAAGGTGACGGGTGGCCGTGATGATACTCATCGGGGCAAGCTCCGGCGAGGGCTGGAGTGGATGTTGGGTGGTGCTAGAATCGAAATGGAAGGATGGAGAAGGGTCCTACTGCTACCAGGAATTAAAACGCGTAAAGAAAAAGTAACAAAAACAAACCTCGAGGGCTGGAAAGCCCAAGGTATGAACCTCACGGCCGCAAGGCCGGAGATGGGGTTGGACACCACGATCCGCCTAGCCAAACACCTCCGCGAGCTCGCCGGAGAGTAGCTGTCACCTATCTCGATCCAGGGCGCCAAGGGGAAGGGCTTAGCTTAGGGCAAAAAGGGTTCAAAAATGAAAAGGGAGGTTATGGGTTGGTTTTGAAAGCTGGGCGAGGAGGCACTTTGATCGAGGCGTGGCTCGCGCATCGATGGTCAAAAGATCCATCTAAGCATAGGGCGAGTATGATCACATGTAGGTCTACGAATCTCGTGAAGACCTCAACCTCATTCGGTGAAAGGAGCGCTCCCCAAAAATCCGCGAAAATCAAGAAAAGTCATTCTGACAGGCAGCCCAGGTGTTGGGCAGAGAGTTGACCGAGGTCAACTCTCCTAGCCCCCTGGTTGGTCCACGTGGACCAACCAGGAAAAACCTAGGGAAAAAAGATTTGTAAAATCAAATTAAAATAGAAACGATTTTATTGATTTTTTATTATAAAATGAAAAATGTTTATTTTTTATAAAGTATTTTATAGTGATTTTTATTTATTTTTAGGAAGTGTATTTTTACAAGTTGACTTTTATACCCTTTATAGGTATAATATCTACATATTGTATTCTTTTATTTTTATTTTGTATATTTTAATTTTATTATTTTTGTTTCTTATTTTATAAAATTATAAAATACTTTTATGTACATAAATATATTTTTATTTTATTTTATTGATATATTTTGTATATTTAATAAAATACAAGTATGTGTTGTATATGTATATGTATAGGTATGTATCTATGTATTGAATATATACAAGTATTTTTATTTGTATTTTATTTATGTCCTTATTCTGATTTTAATGCACATAATTATTATAAGTACTATTTACAACATTATAAAAATATAAAATTATAAAAATAATGAATAAATAATAAATTGAATATTTTAATCTGTACAATGTACAATATGGGTCCAAAACTCAACTTTCAAACCGTAGCTCCGCCAAATGCGAAACCACCGCCATTAATTAGCTTATTTTCTTCTATATACAATTAAAGGTGAGTTTGATGCATTTGGAGTTTTTATTTGTGAGATACAGGTCTGGGAAGTTGGGATTCTGGATTTTTATTCAGACCATAACTTTTTATCTGTACATTACTTTTCTGTGAAATCAATTTTGTATTTTTCTTTATAAAATTATCTACAACTTTCATGTACAAAGTTTCTTTATTTGATGTATAAACAGTGGAACCAAAAATAGGTCCCAAAATGAATAAAGAATGAATAAAATGTATAGGTATTTTATCTGTGTTTTGGCCCTTATCTCCCCCTACTTTATTCCTTGTCGACCTATTCATCAAGATGCCTAGGTCTCGGGGTTTCGGGTCATAAAATATTTACAATATTTTATTCTTTTTCTTTTCTTTTCTTTATTCTATAATTTTGGCCTTAATTACAGTGTTTTATACACAAATATGATGCACATGCATGGATGCTAAGATGATGATTTTAATGCAACTTACAAGCATTTACTAGGGCTTTTGGTGCCAAAATGATAGAATAAAGATGATGAAATGTGGATTCATCTGTTCACCAACTCAACACATGAAGCCGTGAAGGTTCGGCTTTTATCTTGTCAATTTTAGCTTGAATTCAGGAATTAATCTTGTCACGAGTACTTAGAGCGCTACACCTAAAGGAGAGAGAGTACTGTCGGAAAAGTATTCCCGTACATGTCCTCCTCCTGTGTAACATGTAACTTGCGTTTTTTAAGGTCCTTGTAACCCTTCCTGGATCCCTACTCAGCCAAAGAATAAGAGGGAGGAAGCCGATAGGCGAAACCGATACTTCGGACCTCGCTCGCAACGGAATCACCTATGAGCGTGCAAGATCCTACTCGGACGCAGACGGTGAGACAGATACACCCGTGAAGGCGTGGCCTATGCTCGGTACTTCGGACAAGGTCGATGCTCACACAATAGTGAGTCACCAATGGTGACCAAGCCCTACTCGCCTACTGATAAGATGTAAATCGGGCGACTAAGGTAAAGGTACTAAATGGTCATCGCGACCTCAATCACTCGGTTGTGTCAATCAAGAAAAAGAGACCACCAATAGAAGATAAAACCAAATCGAAATCAATAGCGGTCTTGCTATTATTTTAATCTGGTATAGCGACCAAGGTCGATCACAAGGAGCACGTAATGGCCTCGTGGCCTACGAAGTAGTCAAAAAGGAAACAAAAGAAAAGAAAAAGGTATTTTTGGTGGTTTTTAATTCTTTTTATATTTTTTTTCGCTTTTTGGTTAATTAAGAAAATAAGGAAAACAATAAAACAAGGCAATTCAACTATTTATTTCATGCACTAAAAATCAACCAAAAATTCAAACAAAAATATTTTTCCGTGTTTTATAATTTTTACTGTTTTTAATGAATTTTTGAGATTTTTCTAATTTTTATTTTATTTTCTAAAAATGAAACAATGCAAAAAGATAAAAACAATGTCCAACCAAGCTTAAGGGTTTAGATAAAATATCTAAAAAACCCCAAAAAGCCTAGAGGTAATTTTCCTGTATAGTAAACACTACAAAGAAAATTTAGCCACTGGATTTATGATTTTTGGGTTTTTAAATTATTTATTAGAATTTTTAGGTTTTTTTTTCAATTTTTATGAGTTTTATATTATGAAAAATAGCCAAAATTGGCTAGAAAATCAAGCACAACAAAACAAACAGTAAATAATGTTTTTGTGATTTTTAGATGGGTTTTAATATTTTTTGTGAATTATAAACTCAAACAGTAACGAAAATTGATGTTTTTGAATTTTTAAAAATATCAAATCAAAACAAAAATGTCTCCAAAAATTCCAGAAAATTTTACACTATGGCAGGAGCCATGTATCTAATTTTCATTGGATTTGGAGTTGGTTTGCTATTTTATTCAAAAATAAGAAGTAGGTACTGTGCACATGGACCTGAGTGCAAATACCAAGAGTTCTGGGGGGTCCGGTGCAAAATACCCAGAAAAACACGCGCATCGCGCGTGCCTGAGGCACTCAGGGACCTAAATGTAAGGAAAACAAGTTCCGGGGGCTATTTGGTAACAGGTACCAAAAGTCCGAGGGCTTGTTTGCAATTTACCCAATAAAAAGCGCACATGCACAATTAATTCACGCACAGGGGTATAAATGCAATAATCCAAAAGTATTCATTCATTCGATAACCAACCAGAACTACAGGGAATAAAGTGCAAATAGCCCAGAAAACCACGTGTCGAAGCACGTGCTACACCATACATAGGGGCATAAATGCGAACGAAATAAAGTGCAGGGTTCACTGTGCAAAAGTACCAACGTAAATAAACTTCTAAAAATATTTACAGGACTAAACTGAAATAAAACTAAACTAAGGGCCTAAGGGTAAATTACCATTTATTAATGCAGACGGCTGGATGGGCGCCACGTGGTGAATGGACGGCTGAGATGCGGGTGGCGCCCAACGAAGGATGTCCTCGTCCTGGCCGAGCGGTCCAGGTGCAACCACGTGGAAGATCGGGTGGCTCTGAAGCAGCGTGGGAAAGTGCCTCTGATCGGACGGTATGGATCACCTCTCCAAAGATCTGACGGTGACGGGATCTCCTCAGATGGACGGCCGAGATGTGAAGTGGAGGTCGAAGGCGATCGGACGGCGGAGGAGGATGCTGGACGAACTGGGCGCCAGCGAACTTCGCCGGGCTCGTGGCGGCACTGGTGTCCTCCTGGAAGCTCACTGAAGATCGGAGAAGCTGCGTGGGGGTCTTCCGCGTCGAGTGGTGGTCTCCGATGACCCAACCGAGCTCTGGGGAGCTCAGGCAAGGTCGGCGGAGGCGGAGCTGCTGGACCTGATGGTCCAAGCCCTCAGATGGGCTTGGATGAACCTGCAAAATGCACCAACAAGCTCGCGGGTCGAAGGCAAACTGCCTCGACCCCGTTAGGCATGGTGAAGGTGGTTGGGGGGTCGGTGCGAGCGAGCTCCGGCGAGGGTGTGGACGGAGGAGCTCGAACCCCAGCTCCTGTGCGAGCTGGGTTGAATGGGAGTGCGGAGAATGTGCGCGGGAGGAAGGCGAAGGCGATGGTAGATTCCGATGGTCGAACGGAATAGTGGGATGGTCGGAATCAGCGAGAAACGACGGCGGCACGAATTGGGGATAATCTAAAATTAGCGAAAAGGAAAGGGAAATGGGTCTACCTGGGTGGAGGAATCGACTGTGGGCGAGCTTGCGAAGCTCTTGGTCCTTGCATCGAGGAGTGTCGACCTCCGAGGCTCGAGCTCCTGCTCTGGGCGGAGCACAGCGGTGGTGACTCGCCGGATCAGTGGTCTGAACGCCCTCTCCTCGCTGCGACAGCACCTGGAGCGAGCTGTCACTCTCACTCGAGCACTGGAGGTCACTGGGGGTGGAGCGAATGAACCAAAGATGGGAAATGGAGTGGCGGAGCTCGAGCTTTATACGGTGGAGGGTCCGGGAAGATGAGGTCGGGTAGGGCAATGGAATGCGCGGATCTCGAGGCGGGGGCTCCGGCGAGGGTCTCAGATATGGCAGGAATGAATCAGACCCGGGGTTTAGGTGAGAAGGGATCAGGTTTAGGTGCGAAATTAGGGAGAAGTCGGGTCGGGCACCTAATACCCGTGGGAAGTGGTCCTGGGGGGGGGGGGGAGTTGACCGGGTGGTCAACAATCCCCTAGACCAATAGAAGCAGGCCACGTGGAAAAGATTTGTAAAATCATTAATAAATAGTAAATGGCCGATTTATTAAAAAGTCAAAACATGAAATATTTTTGTTTTAGTTTTTTTCTATTTTTTAGTGATTTTTAATTAATTTTTCAAAAAAATAAGGTATTTACAATATAGTACTTTACATAGGTATATATACAATATAGGGTTTTTAATTTTGATTTTTAATTTGTTATTTTTATACAATTTTATGCCCATTTTATATTTTATTTATTTATATCATAAAATTAGGAATAGAAAGATATTTTTATTTTATTTTTATTATTTATATACATAGGTGAAATAAATACATATGTACATTTATATACATGGTATATTTACAATAGTATTTTTTATTTTTAATTTTGTTCTTTTTATTTTGTTTTTGTTTTAATTTATTTATTTACACCATAAGACATAGAATATGTACAAGATTTTTGGAAATTAATTTTATTTATTTATAAGGCTAAATAAATATAGGATGAATGGACTATATACATGGTGACTATGTACATGAGTGATGGTTTTGTTTTCTTTTTAATTTTTCTATTTTTATCTTGATTTTATCTTTATAAATATATACAAGTATTTACAAGCCAATTTTAGTCTCTTTTTGAGAGGAAAATATTTTTATTATATTTACATATATATTTACACACATGAGCCCATATCTCCCTCTACTTTGGCTTTTATGCGGTCAGGCCCATGCTGAGCCCTCCCTTGGGTTAGGTTGCTCAATATTTATTCTAAATATTTCCCTCTTTTTCTTTTTGATCTTTATTCTTTTATTTTTGCACAAAAACATGCTAATTATTACTTTTTACACAATGCATGCTTTTGGTAATTATTTATATTTACAACTATATACATGCATTTGCAAAGGTTTTTGTAGCTAAAATATAAGAATAAAGAGTGATGAATGAGTATTCATCACCCCCTATACTTAACTTTGCTAGTCCCTTAGCAAACACTTATTTGAAAAAGAAGTGAAAAAGAAAAAGAGAATGTACATGGATCAAGGTTGATTATTAAACTTGCCTTCATTAAATTAAGGTATGGAGCTCGATCAGATCTTTGGATTATTAATGTGTCGGAACCTTATTTGGACTTAAGTTTAAAACTTAACAGCCTCTAAGTTCCACTAATCTATAACCAAGACTCCTCAATACCCCAGATCAGAACAAGTCATCAATCACAAACCCCGAAGACCATGAATCTTTTCTTGTCCTGTGAATGTGAGGTCTAAGCTCTCCACCTTAGAAATGGTAACTTGACAACCCTCCCCAACAAGGTAACTCTATGACCTCAATCTGGCCACTCTTTCCTCGAGGAGCGGGGTATTCCCTTCTAAGTTCAAGTTCAACCGGCTCAAGAAGAGGAGGAAGAAAAGAATGGGTCAAGGCCAGTGTAGCCATGTACCCTTGGGAGCTTGACCAGTGTAACCAAGTCTCCCTACTGCAAGCTACATAAGGTGAATCATGAACTCAAGCTTTGCTTATTGCACTCTATATACATACTCCGGTGGGATTATCATTTTCTCTCAAAACCACCACTTTTTTGGAGTTATTTTCTTTTTGTATTTTTTTAAGTGCATCTATACAACATATACATGTGCAGCATATATACAAGGAGTTTTTCCTCTTAAGCCAGTAGACTATCCCTCTTTTGAAGCTTTATTGCATCCCACAACTCCCGTCTTTAGACCTCATGGCAACCAGACCAAGTTGAGACGCACTTCCTTCACTAAAAGAAGAAGAGAGGTTCCGCCTAGAAGTACTACCCTCATATGCTACCCCAAGTCAAGGAAGACTGCCTCCTCACCGCCTCATCCGTAGAGAGCTCGGTGCAAAGTGCTGGTGTCCAAGTAAAGCCATTGTCTATATGAGTCATGTGTTGTTGTTAAGTGCTCTACTTAGGCTCATTGAGATGACATGTGATCATAGCCTAGTGGACTCACAGAATTAAGTCACCATGGACCTGAAAAGCCTTAAACCTAAGCCCTATAAGGTTCCTCTTAGAAGTTAGGTGGATTAAGATCTTAATCAAGCTCCATTTCTCAATTTGATTCCAGGCTAGTTTAAATGTCAACTATCATCCAGAAAAACTATATACATATGTACAAAAGATGCTATTTACACAAAGTTTACAATCATGCAAAATTTTTGAGAAATGTTTTGAAATCATGAATGGATGATGCATGAAGTGCAAGTTTTGCAAAAAAGTATTTACACACATTTACACAAGATTTTTGCAAACTTTTGACTTCCAAAACATTTTGGAAAAATTTTGTACTATATACATAATTTTGATAAGAAAATATTTACACAAGCTTTACACAAAAGATTTTTGAAATCATTTTTACAAAAATAATTTGTACACTAGCTATTTATGTGCAAATAAAAGAATGTTTATGTACATGAAAAAAATTTTAATTTTTGTGATTTTTAGGGTTTTTAGCCATTTTATTTATTTACACACTCACACAAAGTACGAGTTATGGCTGAAGTATATATGAAATATATACACACACCCCTATATTTAGATCGAACGATGTCCTTAGAGTCAAGAGCGATGAAGAAGACATAACTCGTGCTAGGTATAGGGAAGTGAAAAGGAAGGCTATATACAAAGACGAATGAATAAATAGACAAGTCAAGAGGGTCTCGGGTTCTCCCCCTATACTTAGGATCAAGTCATCCTAAGTATAGCAGGCTGTACACTAAGGGAAAACCGAGAGGAGAATGTACAGGGTCTACCCCCCCATACTTAGGGTGAAATATCCCTAAGTATAGGCAGCAAAAACAGGGGTAGACAGAAACAAAAGAAATACCCGAAGGTCCTACATCCCCCCTATACTTAGGGTAAAATGCACCCTAAGTATAGCATAATCAACAGATGAAGGAAGAGATGTGGGACTAAAAAAATGTAGTGATATAGACATCTGGATCTATACAAGGCGGAAGATCAGTGAAACTCAGGCGTGAGATGCCTTAGATGTGAGTCGAAGACCACATCTCACGCAAAATGAATAGGGGCAAGATCAACGACCCGCGGCTCATGATCTAGAAATGGCTTGAGCCGCTGGCCGTTCACTCGAAAGGCACTCTCAGAAGACAACTCGGATATATCAATGCTCCCGTTGTCGTGTACCTTTCTCACCAAGTAGGATCCTTTCCATTTGCTCTGTAGCTTCCCTGGAAATAAACGAAGCCTCGCATCGAACAACCATACTCTCTGTCCAGGCTCAAAATGCTTGTGGCTGATGTGAGAATCATGCCACTCCTTCACTCTCTCCTTATACTGTAGGCTATTTGAGAAGGCGGTATCTCTAAGCTCCTCCGGGGCTGCTAACTCTGCCCTCCTCTAGTCTCCTACACCATCTGGATCCATAAGTATCTCAGTAACTACCCAAAGTGACCTGTGCCTCAGCTCAACAGGTAAATGGCACGGCTTGCCATATACGAGGCAAAAGGGAGATGTGCCCAATGGTGTCTTGAAAGACGTCCTATATGCCCACAAGACCGAGTCCAAAAGCTGTGACCAATCCTTTCGGTCAGGGCGGATGACGTTCTGCAATATAGTCTTGATCTCCCTATTCGACACCTCGGCTAGACCATTTGTCTGTGGATGGTAAGGTGTAGCAACACGATGGTCTATACCGAACTCGCTAGCAAGGGCCTTCACCTGGTCGTTGATAAAATGAGACCCCCCATCTGAAATCAGAACTCTAGGAACTCCGAACCGCGTGATGATGTGCTTCCTCAAAAATCGGCAAACTGTTCTCGCATCAGCGGCTCGGGCGGGGATAGCCTCAACCCAACGACTAACATAATCAACGGCCAACAGAATGTACTCGAATCCCTGACTCTTAGGGAATGGACCCATGAAATCGATGCCCCATGCGTCAAAAACCTCACAGAAGTGAATGGACTGCATCGGCATCATATCACGCTGTCCACAAGTGCCCATCCTCTGACAGTCAGTACACCTCTTCACGAACTCATCAGAGTCCTTGAAGAGGGTAGGCCACCACAAGCTGGATTGGAGCACTTTCTGTGCCGTTCTCCTCCCAGAATGATGTCCTCCTGCCTCAAGCTTGTGGCAGTAAGTGAGGACGCTATGGTGCTCCTCCTGAGGAATGCACCGACGCCAGACGCTATCCCCTCCTTCGTGGTAAAGGATGGGATCCTCCTAGTGGTAGGACTTGGCCTTCGCAAGGAAGGTCTCAAGCCTCTGCCTGGGCCAATCTTGTGGGACTTTCCCAGCAATGAGAAAGTTCACAATATCGGCATACCACGGGAGTGAGGCGATAGCAAGGATCGCCTCATCTGGGAAGGTCTCACAAATGGGATCAATCTGCTCAGACTCCTCGGGCTGCTCTAAATGGGAGAGGTGATCCGCCACCACATTCTTGACTCCAGGCTTATCCTTGATCTCAATGTCGAAATCCTGGAGTAGAAGGATCCATCTAGTAAGTCTGGCCTTGGCATCCTTCTTTGCCATGAGGTATCGTATGGCGGTGTGATCAGTGTACAAGGTCACTCTAGATCCAATGATATAAGATCGAAACTTATCTAGGGCGAACACTACGGCTAGCATCTCCTTCTCTGTGACCGTGTAATTCCGCTGGGCGGAATCCAATGTGCGGCTAGCGTAGTGGATAGCAAAGGGGACTCCATCCCTCCTCTGTCCCAACACGGCCCCCACGGCAAAATCGGAGGCATCCGTCATGATCTCGAATGGGAGAGACCAATCGGGTGGCTGGAGAACAGGAGCCTCAATAACACACTGCTGGAGAGTCGTAAAGGACGAAAGACACTTGTCATCGACAAGGAACACGGTGTCTTTCGTCAAGAGGTCAGTCAGCGGCCGGGCAATCTTGCTGAAATCATGAATGAATCTTCGATAGAAACCAACGTGCCCCAGGAATGACCGTAGCTGCCTCAAATTGGACGGCGGTGCGAGTTTTCTAATGACATCAACCTTGGCCGGATCAACCTCCATGCCCCTGTTGGAGATGATATGGCCAAGCACCGTCCCTTGAGTCACCATGAAGTGACTCTTCTCCCAAGAAAGCACCAAATGGACCTCTATACATCGCTGGAGTACCCGGTCTAGGCAGTCAAGACAGGAGTCGAATCTGTCGCCGTAGACCGAGAAATCGTTCATGAAGACCTCCAAACACTCCCCTACCATGTCTGAAAAGATCGACAGCATGCATCTCTGAAAAGTCGCAGGGGCATTGCATAGCCCAAATGGCATGCGTCGGAAGGCGTATGTGCCGAAGGGACATGTAAAGGTGGTCTTCTCCTGATCCTTAGGAGCAATGGCCACCTGGTTGTAGCCCGAGTACCCATCCAGGAAACAGTAATGGCTCTTCCCTGCCAGTCTCTCAATGATCTGGTCAATAAAAGGCAGGGGAAATGGTCCTTCTTGGTGGCCTGGTTGAGTCTCCTGTAGTCAACACAGACCCACCAAGAGGTGGGTACTCGTGTAGCAATCTCCTCTCCCGACTCACTGATCACAGTTGTGATGCCCGTCTTCTTGGGCACCACATGCAAGGGGCTAACCCACTTGGAGTCGGGAATGGGATAAATAAAATATGTGCTCCACCATTTTGAGATTTCCTTCATGACGACCTCTCTCAGGTTGGGGTTCAGCCGCCGCTGGAACTCATGCGACGGCTTCGCCCCCTCCTCGAGATAGATATGGTGGGAGCACAACGCTGGAATAATCACATGGAGATCTGCTATGCTCCATCCGATTGCCTTGTGGTTCTTTTCAAGAACCCCCATCAAACGGGATTCTTGCTCTCCAGTCAGATCGACGGAGATGATGACTGGGTACATCTCAGGATCTCCCGTAAGGAATCGATACTTCAGCGAAGTAGGGAGCGGCTTCAGCTCTGGACATCTGGGTGCTGGCAAATCTGGCTTCGGAAGAAGATGCGTGTATGCTGCCAAGTCTGCCCGGGAGAATGAAAACGAACTCTCGCAAACTGGATCTGGAGAAGGCTGCTCAACTGAACTGTCTCTGATCTGCTCTGCATCTACCTCCTCCTCGCCTGTAGGCTCTGTGGGACTCAGGTCTGGCATGTGATCCTCGCAATCTGCCCAATCACACTCTGAATCCGAGGGATCTGCATCAAACAAGGTGGCATTAGTACCACCGTCACACAAGGTGGCCTCAGTACCACCATCACTAGAAATCGTGTCACGGTCGAGAACCGGCTCTGCTGCCACTGAAGTATCCTGGACCAGGGCTGTGCTCTCCAAGCTCTCCTCTGCTATCAACTCGGCATCAGCGGTGTTTGGAAATGAGAGGATGGCCTGTGCTGCAGGGTCTTCCCATGCTGCCTCATCGTCTATGATCACAAAATCACAGTCCTGGTGGATGTCTAGCCCGGCATCTGTCAGCTGCTCTGTATCTGTGCTGGTCTCTGAGCATGCTCTATCTCTGGCTCTGTAGTCCTCGACCGTCTCTATTTGTACACTTTTGCCCTCGACGTGAAAGTATACCTTCTCGCTATCATGGTCAGTCACCGCCTTGGCTGTGGCCAAGAACGGATGACCGAGAATGATGGGGGTATCGGCTACTGAATCAGGGATCTCCATGTCCAACACTACGAAGTCCACGGGGAATTGCAGGCCCTGAATAGTGATGATAACGTCTCGCAACAACCCCTTCGGCCTCTTGACAGATCGATCAGCAAACTGAAGGGCTGTCCTGCTCTGTCTAAGAGTGCCCAACTCGAAGCGGTCGAGAAGGGCTGCCGGAAGGAGGTTGATAGACGATCCGCTATCCAATAGAGTCCGGTCGAACCTCTGCTCTCTAATGTGACATCTGACATATGGGTCTCCTGAATCTGGCCTCTTGGCCGGTAGACGGTTCTGGATCGCGAAACACGTGGCTTTCGTCAGCACATGAATCTCTTAATGGTGGTTCCTCCTCCTCCTGACTGTAGTCCTGTCTCTCAAAGAACGCTGAAGAAGGGGGATGTGCTGTAAAGCCTCCTGAAGGGTCAGCTGTATATGGAATCGGTCAATCATGCTCTGACTGAACTCCTCATGCTCTCTCTTTTTTGGATCTTTTCCTTTTTTCTTCCCCTTCCCCATCTGTAGGGCTCTAGGGAAGGGGATCACAGGGTCCTTCTCAGATGAAGGACTAGGAATAGGTCTAGACGGCTCGACGGCTGGATCCGCACATACATCAAGCACCACAGGGGGATCATAATAAACTAAACCTTTTCCTTTATTCAAAACATGGTTCCGAGCTACATCAGTGGAAGGAAAAACAACAACTCTCTCTACATGAACACCGGTGGCCTCAGTACCACCACGGGCTGGCTCTGCTAGACGACTCGCGGCCTCAGTATCGCGCTCTGGCTCGGCATCTCGGGTGGCGTCAGTACCACCTCCTCGAACTAGTGAAACGGTGGCCTCAGTACCGCCGGTGGGATCAGCATCCTTGGTGGCATCAGTACCACCGTCATCATCATGAGCGGCCTCAGTACCGCTCTCCTCCTCCTCCTCATCTGGCGCCCTGGATGTATCCTCATGATGTCGCTCAGCTGAGGCGCCGCCTGCTGGTGCCCTACCGCTCCTAAGTGTGACAAAATCAGCATCAAAAAGATCTGAAGACATATCATCAAATGGATCACTAGGAGTGGCATGCTCAGTGGAAGCTACCTGCTCAGACTTCCGCTTCAGACTGTTGGGATTCGGCTCTATCTGGGCAGGAATGGCGGCCTTCCCTCTCACAATGTCCCGCATCTCCTGGCGGAACTCGTCCATCTCCCGTCTGAAAGTAGCCTGCTGGTCCGTGAGGAGGCGGGCTATGTCGTCCAAGGCGGGGCTCTCGTATGGTGGACCATGGGAGCCCGACGGGTGGCCTCTCTGGTAATGAGGTTGCTGGAACTGCTGCTGCTGCTGAGAGGGGTAAGAGGAAGGGTGCTGCTGCTGGTGTGGCTGGTGAGGCTGCTCTCGCCTCCAAGACTGTCCCTGCTGATAGGGACGCGGAACGAAGGATGAATGCTGCTGTGACTGATAGGCTGGGGGCTGCTGCTGCTGGTGATCTCTCTGCTGGCTGTACTGCCCTCCCTGACCGGATGACTGCTGCTGGGTTGGGCACCTCCGTTCCCCCACCTGAATCCGGGATGGTCTCGTCGGATCCCAGGCTGAGGACGGTGATAAGCGACCCGAGCGAACGAGGTAAAGGTACTAAATAGGTCGTTGCGACCTCAATCACTCAGAGTCACTTAATCAAGAAAAATCAGACCACTCGAAACACGTAAAATCAATCAAGCATAAAATCAGCGGTCTAGCTATGAGATTAACCTGGTATAGCACCCAGGGTCGAACACAAGGAGCACGGGTTGGCCAAAGGCCTACGAAGTAGTAAAAATAAAGTAAAATAAAGGCAAAATGTTTTTAGTGGTTTTTAATAATTTTTATAATTTTTTTGGATTTTTAAATGTGAAGAAAATAAAAGAAACACAAAATCAAGCAAGCTTCAACTAATTATTTAATGTGTCAAAAATCAAGCAAAAATTCAAATAAAAATGTTTTTATGTTTTTTAGGTTTTTTAGTGTTTTTGGTGAATTTTTGGGATTTTTATAAGGTGTATTTTATTTTCTAAAAATCAAACGGTACTGAAAATGCAAGGCACTGTCCAGCCAGGCCCAAAACCCAAAGATAAAATATCTAAGGATCTCAGAGGGACCTGGAGGTAATTTTCCTGTATACTAGAGAAAATAAGGAAAATTTGAGCACCAAAATTATTGTTTTTGGGTTTTTAGAATAATTATTAGAATTTTTTATGAGTTTTTAGGTGTTTTTGAGTTTTTAGGTTTTTTAAGCAATGAAAATAGCCAAAATTGGCTAGAAAATCAAGAAGCACAAAAGAAACAGTACCTAATTTTTTTGGAATTTTTAAGGGGGTTTTTATATTTTTTGGGATTTTTAATTCTAGACAGTAGTTAAAATAGAGGTTTTTGAATTTTTAAAAATAACAAACAAAATAAAAAATGTCCTAAAAAATTCTCAAAAATCCTACAACATGGCAGGAGCCATGTGTCAAATTTTCATCGAATTTGGAGGTGATTTGATATTTTATTCAAAAATCAAAAGGGGGCACTGTGCACAGGGACGAAAGTGCAAATACCCGAAGGTCTGGGGGTCTAGGTGCAATTTTCCCAGCAAGTCACGCGCGTGGCGCGTGCCTGGGGCACTCAGGGACCTTTAGGTAAGAAAAACAAGTCCGAGGACCTTTTGGTAACTCGTACCAAAAAGTCCAGGGGCTATGTTGCAAATAACCCACTAAAAAACGCACATGTGCAAATAAAACGCTCACAGGGGCATATATGCAATTACCAAAAAGTTTTCATTCATTAACAAACAACCAGAACTACAGGACTAATATTGCAAATACACCAAACATACACGTGACGACGCACGTGGCTCACACATACAGGGGTATAAATTGAAATACTAAAGAGCACGAGGTCCAATGTGCAAATATCCCAACGTAAATAAAAGATGCAAAATATTTACAGGACTGAAACGTAAAGCATAAACTAAGAGGGGGCCTACGGTAATTTACCCCTTTATTACGTCGACGGCTGGATGTGCGCCACGTAGTAGATCCGACGGTCCTGGACGATGGGCGCTTCTCTCCTTCCGCACGTGGGCCTAATCGACGTCAGTGGAGGAGACACGTGGAAGATCTGACGGCCTCAGGTGCTGGTGTCTCTCTCTCTGCGCTAACGGTCCGGATCGACCCTCGAGATGATCGCCGGTGACTGCTCCTCCTGGAATGGACGGACGTGATGCGAACTGGGGAGCTGAGGGCGATCGGACGGTGCTCGAGGATCCTGGAAGAACAGTTGGCCGGCGAGCTTCGCCGGCCTCGTGCGAGCGCGGTGGTCCTCCTCAGCTGCCTCTGGATATCGGAACAGGTCCGCGATGAAGTCCTCCAGCTGGTGGTGGCCTCCGATGGCCCAGCTGAGCCCTGGAGGGGCTCCGGCGAGGTCGGCGGAGGGAAGCTCCTGGCCAAAGTGTCGGGAGGCCTCAGATGGTCTCCGCTGGTCCTGCAAAGTATCTCAGAAGCTCCGCGGGTCGAGGGCAAAGTGCCTCGACCCGGTTAGGTGGTGTGGAGGTGAGTTGTGCGTCGGGGTGAGCGAGCTCCGGCGAGCGACGGGCGGTGGAGCTCGAACCCCAGCTCCTGTGCGAGCTGGGTTGAACGAAGGGGCGGAGAAGGTGCGTGGAGGGATGGCGAAGGTGACTGGGTGTTCCGATGATCGAAAGGATACGCGAGATGATCGGAATCAACGGAATACGGCGAAGCTACGATTTGGGGGAAACAAGAAATTAGGCGAAATGGGAAAGCTAGAAGGTTACCTGGGTGGTGTGGTAGACTGTGCTGGAGCTGAGGTAGCTCCTGGTCGTGGCCTCGAAGGTCGTCAAGTCCTGAGGCTCGAGCTCCTGCACTGGGCGGAGCACGGCGGCGCTACGTCGCCGGATCAGTGGTCCGGTCACCCCCTCCTCACTGCGACACGGGCAATCGAGAGCTGTCACCTCAAGGGAAGTTGTGGAGGTCACGGGATGAAGGGTGGAGAGCCAAAGATGGAAAAAGAATGCGGCGGAGCTCAGACTATATACCATGGAGGGTCCGGCAAGATTCGATCGGGTAGGGTAGCATGAAGCGCGGATCCCGAGGCGAAGGCTCCGGCGAAGCTCTCGGATATGACGTGAGCATTCCGGACCCGGAGTTGGGGCGAAAAGGATTCGGGTCTGCATGGGAAAAGTCCGAGAACATGGGTCGAGCGCAGCAGACCCGGCTCTGGTGGTCCTGGGGGGGGAGTTGACCGGGGGTCAACAATCCCCCGTGGACCAATTAGAGCCCGCCAAGCTTTGAATTTTTATTTGATTTTTTTGGGCCATAAAATGACCGAATTTTCAAAAACTTAAAACATGGAATATTTTTAATTTATTTTTTTCTATTTTTTTGTGATTTTTAATTAATTTTTCAAAAAAAAAATAAGGTATTTACATAATAGGGCTATATATAGGTATATGTACAATATAGGTTTTTTAATTTTTGATTTTTAATTATTATTTTTGTACAATTTTATTCCCATTTTATATTTTATTTATTTATAGAATAACATGAGGAACAAAAGGATATTTTTATTTTATTTTTATTATTTATATACATAGGTGAAATAAATAGATATATACATCTATATACATGGTATATGTACAATATATTTTTGTATTTTTAATTTTGTTATTTTTATTTGATTTTTGTTTTGATTCTTTTTATTTTATTTATTTACACTATATAACATAGAATATCTACAAAAAGTTTTGAAAATAAATAAATTTATTTACAAGGTTAAATACATGTAGGAGGATGGTCTATATACATGGTGAAAGGGAATTTTTTTGAATTTTTGATTTTTAGATTTTTATTTTGTTTTTAATAGCTTCTAAATATGTACAAGATATGTACAAGCATATTTTTGGGTGAGGAAAATATAAGTTATTTATTTACATAAATATTTACACATGAGCCCCTATCTCCCTCTACTTTGGCTTTTATGCGGTCAGGCCCATGCTGAGCCCTCCCTTGGGTTAGGTTGCTCAATATTTATTCTAAATATTTCCCTCTTTTTCTTTTTAATCTTTATTCTTTTATTTTTGCATAAAAACATGCTAATTATAGGTTTTTACAAGATGCATGCTTTTGCTAATTATTCTTATTTACAGGTATCTACATGCATTTGCATAGGTTTTTGTAGCTAAAATATAAGAATAAAGAGTGATGAATGGGTATTCATCACCCCCCTATACTATACTTTGCTAGTCCCTTAGCAAACACTTATTTGAAAAAGAAGTGAAAAAGAAAGAAAAAGAAAAAGAGAATGTACATGGATCAAGGTTGATTATTAAACTTGCCTTCATTAAATTGAGGTATGGAGCTCAATCAGATCTTTGGATTATTAATGTGTCGGAACCTTATTTAGACTTAAGCTTAAAACCTAACAGCCTCTAAGTTCCACCAATCTATAACCAAGACTCCTCAATGCTCCAGATCAGAACAAGTCATCAATCACAAACCCTGAAGACCATGAATCTTTTCTTGTCCTGTGAAAGTGAGGTCTAAGCTCTCCACATCAGAAATGGCAACTTGACAACCCTCCCCAACAAGGTAACTCTATGACCTCAATTTGGCCACTCTTTCCTCGAGGAGCGGGGTATTCCCTTCTAAGTTCAAGTACAACCGGCTCAAGAAGAGGGGGAAGAAGAGAATGGGTCAAGGCCAGTGTAGCCAAGTACCCTTGGGAGCTTGACCAGTGTAGCCAAGTCTCCCTGCTGCAAGCTACAACAGGTGGATCATGAAACCAAGCTTTGCTTATTGCACTTATATACATACTCCGGTGGGATTATCATTTTCTCTCAGACCCACCACTTTTTTGGAGTTCTTTTCTTTTTTGCACATTTTTTTTCGAGTGCATCTATACAACATATACATGTGCAACATATATACAAGGAGTTTTTCCTCTTGAGCCAGTAGACTATCCCTCTTTTGAATCTTTATTGCAACCCACAACTCCCGTCGTTAGACCTCATGGCAACCAGACCAAGTTGAGACGCACTTCCTTCACTATAAGAAGAAGAGAGGTTCCGCCTAGAAGTACTACCCTCATATGCTACCCCAAGTCAAGGAAGACTGCCTCCTCACCATCTCATCCGTAGAGAGCTCGGTGCATAGTGCGGTTGTCCAAGTAAACCCATAATCTAATGAGTCATGTGTTGTTGTTAAGTGCTCTACTTAGGCTCATTGAGATGACATGTGATCATAGCCTAGTGGACTCAAAGAATTAAGTCACCATGGACCTAAAAAGCCTTAAACCTAAGCCCTATAAGGTTCCTCTTAGAATTAGGTGGATTAAGATCTTAATCAAGCTCCATTTCTCAATTTAATTCCAGGCTAGTTTAAATGTCAACTATCATCCAGAAAAACTATATACATATGTACAAAAAGATGCTTATTTACACACTATTTTACAATCATGCAAAAATTTTTGAAAAATGTTTTGAAATCATGAATGGATGATGCATGAAGTGCAAGTTTTGCAAAAAGATATTTACACACATTTACACAAGATTTTTGCAAACTTTTTGATTTTCAAAACATTTTGGAAAAATTTTGTACTATATACATAATTTTGATACAAAAATATTTACACAAGCTTTACACACAAGGTTATTGCAATCATTTTTACAAAAATAATTTGTACACTAGCTATGTATGTGCAAATAAAAGAAGATTATGTACATGAAAATTTTTTTTAATTTTTGTGGTTTTTAGCCATTTTTATTTATTAACACACTCACACAAAGTACGAGTTATGGCTAAAGTATATATGAAATATATACACACCCCCCTATACTTAGCTCGAACGATGTCCTCAGAGTCAAGAGCGATGAAGAAGATATAACTCGTGCTAGGTATAGGAAAGTGAAAAGAAAGGCTATACAAAAAGAAATGAAAAGTCAAGAGGAACTCAGGTCTCCCCCCTATACTTAGGATCAAGTAATCCTAAGTATAGCAGGCTGTATACGAAGGGAAAACCGAGTGGAGAATGTACAGGGTCTACCCCCCCTATACTTAGGGTGAGATACCCCTAAGTATAGGCAGCAAAACAGGGGTAGACAGAAACAAAAGAAATACCCGAAAGGTCTCACATCCCCCCTATACTTAGGGTAAAGTGCACCCTAAGTATAGCATAATCACAAGATGGAGAAAGGGATGTGGGACTACAGAATGTGGTGATATGGACATCTGGATCTATATACAACGGAAGATCAGTGAAACTCGGGCGTGAGATGCATTAGATGTGAGTCAAAGACCACATCTCACGCAAATAGGGGCAATATCAACGACCCGCGGCTCATGATCTAGAAATGGCTTGAGCCGCTGGCCGTTCACTCGGAAGGTACTCTCAGAAGACAACTCAGATATGTCGATGCTACCATTGTCGTGTACCTTCCAAACCAGATAAGGTCCTTTCCATTTGCTCTGTAGCTTCCCTGGAAATAATCTAAGACTCGCATCAAACAACCATACTCTCTGTCCTATATCAAAATGTTTGTGGCTGATATGAGAATCATGCCACTCCTTGACTTTCTCCTTATAATGTAGGCTGCTCGAGAAAGCTGCATCTCTAAGCTCCTCCAGGGCAGCTAGCTCTGCCCTCCTCTGGTCTCCTATACCATCTGAATCCATAAGTATGTCTGTAACTGCCCAAAGTGACTTGTGCCTCAGCTCAACAGGTAAATGGCATGGCTTGCCATATACGAGGCGAAAGGGAGATGTGCCCAAAGGTGTCTTGAAAGACGTCCTATACGCCCATAAGACCGAGTCCAAAAGCTGTGACCAATCCTTTCGGTCAGGGCGGACGACTTTCTGCAGAATAGTCTTGATCTCCCTATTCGACACTTCGGCTAGACCATTCGTCTGTGGATGGTACGGTGTAGCAACACGATGATCTATGCCGAACTCGCTAGCAAGTGCCTTCACCTGGTCGTTGATGAAGTGAGATCCCCCATCAGAAATAAGAACTCGAGGAACCCCGAACCACGTGATGATATGCTTCCTCAAAAATCTGCAAACTGTCCTCGCATCAGCGGCTCGGGCGGGGATAGCCTCCACCCAACGATTCACATAATCTACGGCCAACAGAATGTACTCAAATCCCTGACTCTTAGGGAATGGACCCATGAAATCGATGCCCCATGCGTCAAAAACCTCACAGAAGTGAATGGGCTGCATCGGCATCATATCACGCTGTCCACAAGTTCCCATCCTCTGACAGTCATACACCTCTTCACGAACTCATCTGAGTCCTTGAAGAGGGTAGGCCACCACAAGACGGATTGGAGCACTTTCTGTGCCGTTCTCCTCCCAGAATGATGTCCTCCTGCCTCAAGCTTGTGGCAGTAAGTGAGGACGCTATGGTGTTCCTCCTGAGGAATACACCGACGCCAGACGCTATCCCCTCCTTCGTGGTAAAGGATGGGATCCTCCCAATGGTAGGACTTGGCCTTCGCAAGGAAGGTCTCAAGCCTCTGCCTGGGCCAATCTTGTGGGATTTTCCCAACAACGAGAAAGTTCACAATATCGGCGTACCACGGGAGTGAGGCGACAGCAAGGATCGCCTCATCTGGGAAGGTATCTCTAATAGGATCAATCTGCTCAGAATCCTCAGGCTGCTCTAATCGGGAGAGATGATCTGCCACCACATTCTTGACTCCAGGCTTATCCTTAATCTCAATGTCGAACTCCTGGAGTAGAAGGATCCATCTAGTCAGTCTGGCCTTGGCATCCTTCTTTGCCATGAGGTACCTGATGGCGGTGTGATCTGTAAACAAAGTCACTCTAGATCCAATGATATACGATCTGAACTTATCCAGGGCAAACACTACGGCTAGCATCTCCTTCTCTATGACCGTGTAATTCCGCTGGGCGGAATCCAATGTGCGGCTAGCATAGTGTATAGCAAATGGCACTCCATCCCTCCTCTGTCCCAGCACTGCCCCTACGGCAAAATCGGAGGCATCCGTCATGATCTCGAATGGGAGAGACCAATCAGGCGGCTGGAGGACAGGAGCCTCAATAACGCACTGCTGGAGAGTAGCAAACGACGAAAGACACTTGTCATTGACTAGGAACTCAGTGTCTTTCGTCAAGAGGTCAGTCAACGGCCGGGCAATCCTGCTGAAATCCTGAATCAATCTCCTATAAAATCTAACGTGCCCCAGAAATGACCGTAGCTGCCTCAGATTGGACGGTGGTGTGAGTTTCCTAACGACATCGACCTTGGCCGGATCAACCTCCATGCCCCTGTTGGAGATGATGTGGCCAAGCACCGTCCCTTGAGTCACCATAAAGTGACTCTTCTCCCAAGATAGCACCAAGTGATACTCAATACATCGCTGAAGTACTCGATCTAGGCAGTCAAGACAAGAATCAAATCCGTCGCCGTAGATCGAGAAATCATCCATGAAGACCTCTAAGCACTCCCCTACCATGTCCGAAAAGATCGACAACATGCACCTCTGAAAAGTCGCAGGGGCATTGCATAGCCCAAATGGCATGCGTCGAAAAGCGTATGTGCCGAAGGGACAGGTAAAGGTGGTCTTCTCCTGGTCCTCAGGAGCGATGGCCACTTGGTTGTAGCCTGAGTACCCATCCAGGAAGCAATAATGGCTCTTCCCTGCCAGTCTCTCAATGATCTGGTCAATAAAAGGCAGGGGGAAATGGTCCTTCTTGGTGGCTTGGTTGAGTCTCCTGTAGTCAACACAAACCCTCCAAGAGGTGGGTACTCGTGTAGCGATCTCCTCTCCCGACTCACTGATCACAGTCGTGATGCCCGTCTTCTTGGGCACCACATGCAAGGGGCTGACCCACTTGGAGTCGGAAATGGGATAAATAAAACCTGCACCCCACCATTTTGATATTTCCTTCATCACAACCTCTCTCAGGTTGGGGTTCAGACGCCGCTGGAACTCACGCGACGGCTTCGCCCCTTCCTCGAGATAGATATGGTGGGAGCACACTGATGGACTAATCCCATGGAGATCCGCTACGCTCCATCCGATCGCCTTGCGGTTCTTTTCAATAACCCCCATCAAACGGGATTCCTGCTCTCCAGTCAACTCGGCGGAGATGATGACTGGGTACATCTCAGGCTCGCCCGCAAGGAATCGATACTTCAGCGAAGTAGGGAGCGGCTTCAGCTCTGGAATGCTGGGTGCCGGCAAATCTGGCTGCGGAAGAAACTGAGTGAAAGCTGCAAGGTCGGCCAAATCTGCCTGGGAAAGTGAAAGCATACTCTCGCAAACTGGATCGGGAGAAGGCTGCTCTACTGCACTGTCTCTGCTCGGCTCTGCATCTACCTCCTCCTCATCAATAGGCTCAGATGGACTCAGGTCTGGCATCTGATCATAGCAATCGGCCCAATCATACTCTGAATCCGAGGGATCTGTATCAGAAGCGGTGGCATCAGTACTACCGGAAAGCAAGGTGGCCTCAGCACCACCATCACTAATCATTGTGCTGCGATCTAGGACCGGCTCTGCTGCCTCAATGGTATCCTGAACCAGGTCTGTGCTCTCCAGACTCTCCTCTGCTATCGTCTCTGCATCAGCTGTATCTGAAAGTGAGAGGGTGGTCTGTGTCTCAAGATCTGCCCAAGCTGCCTCATCATCTGTGATCACAAAATCACAGTCCTAGTGGATGTCTGGCTCTGCGTCTGTCAGCTGCTCTGAGTCTGTACTCGCATCTGAGCTGGCTCTGAATCTGGCTCTGTAGTCCTCGACCGTCTCTATTTGTATACTCTCGCCCTGGACGCGAAAGTACACCTTCCCGCTATCATGATCAGTCACCGCCTTGGCTGTGGCCAAGAACGGACGACCAAGGATGATGGGGGTATCGACCACTGACTCAGGGATCTCCATGTCCAACACTACGAAGTCCACGGGGAATTGCAGGCCCTGAATAGTGACGATGACGTCTCGTAATAACCCCTTCGGCCTCTTGACAGATCGATCAACGAACTGAAGGACTGTCCTTCTCTGTCGAAGAGTGCCCAACTCGAAGCGGTCGAGAAGGGCTGCCGGAAGAAGGTTGATCGACGATCCGCTATCTAGAAGAGTACGGTCGAACCTCTGCTCACTGATCTGGCATCTGACATACGGGGCCCCTGAATCTGGCCTCTTGGCTGGTAGTCGGTTCTGGATCGCGAAGCACGTGGCTATGGTCAGCACATGGATCTCTGAAGTGTGGTTCCTCCTTCTCCTCCTGACTGTAGTCCTCTCTCTCAAAGATCGCTGGAGAAGGGGGATGTGCTGCAAAGCCTCCTGGAGGGTCAGCTGGATATGGAATCGATCAATCATGCTCTGGCTGAACTCCTCAAGCTCTCTTTTTTTGGGATTTTCTTTTTTCTTCCCCTTCCCCATCTGAAGGGCTCTAGGGAAGGGGATCACTGGGTCCTTCTTAGATGAAGGACTAGGAAAAGGTCTAAGCGGTTCAAGGACCGGATCCACACATACATCATGCACCAAAGTGGGACCAGAAGAAAGTAAACCTTTTCCTTTATTCATAGCAGAGTTCCGAGATACATGAACACGAGGAAAAACAACATCACTGTCTGTACAAACACCGGTGGCCTCAGTACCACCACGGGCTGGCTGCTTTGCTGCTGCTGCTGGTAGACGTCGTGCGGCATCAGTACCGCTGGCTGGCTCAGCTGAATGGGTGGCATCAGTACCACCTCCTAGATCTGGTGAAGCGACGGCCTCAGTACCGCCGGTGGAATCAGCATCCTTGGTGGCCTCAGTACCACCGTCATCGTCTGGAGCGGCCTCAGTACCGCTCTCCTCCTCCTCCTGTGGCGCCTCGGGATGAAGCTCAGATGAGGCGCCGCCGCCTGCTGGGGTCCTACCGCTCCTAAGTGTGACAAAATCAGCATCAAATAGATCCGAAGAAGTATCATCAAATGGGTCACTAGGAGTGGCTAACTCAGTATGTACTACCTGCTCAGATTTCCTCTTGAGGCTGTTCGGATTGGGCTCTATCTGGGCTGGTATGGCGGCCTTCCCTCTCACCAGGTCCCGCATCTCCTGGCGGAACTCGTCCATCTCCCGTCTGAATGTGGCCTGCTGGTCCGTGAGGAGGCGGGCGATGTCATCCAAGGCGGGGCTCTTGTGGGAGCCCGATGGGTGGCCTCTCTGTGGGTGAGGCTGCTGGAACTGTTGTGGTGGGTAAGAGGGGTAGGATGGAGGGTGCTGCTGGTATCCCTGGTGAGCCTGCTGCTCACGTCTCCAAGGCTGTCCCTGCTGCTGATAGGGACGCGGACCGTAGGATGACTGCTGCTGATACGCTGGGGGCTGCTGCTGCGGCTGGTGATGGTCTCTCTGCTGGGAGTACTGCCCTCCCTGTCCTGACGGCTGCTGCTGGGGCTGGGCACCACCACTCCCCCACCTGAATCCGGGATGGTCTCGTCGGATCCCAGGCTGGGGGCGGTCGTACCAAATCCCGTTGACATCCATCAACGGCTCGGCATCATAGGGGGCTGGCGGGAGTACTGCCAGAGGCTGGTCCGGCTGGTAGACCACCATCTGCATCTCTGGAGATGGTGGGGACTGGTAGGAGGGCTGCGGCTGCTGGTACGGCTCCGCCTGTACAAGATGGACCTGTCTAGGCTGCACGTGGGTGCTGGAGCGCTGGGACGAGCTGCTGCTGCTGCCGGCGTCGCCTCGCGACTGAAGACGGGGCTGAGGAGCCGTCTGTGCCTCCTGGAGACACATGAGTTGTGTCTTCATGTCGCTCAAGACCTGTGCCATCTGCTCCATCTGCGTGATACCCTAGCACTGCTTCTTCTCTATCTGCTCCATGCGGTCCAGCTTCTCGCTGATGATACCCATGTCCGCAGCTGATGACTCTGCCTGTGCTGCTGCGGCTGCGGACGAACTGGATGGACCTGCATCTACCCGTGCTATCCGCTGGTACTGCACGGGACCTGGCTGGTGTGGCTGGGTCTTCTGAGTGTAGAGCCGGGTCTGGGACATCACCATATAGTTCTCTGCCATCTCCTCAAAAATGGCCCAGACCTGGTCGTGGTCCTTGGCGAAGTAGGACCCGCCACAAGAAGCATTCACCAGGCCCTATAGCTCTGGTGACAACCCGCTAAAGAAGCTCTGCACAAGGTTCGGCTTCGTGATGTTGTGGTGCGGGCATCTGTCCAGAAGCTCTCGGAACCTCTCCCAAGCCTCGTGAAACTGCTCGTTCGGGAACATGGAGAAGTTGCTGATCAGGGCCCTTGCTGCATTCGTCCGCCCGAGTGGATAGTATTTGTTCAAGTACTCGGTGCGGAGTTGCTCCCAGGTGTAGACAAACCTCCCCAAGTGTTTCAGCCAGGTGGCTGCTCTGTCTGCCAGTGAAAAGGGGAAGGCGATCATCCTGATCGTGTCCTGGTCCACATGCGTGTCGTGGACAGTGCTGCAAATCATCAGAAACTCCTGGAGGTGGAGGTGGGGCTCCTCTGTAGCAAGTCCATGGAACCGAGGAAGCATCTGCAAGGTATTCGGGGGGAACTTGAAGTCCCCCACGATAGCTGGAACCACCACCCAATGGTGCATCAGTGTAGATCCGGGGTTGTGCAACTCCCGCATCGGTCTAGGTGGTCCTCCTCCTCCTGCGGCTGCTGCCGCTGCGGCGGCGGCCGCGGCTGCTGCTGCTGCTTCTGCGGCTCGTGCCTGTGCATCATCGAGCTCCTCGGGCTCGCTCTGCTGGTCTCGCTCTACTCTGAGCCTCTCCAACTCTCTCCTCATCTCAATCATAAATGCCCCCTGATCGCGGAGCTGATGCTGGACTGAATCGAGTGATGCGATCAGGGTGGAGTTGATCGCTCCCTGGTCTAGTACAATGTGCTCTGACTGACGGGAGTGATCGTCTGAACTGCCTTCTCCGGCCATATCGACGTCTGCAAAATCAAACGAGCCCAGCTCAGGTGCTGTCAAATGTATCAATCTCTCCTCGGGCTCGTGTCTCTCAGGAAGGTCAGAAAGGGGATCGAGGGGGAACAGGGTGGAGTCGTACTCGGGCTCGGAGAGCGGGTCTGAGCTCTCGTGAGCCAACCTAGATGATGAGGTAGACGCGCCCGAAAGCGGTGCAACCAGAGGCTGCCTAAGAAACCGTCTACCCATCATCTTGATCTGGCGAGTAGGGCGGATGAGATCTGGAAAAATTATGATCTGAAAACAAACCCTCGGTTCACCAACGCAACGCGAGCTGAAGACCGTGAAAGTTCGGTCAAATTATCTTGTCAATTTTATTTTGGTGAACACACAAAATATCAGAGCGCTTACATGACCTGTTGGGATATCCGCTGCTAACCCAACCGACTGGCCCGCACGGAGGAGTCGGTAATCAGTCGGGTTTAGCAACGGGGGGCTCTACCTAGTGTGCGGGTCACTCTCTCGCGCATACAAACCAAGCAATGAGGGGGTTGCTCTCCCCAAGACAAAATTTTTTAGGGTGAGCGAGTTTTAAGGTCAATAATTTTAGCAGTCCCAATTTTATGATTTCACTTTTTTAGTCTTTTTCAAAACAAACAAATGGCCTAACGAATTTTTCGATTCTCCTGATTATTAAGTCCAAAACAGGGGGGAGAAGTCGAAAAAGCCGATGCACGAGAAATCAATGATGCATGCAAAGTCAGAAATGCGTACCTGCCTCCAGCTCTCTACATGCAATATGATCTGCGCATAAAATAAAAGACAGAAATAAAACTAACCTAAATGATGCAGCGGGAAAAGCCGAGTCCTAGACGAGCAACTTCTAGCGAAGAACCGTCTAACCGGTCACCGACCTCCAAGCCAAAGAGTCTGGTCTTGGCCCGTCCCTCCCCTGCCCGACAAATCGGGGGTAGGAGTAAGCGCTTTACAGGACGGGCTACGACACGTAGGCTACGGAGGCTAGCGAGTCGGTTATTTTTATTATTGATTTTAAGTAGGTCCAGTTACGATCTATAGGAACAGATATGCAATTAAGTGTGTGGATCCTACTAATTACGGCACATTCACCAGAAAATCCTAAATCTAGGGGCTCGAGCAAAAACCACGAAAAACCGGAAAAGACAGTAAGAAAGAAAAAGAAAGCCGCGAAGAAAACCGCGAAAAACCGTGAGGGTCCTAAAGGGTCCCCCGAGCACACCGGTGCTCGGCGAAACAGACCCTCTACGGTCACAAGTCCAAAAGAGTCCAGGTCCCTGTATTATTACAATAATAATAGAAAAAAATAAAATCCTAATCTAACCTCACCCACTCAACTCTCTCTCTCGCTCTCTCCTGCGGCTTCGTACAGAAGGAAGCCGCCTCCAAGTTCCTCGGCTGCACCGGCTCCTCGAAAGTCGCCTCCGCGGTCCTCGGGCCCTCGCAAGAAGAAGAGAAGAGTGGTCAGACCGGCAAAAATAATCAAATAATAAAGAAAAAGAAATGAAAATAAATGTGAGGATATATATGCAAAAATGGCAAATAAAATAAACACACAAAATAAAAAAAAAATAAAATAAAATAAAATGAAAAATAAAACAAAATAGAACAAAAAAGAAAATATGAACAAAAGCCGCGAAAAGCCGCGAGCTCCGAAGAGCCGCGAAAAGCCGCGAAAACAAAAACGAAAATAAAAACAAAATGAACTACTAAGCCGTGCTCCCCGGCAACGGCGCCATTCTGATAAGCGACCCGAGTGAACGAGGTAAAGGTACTAAATAGGTCGTTGCGACCTCAATCACTCAGAGTCACTTAATCAAGAAAAATCAGACCACTCGAAACACGTAAAATCAATCAAGCACAAAATCAGCGGTCTAGCTATGAGATTAACCTGGTATAGCACCCAGGGTCGAATATAAGGAGCACGGGTTGGCCAAAGGCCTACAAAGTAGTAAAAATAAAGTAAAATAAAGGCAAAATGTTTTTAGTGGTTTTTAATAATTTTTATAATTTTTTTTGGATTTTTAAATGTGAAGAAAATAAAAGAAACGCAAAATCAAGCAAGCTTCAACTAATTATTTAATGTGTCAAAAATCAAGCAAAAATTCAAATAAAAATGTTTTTATGTTTTTTAGGTTTTTTAGTGTTTTTGGTGAATTTTTTGGATTTTTAAAAGGTGTATTTTATTTTCTAAAAATCAAACGGTACTGAAAATGCAAGGCACTGTCCAGCCAGGACCAAAACCCAAAGATAAAATATCTAAGGATCTCAGAGGGACCTGGAGGTAATTTGCCTGTATACTAGAGACAATAAGGAAAATTTGAGCACCAAAATTATTGTTTTTGGGTTTTTAGATTAATTATTAGAATTTTTATGAGTTTTTAGGTGTTTTTGAGTTTTTAGGTTTTTTAAGCAATGAAAAATAGCCAAAATTGGCTAGAAAATCAAGAAGCACAAAAGAAACAGTACCTAATTTTTTTGGAAATTTTAAGGGGGTTTTTATATTTTTTTTGGGATTTTTATTTCTAGACATTAGCTAAAATAGAGGTTTTTGAATTTTTAAAAATAACAAACAAAATAAAAAATGTCCTCAAAAATTCTCAAAAATCCTACAACATGGCAGGAGCCATGTGTCAAATTTTCATCGAATTTGGAGGTGATTTGATATTTTATTCAAAAATCAAAAGGGGGCACTGTGCACAGGGACGAAAGTGCAAATACCCGAAGGTCTGGGGGTCCAGGTGCAATTTTCCCAGCAAGTCACGCGCGTGGCGCGTGCCTGGGGCACTCAGGGACCTTTTGGTAAGAAAAACAAGTCCGAGGACCTTTTTGTAACTCGTACCAAAAAGTCCAGGGGCTATGTTGCAAATAACCCACTAAAAAACGCACATGTGCAAATAAAACGCTCACAGGGGCATATATGCAATTACCAAAAAGTTTTCATTCATTAACAAACAACCAGAACTACAAGACTAATATTGCAAATACACCAAACATACACGTGACGACGCACGTGGCTCACACATACAGGGGTATAAATGCAAATACTAAAGAGCACGAGGTCCAATGTGCAAATATCCCAACGTAAATAAAAGATGCAAAATATTTACAGGACTGAAACGTAAAGCATAAACTAAGAGGGGGCCTACGGTAATTTACCCCTTTATTACGTCGACGGCTGGATGTGCGCCACGTAGCAGATCCGACGGTCCTAGACGATGGACGCTTCTCTCCTTCCGCACGTAGGCCTAATCGACGTCAGTGGAGGAGACACGTGGAAGATCTGACGGCCTCAGGTGCTGGTGTCTCTCTCTCTGCGCTAACGGTCCGGATCGACCCTCGAGATGATCGACGGTGACTGCTCCTCCTGGAATGGACGGACGTGATGCGAACTGGGGAGCTGAGGGCGATCGGACGGTGCTCGAGGATCCTGGAAGAACAGTTGGCCGGCGAGCTTCGCCGGCCTCGTGCGAGCGCGGTGGTCCTCCTCAGCTGCCTCTGGATATCGGAACAGGTCCGCGATGAAGTCCTCCAGCTGGTGGTGGCCTCCGATGGCCCAACCGAGCCCTGGAGGGGCTCCGGCGAGGTCGGCGGAGGGAAGCTCCTGGCCAAAGTGTCGGGAGGCCTCAGATGGTCTCCGCTGGTCCTGCAAAGTATCTCAGAAGCTCCGCGGGTCGAGGGCAAAGTGCCTCGACCCGGTTAGGTGGTGTGGAGGTGAGTTGTGCGTCGGGGTGAGCGAGCTCCGGCGAGCGACGGACGGTGGAGCTCGAACCCCAGCTCCTGTGCGAGATGGGTTGAATGAAGGGGCGGAGAAGGTGCGTGGAGGGATGGCGAAGGTGACTGGGTGTTCCGATGATCGAAAGGATACGCGAGATGATCGGAATCAACGGAATACGACGAAGCTACGATTTGGGGGAAACAAGAAATTAGGCGAAATGGGAAAGCTAGAAGGTTACCTGGGTGGTGTGGTAGACTGTGCTGGAGCTGAGGTAGCTCCTGGTCGTGGCCTCGAATGTCGTCAAGTCCTGAGGCTCGAGCTCCTGCACTGGGCGGAGCACGGCGGCGCTACGTCGCCGGATCAGTGGTCCGGTCACCCCCTCCTCACTGCGACACGGGCAATCGAGAGCTGTCACCTCAAGGGATGCTGTGGAGGTCACGGGATGAAGGGTGGAGAGCCAAAGATGGAAAAAGAATGCGGCGGAGCTCAGACTATATACCGTGGAGGTTCCGGCAAGATTCGATCGGGTAGGGTAGCATGAAGCGCGGATCCCGAGGCGAAGGCTCCGGCGAAGCTCTCGGATATGACGTGAGCATTCTGGACCCGGAGTTGGGGCGAAAAGGATTCGGGTCTGCATGGGAAAAGTCCGAGAACATGGGTCGAGCGCAGCAGACCCGGCTCTGGTGGTCCTGGGGGGGAGTTGACCGAGGGTCAACAATCCCCCGTGGACCAATCAGAGCCCGCCAAGCTTTGAATTTTTATTTGATTTTTTTGGGCCATAAAATGACCGAATTTTCAAAAACTTAAAACATGAAATATTTTTAATTTATTTTTTTATATTTTTTTGTGATTTTTAATTAATTTTTCAAAATAAAAATAAGGTATTTACATAATAGGGCTATATATAGGTATATGTACAATATAGGTTTTTTAATTTTTAATTATTATTTTTGTACAATTTTATTCCCATTTTATATTTTATTTATTTATAGAATAACATGAGGAACAAAAGGATATTTTTATTTTATTTTTATTATTTATATACATAGGTGAAATAAATAGATATATACATCTATATACATGGTATATGTACAATATATTTTTGTATTTTTAATTTTGTTATTTTTATTTGATTTTTGTTTTGATTCTTTTTATTTTATTTATTTACACTATATAACATAGAATATTTACAAAAAGTTTTGAAAATAAATAAATTTATTTACAAGGTTAAATACATGTAGGAGGATGGTCTATATACATGGTGAAAGGGAATTTTTTTGAATTTTTGATTTTTAGATTTTTATTTTGTTTTTAATAGCTTCTAAATATGTACAAGATATGTACAAGCATATTTTTGGGTGAGGAAAATATAAGTTATTTATTTACATAAATATTTACACATGAGCCCCTATCTCCCTCTACTTTGGCTTTTATGCGGTCAGGCCCATGCTGAGCCCTCCCTTGGGTTAGGTTGCTCAATATTTATTCTAAATATTTCCCTCTTTTTCTTTTTAATCTTTATTCTTTTATTTTTGCACAAAAACATGCTAATTATAGGTTTTTACAAGATGCATGCTTTTGCTAATTATTCTTATTTACAGGTATCTACATGCATTTGCATAGGTTTTTGTAGCTAAAATATAAGAATAAAGAGTGATGAATGGGTATTCATCAGACGGTCATACCAAATCCCGTTGACATCCATCAACGGCTCTACGTCGTACTGGGCTGGCGGGAGTACTGCCAGAGGCTGATCCGGCTGGTATACCACCATCTGCAAGTCTGGAGATGGTGGTGACTGGTAGGAGGGCTGCTGCTGTTGGTACGGCTCCGCATGTACAAGGTGAACCTGTCTAGGATGTTGGTGTGAGATGGAGCGCTGGAACGAGCTGCTGCTGCCGCCGGTATCGCCTCGCGACTGAAGACATGGCTGTAGAGTCTCTGTGCCTCCTGGAGACACATGAGCTGGGTCTTCATGTCGCTCAGAGTCTGTGCCATCTGCTCCATCTGAGTGATGCCCTGGCACTGCTTCTTCTCGATCAGCTCCATCCGATCCAACTTCTCACTAATGATGCCCATATCCGCAGCGGATGACTCTGCCTGTGCTGCTGCTACTGCGAATGAACTAGATGGACCGGCATCGACCCGTGCTATCCTCTGGTACTACACGGGTCCTGGCTGCTGCTGGGGTCTGCCCTGAGTGTACAACCTGGTCTGGGACATCACCATGTAGTTCTCGGCCATCTCCTCGTAGATGGCCCAGACCTGGTCGTGATCCTTGGCGAAGTAAGACCCGCCACAAGAAGCATTCACCAAGCCCTGGAGCTCTAGTGTCAGCCCGCTGAAGAAGCTCTGCACGAGGTTGGGCTTCAAAATGTCATGGTGCGGGCATCGGTCAGTCAGCTCATGAAACCTCTCCCATGCCTCATGGAATTGCTCGTTGGGGAGCATGGAGAAGTTGCTAATGAGGGCTCTCGCTGCATTGGTCCGCCCGAGTGGATAGTACTTGTTCAAGTACTCGGTGCGGAGCTGCTCCCAGGTGTAAACAAACTTCCCCAAGTGCTTCAGCCAGGTGGCTGCTCTGTCGGCCAAGGAAAAGGGGAAGGCAATCATACGAATCGTATCCTGGTCCACCTGACGGTCGTGGACAGTACTGCAGATCATGAGAAACTCCTGGAGGTAAAGATGGGGCTCCTCAGTAGCGAGTCCGTGGAAGCGGGGGAGTAACTGCAAGGTGTTCGGGGGGAACTTGAAGTCCCCCACGATAGCTGGAAGTACGACCCAGTGATGTGTCAGTGTCGATCCGGGTTGTGTAACTCCCGCATCGGTCTCGGTGGTCCTCCTGCCGCGGCTGCGGCTGCTGCATCAGCATCATCCGGGATCCTCAGCCCGTCTCTCCTCTGCTCCCGCTCTGCTCTCTCTGCTCGCATCTGCTCCATCTCTCTCCTCATGTCGAGCATGAATGCTCCCTGATCTCTCAACTGTTGTTGAACGGTCTCTAAGGAGGCGATCAGGGTGGAGTTGATCGCGCCCTGGTCCAGCACAAAGTGCTCAGGCTGTGGACCTCGGGAGCGATCCTCAAAACTGCCGGCCATGGTATCTGCAAAAACAAATGAGCCAAACTCAGGTGCTGACAAATCTGCTAATCTCTCCTCTGGCTCATGTCTCTCAGAACCGAAAGAAAGGGGGTCGAGGGGGAACATGGCGGAATCATACTCAGGCTCGGAGAGCTGGTCTCAGCTCTCGCGGGCCAACCTAGATGAACGGGTAGACGTGCCCGAAAGCGGTGCAGCCAGAGGCTGCCTAAGAGAGCATCTACCCATCATCGTGATCTGACGAGTAAGGCAGATGAGATCTGGAGAAACTATGATCGGCAACCAAACCCTCTGTTCACCAACGCAACGCGAGCCGAAGACCGTAAAGGCTCGGTCAAATTATCTTGTCAAATTTTATTAGGTGAACAAACAATCTATCAGAGCGCTTACGTGACCTGTTGGGATACCCGATGCTACCCCAACCGACTGGCCCGTACAGAAAAGTCGGTAATCAGTCAGGAATAACACCGAGGGCTCTACCTAGTGTGCGGGTCACTCTCTCACGCAATCAAACCAACCAATGAGGGGGTTGCTCCCCCCAAGACATTTTTTTAAGTCAGGTGTCTTTTAGGGTCAATAGTTTTAGCAGTCCCAATTTTATGGTTTTTCTTTTTAATTTTTTTCAATAAAAACAAAGGCCTAACGAATTTTTCGGTTCTCCTGATTATTTAGTCAAAAACAAGGGGAAGAAGACGAAAAAGCCGATGCGCGATAAAATCAATGATGCATGCAGAGATAGAAATGCGTACCTTCCTCCAGCACTCTACATGCAAGTGATCCGCGCAGAAATGTAAAGACAGAAAGTAAACTACCTATATGGTGCAGCGGTGAAAACCGAGTCCTAAACAAGCAAGTCTACTCGAAGAACCGTCTAACTGATCACCGATCCTCCAAGCCAAAGGTCCGGTCTCGGTCTACCCTTCCTCCTCTCGACACATCGGGTTCAGGAGCAGCACTTGACAGGGTAGGCTACGGCACGTAGGCTACGAAGGGGATGAGTCAGTTATTTTTATTAATCAATTATTAGTAGGTCTAATTAATCGCACTATAGGAACAGGCAAGTAATTAGGTGTGGGGACCCTACTAATTACGGCACAATCAAGCAGAAAATCCTAAGTCTAGGGGCTCGATAAAAACCACTGAAAATCGTAAAAGGCAGCGAAGAAAACAAAAGCCGCGAGAAAAACCGCGAAAAACCTAAGGGTCCCCTGAGCACACTGTTGCTCGACGAAACAGACCCGCTAGATAGTTCAAGCAAAGTCCAAGTCCAAGAGTCTGTCCCTGTATTATTACAATAATAATCAAATGAATAATAAAAAAATCTATACTAATCCTACTCTAATCCTTGCCCGCTCGTCTACTCTCTCACGCTCTCCTGCAGCTCCGTGCAGAAGGGAGCCGCCTCCAAGTTCCTCGGTTGCGTCGGCTTCTCGAAATTGGCTGCCTCGGTCCTCGAGCCATCGCAAGAAAGCAGACAAGTGTCAGACCAATAAAATAAGCAAATAATAGCAAAGAATAAAAGAAAGGGTATATGTGCAAAAATGCAAAATAAAATAAACACCCAAAATAAAGCAAAAACAAAAACAAAATAAAACAAAAATAAAAGAAAGACAAAGAGCCGCGGAAAGCCGCGAAAAAGAAAATGAAAATAAAAAGAAACTACTAAGCCGTGCTCCCCGGCAACGACGCCATTCTGATAACACGTAAATCGAGCGACTAAGGTAAAGGTACTAAATGGTCGTCGCGACCTCAATCACTCGGTTGTGTCAATCAAGAAAAAGAGACCACCAATAGAAGATAAAATCGAATCGAAATCAATAGTGGTCTTGCTATTATTTTGACCTGGTATAGCGACCAGGGTCGATCACAAGGAGCACGTAATGGCCTCGCGGCCTACAAAGTAGTCAAAAAGGAAACAAAAGAAAAGAAAAAGGTATTTTTGGTGGTTTTTAATTCTTTTTATATTTTTTTTGGCTTTTTGGTTAATTGAGAAAATAAGGAAAACAATAAAACACGGCAATTCAACTATTTATTTCATGCACTAAAAATCAACCAAAAATTCAAATAAAAATATTTTTGTGTGTTTTATAATTTTTACTGTTTTTAGTGAATTTTTGAGATTTTCTAAATTTTATTTAATTTTCTAAAAATGAAACAATGCAAAAAGATAAAAACAATGTCCAGCCAAGCTTAAGGGGTTTAGATAAAATATCTAAAAACCCCCAAAAAGCCTAGAGATAATTTTCCTGTATAGTAAACACTACAAAGAAAATTTAGCCACTGGATTTATGATTTTTGGGTTTTTAAATTATTTATTAGAATTTTTAGGAGTTTTTAGGTGTTTTCAATTTTTATGAGTTTTATATTATGAAAAATAGCCAAAATTGGCTAGAAAATCAAGCACAACAAAACAAACAGTAGATAATTTTTTTGTGATTTTTAGCTGGGTTTTAATATTTTTTTGTGAATTTTAAACTCAAACAGTAACGAAAATTGATGTTTTTGAATTTTTAAAAATATCAAATCCAAACAAAAATGTCTCCAAAAATTCCAAAAAATTTTACACTATGGCAGGAGCCATGTGTCCAATTTTCATTGGATTTGGAGTTGGTTTGCTATTTTATTCAAAAATAAGAAGTAGGTACTGTGCACAGGGACCTGAGTGCAAATACCAAGAGTTCTGGGGGGTCCGGTGCGAAATACCCAGAAGAACAAGCGCGTCGCACGTGCCTGAGGCACTCAGGGACTTAAATGTAAGGAAAACAAGTTCCGGGGGCTATTTGGTAACAGGTACCAAAAGTCCGAGGGCTTGTTTGCAATTTACCCAATAAAAAGCGCACATGCACAATTAATTCACGCACAGGGGTATAAATGCAATAATCTAAAAGTATTCATTCATTCGATAACCAACCAGAACTACAGGGAATAAAGTGCAAATAGCCCAGAAAACCACGTGTCGAAGCACGTGCTACACCATACACAGGGGCATAAATGCGAACGAAATAAAGTGCAGGGTTCACTGTGCAAAAGTACCAACGTAAATAAACTTCTAAAAATATTTACAGGACTAAACTGAAATAAAACTAAACTAAGGGCCTAAGGGTAAATTACCCTTTATTAATGCAGACGGCTGGATGGGCGCCACGTGGTGAATGGACGGCTGAGATGCGGGTGGCACCCAACGAAGGATGTCCTCGTCCTGATCGAGCGGTCCAGGTGCAGCCACGTGGAAGATCGGGTGGCTCTGAAGCAGCGTGGGAAAGCGCCTCTGATCGGACGGTATGGATCGCCTCTCCAAAGATCTGACGGTGACGGGACCTCCTCAGATGGACGACCGAAATGTGAACTGGAGGTCGAAGGCGATCGGACGGCGGAGGAGGATGCTGGACGAACTGGGCGCCGGCGAACTTCGCCGGGCTCGTGGCGGCATTGGTGTCCTCCTGGAAGCTCGCTGAAGATCGGAGAAGGTGCGTGGGAGTCTTCCGCGTCGAGTGGTGGTCTCCGATGACCCAACCGAGCTCTGGGGAGCTCAGGCAAGGTCGGTGGAGGCGGAGCTGCTGGACCTGATGGTCCAAGCCCTCAGATGGGCTTTGATGAACCTGCAAAATGCACCAACAAGCTCGCGGGTCGAGGGCAAACTGCCTCGACCCCGTTAGGCGTGGTGAAGGTGGTCGGGGGGTCGGTGCGAGCGAGCTCCGGCGAGGGTGTGAACGGAGGAGCTCGAACCCCAGCTCCTGTGCGAGCTGGGTTGAATGGGAGTGCGGAGAATGTGCGCGGGAGGAAGGCGAAGGCGATGGTAGATTCCGATGGTCGAACGGAATAGTGGGATGGTCGGAATCAGCGAGAAACGACGGCGGCGCGAATTGGGGATAATCTGAAATTAGCGAAAAGGAAAGGGAAATGGGTCTACCTAGGTGGAGGAATCGACTGTGGGCGAGCTTGCGAAGCTCTTGGTCCTTGCCTCGAGGAGTGTCGACCTCCGAGGCTCGAGCTCCTGCTCTGGGCGGAGCACGGCGGTGGTGACTCGCCGGATCAGTGGTCTGAACGCCCTCTCCTCGCTGCGACAGCACCTGGAGCGAGCTGTCACTCTCACTCGAGCACTGGAGGTCACTGGGGGTGGAGCGAATGAACCAAAGATGGGAAATGGAGTGGCGGAGCTCGAGCTTTATACGGTGGAGGGCCCGGGAAGATGAGGTCGGGTAGGGCAATGGAATGCGCGGATCTCGAGGCGGGGGCTCCGGCGAGGGTCTCGGATATGGCAGGAATGAATCGGACCCGGGGTTTAGGTGAGAAGGGATCGGGTTTAGGTGCGAAATTAGGGAGAAGTCGGGTCGGGCACCTAATACCCGTGGGAAGTGGTCCTGGGGGGTGTTGACCGGGCGGTCAACAATCCCCCGGACCAATAGAAGCATGCCACATGGAAAAGATTTGTAAAATCATTAATAAATAGTAAATGGCCGATTTATTAAAAAGTCAAAACATGAAATATTTTTGTTTTAGTTTTTTCTATTTTTAGTGATTTTTAATTAATTTTTCAAAATAAAAATAAGGTATTTACAATATAGTACTATACATAGGTATATACAATATAGGGTTTTTAATTTTGATTTTTAATTTGTTATTTTTATACAATTTTATTCCCATTTTATATTTTATTTATTTATATCATAAAATTAGGAATAGAAAGATATTTTTATTTTATTTTTATTATTTATATACATAGGTGAAATAAATACATATGTACATTTATATACATGGTATATTTACAATAGTATTTTTGATTTTTAATTTTGTTCTTTTTATTTTTATTTTGTTTTAATTTATTTATTTACACCATAAGACATAGAATATGTACAAGATTTTTGGAAATTAATTTTATTTATTTATAAGGCTAAATAAATATAAAATGAATGAACTATATACATGGTGACTATGTACATGAGTGATGTTTTTGTTTTCTTTTCAATTTTTCAATTTTTATCTTGATTTTATCTTTATAAATATATACAAGTATTTATAAGCCAATTTTAGTCTCTTTTTGGGAGGAAAATATTTTTATTATATTTACATATATATTTACACACATGAGCCCCTATCTCCCTCTACTTTGGCTTTTATGCGGTCAGGTCCATGCTGAGCCCTCCCTTGGGTTAGGTTACTCAATATTTATTCTAAATATTCCCCTCTTTTTCTTTTTGATCTTTATTCTTTTATTTTTTCACAAAAACATGCTAATTATTACTTTTTACACAATGCATGCTTTTGGTAATTATTTATATTTACAACTATATACATGCATTTGCAAAGGTTTTTGTAGCTAAAATATAAGAATAAAGAGTGATGAATGAGTATTCATCACCTACGTACGATAGTAGCGCCAATACTTCGAAAATCCAGACGATACACAAGGCAGCCACAAGTTGGGATTTTGGCTCTAGTCCTTACGAAGCACTCAACTCACTTGGAAGGAGACTTTCCCATGCAACCTGAATACAAGTGAGGGTGTTGCTCTCCCCAATCAATGAATCCAATTACCGATTTTATTTTTGGTCAAGGTTTACTTAGCAGTCCCTTTTTTATTTTTTTGGTGTTATCGCTTCTTTTGAGTTGATTCAAACAAGCGCCTAACGATTTTTGTATTTTCTTGATCCTACTTTGTCCAAAAACAGAGGGAGAATAGAGTCGGAAAAGCCAATGCAAGTCGACACCAAGGTGGAAATCTCACCTTTGTGCCTAAATGATGGATGCAAAGTAAGAAGACTTACAGCGAATCCCAGCTCTCTCCATGCGGGATGCAAAGCAGAATTTGTAAACCTAACTACATGGCGGTATGCAATGCGGAAATTGTCCTAAGATAGGCAACTGCTAGCGTGAAGAACCACAGGCTAACCACTAACCCCAATCCTAATGTCCGGTCTAGGCTCACCCCTCCTTCTCTCGACACATCGAGTTTAGGAGAAGCGCTTGGCGGGATGAGCTCGCGGTGCGCGGATTGAAAGCTAATGACTAACTGTTTAATTAGACTAAGTCCAAATACGATCTATAGGAACATGCAAAGGTGATTATTGTGTTTGGACCTAATCTAATCGATCAAGCAAGCATAGAGTCTAAGGGCTCAATCCACAAAAGAAATGGAAAATGAAAACAAAATCGGAAAATGACAATCGAAAAACACGATAAAAACCGCGGTGAGCCCCCGGGTGAACAAACACCCGGAAATTGGGCCCGAAGTGTCTGAAAGTTCAAGTCCATGTATTATTACAAATTAATCACTCTCTCACACAAAATAAAAATGCAACTACTCCAAGCACTCTCTCACTCCTCCTGCTCTCTCCTGCCGGCTTGGCTAAAGAACAGCCGGCTCCGCTTCCCAAGGATGCTTCGGATCCCCTAGGCAATCCGCCTCGCTCCGCGGTCCCTTGCAAGAAGACAAAAGAGTGGTCAGAAAGCTAAACAAAATATATCAAAAATAAGAGAGATAAAAGTGAAAGCAATAATGAAGACACAAACACAATCAAGCAAAATGATGAACTACTCGCTGTTGCTCCCCGGCAACGGCACCATTTGATAAACACAATTTATCAGGGGTCTAAATAGTATGTCTCACACAAGACGGAGACAACCGAGGTCGCTGTGGTGACCCATAATAAACTGTATTTAATCAACAATTAACCCACACTATAGATCAAACAATTAGAAATAAATGTGGAGTTAAAATTTATTTTTTAACTTTGCACAAGAGATGTATAGGACAAGTATGCAGAGAGTTCGAACACAGGGAGCAAACAGGGCAGATCAAACAAATGGGTGTGTGAGTGTGAAGTGTGTCTACACTATGCAAGCAAATATTTTTTTGTGGGTTTTTTTAATTTTTAATTTTTTTAATTTAATTTTTAATTTTGTATTTTGATTTTTAATTTTCTGATTTTTAAATTTTATATTACATATATATTTTTTTATTTCTTTTTCAATATTGGAATATATAAGCAAGGTGATAAAAGAGGTGATAATATATTTATAAAATATGCAAAAATAGCCAAAAAATTAGAAATAAAATATTTTTGGTATTTTTATAAATTTTACTATTTTTGTGATTTTTGGTATTTTTCAAAATATTTTTGGTATTTTTAAACACTGAAATAAAGCAAAACAGTGAATTAGCTACTGGGTGAGGGTAAAACGGGAATTAAAAATATCAAACAGCCACAAAATTTTTCCAAACTATTTTTCAAACAAAGACAATAAAAACAGGAGACTACAGAACTTGAGTTTACATTTTTTTAAGTTTTCTATAATTTTCTAGATTTTTTTGAAGTTTTAAGATACTTTTGAATTTTTAAGGTTTTTCTTTTGAAATTTTTAGTGATTTTTGGACTGACAATAAAATAGATTAAAATAGACAGTAGGGATTTTTTTGGAATTTTTCAAGTATTTTAATATTTTTTGGCATTTTCTAAGCTAGACAGTAGGCAAATAGCAAGTTTTTGATTTTTAATAAATATGAAAATGCAACAAATTAAAAACTAAAAATATGGCGTTAAAGTACAATCACACGGGAGCTTAAGTTTAATTTTTGAGAATTTTTGGAATTAAAATGATGCTCCAAATAAATCAAACAAGTTTACCAAAAATACCACAGCCTGGCAGGGGTACATATGCAAATATCAAAACATCCAGGGGCATCCAAGCAATTTTTCCACAAAATTTTATACTGGATCTTGCATTTAATAGACTAAATAACAATTACAAAACCCGGAAGGGTGTCGATGCAATTTCCCCAAACCCTACGCGTGACTGTCACGCGCGTGGGAGGACCTAACTGTAATATCCAAAATCTTCCTGGGCACGCATGCAAAATCTCCAAAAGTTTTACACTATAAAACAAAATTCTGGGACTAAAGTTAAATAACTAAACCCCAGGGGGGGTCCCTACAAAATGCCCACCCCCTCACGCGCACAGGCACGTGAGGTGACGTGGCAAGGGGCCTAAGTGCAAATAAAAGAAGTACGAGGGTTCACATGCTATTTTTACAAAAACTTTTACACTACAGACGAAAGTTTGTGGACTAAATTTTAAATATAAAATGCGCGGGGTTAAAATAGCAAAATACCCCTTACGCGCGATCCAACGGCGAAGACGATGCCACTTATCCACGTGGCGAGCTGCGGACGGCCGATGACGCTTCAACGATGCACGACTGAGATCGGATCTTCCTCGAATGATCGGACGGTCAAGGCGATTGAGGATCGGATGGCTACTGTGCAATCTGGGGCTTCTCCACGACCCAACGGTGCGGAGGCTGGGACCAAGAACAACGAAGAGCGCCGGCGAGGGTGAGCTTCTCCGCCCGAGATCTCCGTCCTCCGGTGGCGGATGAGCTTCAAAATGGACGTGGAGACTCCTGGAGGTCTCCTCTTGCTGCTGGCGGCGTCAAAAAGTCTCGGCGATGGCCGAGGGGCTCGCGGGAGGGTGGCGGAGCTACAGAGCCCCGTTAGCTCCGGCGAGGCTCCAAAATTGCCTCCAGGCTCTAGTCAAAGCCCGTTGACCTGCAAAAAATAGTTAGACGGTCCAGGGCAACCTGCCTGGACCTCGCAAGGGCGAAATAACCCACAAAATATCGCACATGGGGAAATAAAACACGCACAGGGGTATAACTGCAATTAACTAAAAACTTTCATTCATTTCCTAACAACCAGAATTACAAGGGCATACACTGCAAAATACCCAAAATAACACGTGACAAAGCACGTGGCTCACAACAAGTAGGGGTATAAATGCAATTACACTAAAGCTCAAGGTCCTCTATGCAAATAAACCTAAAACTAAACAACTGACTAAAATATTTACAGGACTAAAACGAAATAAAAGAAAGACATGGGCCTAAGGGTAAATTACCCTTTATTAAGCGGGGGTGCTGGATGCGCGCCACGTGTAGATCGAACGGCTGCGGCTGGTGGGCGCTCCTGATCGCTCCTCCTCTGATCGGACGGTGCTGGTAGCTCCAAGGATGGACGGCCAAGATCTGAACTGGAGCGAGGGGAGGCAATCAACGGCGACTGGAGGTCCTGGAAGAACAGGTCCCCGGCGAACTTCGTCGGGCTCGTGCGTGCACTGTGGTCCTCCGGGGAGCCTTCTGAAGGTCGGAGAAGAATCGCGGAAGGCCCCCGCGTCTGTCGGTGGGCTCCGATGACCGAGCAGAGCTCCGAGGAGCTCTGGCGAGGTCGGCGGAGCTGGGTCTCCTGGCCGAAATGACCGAAGCCCCCAGATGGGCTCGATTGACCCTGCAAAATGGCTCAGAAGATTCGTGGGTCGAGGGCAAACTGCCTCGACCCAGTTAGGCGGAGCGAAGGTGGCTGGTGCGTCGAGGTGGCGGGCTCCGGTGAAGGTGGTGGACGGAGGAGCCCGGGTCCCAGCTCCTGTGCGAGCTGGGTTGAGTGAGTGGGTGCATAAGGTGCGTCGGGGGAAGGCGAACGTGAGGGTAGATTTCGATGATCGATATGGAAGGCGGGGTGGTCGGAATCGGAGATAAACGACGGCGGCGCAAATTGGGGGAAAACTGAAATTAGATGAAATGGCAGAGCTACAGGGTTACCTGGATGATCGGTGAGACTAGGGAAGAGCAGGGGGTGCTCCTGGTCGTCGCCTCGAGGGTCGTCTCGGCCCGAGGCTCGAAGCTCGCTCGGGTGGCGGAGCTGCGGCGACTACGTCGCCGGATCGATGGATTCGCCGGCTCTCCTCGCTGCAACAGGTCGGGGATGCGAGCTGTCACCTCTCTCTCTCTCTGGAGCTCACTGGAGAACGAAGCAAATGGCCAAAGATGGATAAAATGGGTGGCGGAGCTCGCTTATGTATGCTGGAAGGATCCGAGAGGGAAGGCTCGGGTAGGGTCGTGGTGGCGCGCGGATCCCAATGTTGATGCCCGGCGAGGGTGTCGGATGTTGGAGGTTCGAAATGGAGCAGGGGTTTGGGTGATAGGCAATCGGGTCGAGCGGGGAAAAATCCGATAAGTTGGGTCCGAAGCTCGAACCCGTGAGAAGTGGTCCTGGGGGGGCTAGTTGACCGGGCGGTCAACATCCCCAGGACCCAATGAGGTTCGGCCACGTGGCTGGATCTTGAGGTGACAAATAGAGGTATCTAGGGGCCGAATCTGCAAAAACTCCAAACATGGAATATTTTTATTTTATTTTTTTCTATTTTTTGGTGATTTTTAATTAATTTTTGGAAATAAAAATAGGCTATATACATGATATGTACTAGATATAGGTATATGCAATATATATAGGGTTTTGATTTTTGATTTTTATATATTATTTTTATACAATTTTATCCTAATTTTATATTTTATTTATTTATAGAATAAAATAAGGAATTAAAGGGTGTTTTTATTTTATTTTTATTATTTATATACATAGGTAAAATAAATAGATATTTACATCTATATACATGGTATATGTACAATGTCTTTTTGTATTTTTGATTTTTCTATTTTTATTTTGTTTTGATTTTAATTGTTTTTATTTTATTTATTTACAATATATAACATAGATTATTTACAAAAAGTTTTGGAAAATAATTTACATAATTAAATAGATACATAGATGTGGTGTATGTACATGATAGAAGGGGTATTTTTGATCTTATTAATTTTTAACTTTTTATCTTGTTTTTATATTTTTTTATAAATATATACAAGTATTCACAAGCATATTTTTGGGTGAGGAAAATATAGTTTTATTTATTTACACAAATATTTACACATGAGCCCCTATCTCCCTCTACTTTGGCTTTTATGCGGTCAGGCCCATGCTGAGCCATCCCTTGGGTTAGGTTGCTCAATATTTATTCTAAATATTTCCCTCTTTTTCTTTTTCATCTTTATTCTTTTATTTTTGCACAAAAACATGCTAATTATAGGTTTTTACACAATGCATGCTTTTGGTAATTATTCCTATTTACACATATCTACATGCATTTGCAAAGGTTTTTGTAGCTAAAATATAAGAATAAAGAGTGATGAATGGGTATTCATCACCCCCCTATACTTAACTTTGCTAGTCCCTTAGCAAACACTTATTTGAAAAAAAAAGAAGTGAAAAAGGAAGAAAGAAAAAGAGGATGAACATGGATCAATGTTGATTATTAAACTTGCCTTCATTAAATTGGGGTATGGAGCTCGATCAGATCTTTGGATTATTAATGTGTCGGAACCTTATTTAGACTTAAGCTTAAAACTCAACAGCCTCTAAGTTCCACTAATCTATAATCAAGACTCCTCAATGCTCCAGATCAGAACAAGTCATCAATCACAAACCCTGAAGACCATGAATCTTTTCTTGTCCTGTGAATGTGAAGTCTAAGCTCTCCACCTCAGAAATGGCAACTTGACAACCCTCCCCAAAAAGGTAACTCTATAACCTCAATCTGGCCACTCTTTCCTCGAGGAGCGGGGTATTCCCTTCTAAGTTCAAGTTCAACCGGCTCAAGAAGAGGGGGAAGAAGAGAATGGGTCAAGGCCAGTGTAGCCAAGTACCCTTGGGAGCTTGACCAGTATAGCCAAGTCTCCCTGCTGCAAGCTACAACAGGTGGATCATGAAACCAAGCTTTGCTTATTGCACTCTATATACATACTCTGGTGGGATTATCATTTTCTCTCAGACCCACCACTTTTTTGGAGTTCTTTTCTTTTTGCACTTTTTTTTTCAAGTGCATATGTACAACATATACATGTGCATCATATATACAAGGAGTTTTTCCTCTTGAGCCAGTAGACTATCCCTCTTTTGAAGCTTTATTGCAACCCACAACTCCCGTCGTTAGACCTCATGGCAACCAGACCAAGTTGAGACGCACTTCCTTCACTATAAGAAGAAGAGAGGTTCCGCCTAGAAGTACTACCCTCATATGCTACCCCAAGTCAAGGAAGGCTGCCTCCTCACCACCTCATCCGTAGAGAGCTCGGTGCATAGTGCGGTTGTCCAAGTAAAGCCATAATCTATATGAGTCATGTGTTGTTGTTAAGTGCTCTACTTAGGCTCATTGAGATGACATGTGATCATAGTCTAGTGAACTCAAAGAATTAAGTCACCATGGACCTGAAAAGCCTTAAACTTAAGTCCTATAAGGTCCCTTATAGAAATTAGGTGGATTAAGATCTTAATCAAGCTCCATTTCTCAATTTGATTCCAGGCTAGTTTAAATATCAACTATCATCCAGAAAAACTATATACATATGTACAAAAAGATGCTTATTTACACAAAGTTTACAATCATGCAAAATTTTTGAAAAATGTTTTGAAATCATGAATGAATGATGCATGAAGTGCAAGTTTTGCAAAAAGATATTCACACATTTACACAAGATTTTTGCAAACTTTTGATTTTCAAAATATTTTGGAAAAATTTTGTACTATATACATAATTTTGATACAAAAATATTTACACAAGCTTTACACAAAAGGTTTTTGAAATCATTTTTACAAAAAATAATTTGTACACTAGCTATGTATGTGCAAATAAAAGAAGATTATGTACATGAATTTTTTTTTAATTTTTGTGGTTTTTAGCCATTTTTATTTATTAACACACTCACACAAAGTACGAGTTATGGCTAAAGTATATATGAAATATATAAACACCCCCTATACTTAGCTCGAACGATGTCCTCAGAGTCAAGAGCGATGGAGAAGACATAACTCGTGCTAGGTATAGGGAAGTGAAAAGAAAGGCTATACAAAAAGAAATGAAAAGTCAAGAGGGACTCAGGTCTTCCCCCTATACTTAGGATCAAGTAATCCTAAGTATAGCAGGCTGTATACTAAGGGAAAACCTGAGTGCAGAATGTACAGGGTCTACCCCCCCTATACTTAGGGTGAAATATCCCTAAGTATAGGCAACAAAAATAGGGGTAAACAGAAACAAAAGAAATACCCAAAAGGTCTCACATCCCCCCTATACTTAGGGTAAAGTGCACCCTAAGTATAACATAATCACAAGATGAAGGAAGGGATGTGGGACTAAAGAATGTAGTGATATGGACATCTGGATCTATACAAAGCGGAAGATCAGTGAGACTCAGGCGCGAGATGCATTAGATGTGAGTCAAAGACCACATCTCACGCAAAATGAATAGGGGCAAGATCAACGACCCGCGGCTCATGATCTAGAAATGGCTTGAGCCGCTGGCCGTTCACTCGAAAGGTACTCTCAGAAGACAACTCAGATATGTCGATGCTACCGTTGTCGTGTACCTTTCTAACCAGATAAGGTCCCTTCCATTTGCTCTGTAGCTTCCCTGGAAATAATCGTAGCCTCGCATCAAACAGCCATACTCTCTGTCCAATCTCAAAATGCTTGTGGCTGATATGAGAATCATGCCACTCCTTGACTTTCTCCTTATAATGTATGCTGCTTGAGAAAGCTGCATCTCTAAGCTCCTCCAGGGCAGCTAGCTCTGCCCTCCTCTGGTCTCCCATACCATCTGGATCCATCAAAATATCTGTAACTGCCCAAAGTGACTTGTGCTTCAGCTCAACAGGTAAATGGCATGGCTTGCCATACACGAGGCGAAAGGGAGATGTGCCCAAAGGTGTCTTGAAAGATGTCCTATATGCCCACAAGACCGAGTCCAAAAGCTGTGACCAATCCTTTCGGTCAGGGCGGACGACTTTCTGCAGAATAGTCTTGATCTCCCTATTCGACACCTCAGCTAGACCATTCGTCTGTGGATGGTAAGGTGTAGCAACACGATGGTCTATGCCGAACTCGCTAGCAAGTGCCTTCACCTGGTCGTTGATGAAGTGAGATCCCCCATCAGAAATCAGAACTCGTGGAACCCCGAACCGCGTGATGATATGCTTCCTCAAAAATCTGCAAACTGTCCTCGCATCAGCGGCTCGGGCGGGGATAGCCTCCACCCAACGACTCACATAATTTACGGCCAACAGAATGTACTCAAATCCCTGACTCTTAGGGAATGGACCCATGAAATCGATGCCCCATGCGTCAAAAACCTCACAGAAGTGAATGGGATGCATCGGCATCATATCACGCTGTCCACAAGTGCCCATCCTCTGACAGTCAGTACACCTCTTCACGAACTCATCGGAGTCCTTGAAGAGGGTAGGCCACCACAATTCGGATTGGAGCACTTTCTGTGCCGTTCTCCTCCCAGAATGATGTCCTCCTGCCTCAAGCTTGTGGCAGTAAGTGAGGACGCTATGGTGTTCCTCCTGAGGAATACACCGACGCCAGACGCTGTCCCCTCCTTCGTGGTAAAGGATGGGATCCTCCCAATGGTAGGACTTGGCCTTCGCGAGGAAGGTCTCAAGCCTCTGCCTGGGCCAATCTTGTGGGACTTTCCCAGCAACGAGAAAGTCCACAATATCGGCGTACCATGGGAGCGAGGCGATAGCAAGGATCGCCTCATCTGGGAAGGTATCTCTAATAGGGTCAATCTGCTCAGAATCCTCAGGCTGCTCTAGTCGGGAGAGATGATCCGCCACCACATTCTTGACTCCAGGCTTATCCTTGATCTCAATGTCGAACTCCTGGAGTAGAAGGATCCATCTAGTAAGTCTGGCCTTGGCATCCTTCTTTGCCATGAGGTACCTGATGGCGGTGTGATCTGTAAACAAAGTCACTCTAGATCCGATGATATACGATCTGAACTTATCCAGGGCAAACACTACAGCTAGCATCTCCTTCTCTGTAACCGTATAATTCCGCTGGGCGGAATCCAATGTGCGGCTAGCATAGTGTATGGCAAATGGAACTCCATCCCTCCTCTGTCCCAGCACTGCCCCTACGACAAAGTCGGAGGCGTCCGTCATGATCTCGAATGGGAGAGACTAATCAGGCGGCTGGAGGACAGGAGCCTCAATAACACACTGCTGGAGAGTCGCGAACGACGAAAGACACTTGTCATCGACAAGGAACTCGGTGTCTTTCATCAAGAGGTCAGTCAACGGTCGGGCAATCCTGCTGAAATCCTGAATAAATCTCCTATAAAATCCAACGTGCCCAGGAATGACCGTAGCTGCCTCAGATTGGACGGTGGTGCGAGTTTCCTAATGACATCAACCTTGGCCGGATCCACCTCCATGCCCCTGTTGGAGATGATATGGCCAAGCACCGTCCCTTGAGTCACCATGAAGTGACTCTTCTCCCAAGACAAAACCAAATGAAATTCAATACATCGCTGGAGTACCCGGTCTAGGCAGTCAAGACAGGAGTCGAATCCGTAGCCGTAGACCGAGAAATCATCCATGAAGACCTCCAAACACTCCCCTACCATGTCCGAGAAGATCGACAGCATGCACCTCTGAAAAGTAGCAGGGGCATTGCATAGCCCAAATGGCATGCGTCGAAAAGCATATGTGCCGAAGGGACAGGTAAAGGTGGTCTTCTCCTGATCCTCAGGAGCGATGGCCACTTGGTTGTAGCCCGAGTACCCATCCAGGAAGCAGTAATGGCTCTTCCCTGCCAGTCTCTCAATGATCTGGTCAATAAAAGGCAGGGGGAAATGGTCCTTCTTGGTGGCCTGGTTGAGTCTCCTGTAGTCAACGCAAACCCTCCAAGAGGTGGGTACTCGTGTAGCAATCTCCTCTCCCGACTCACTGATCACAGTTGTGATGCCCGTCTTCTTGGGCACCACATGCAAGGGGCTGACCCACTTGGAGTCGGAAATGGGATAAATAAAATCTGCACTCCACCATTTTGATATTTCCTTCATCACAACCTCTCTCAGGTTGGGGTTCAGTCGCCGCCGGAACTCACGCGACGGCTTCGCCCCCTCCTCGAGATAGATATGGTGGGAGCACACTGATGGACTAATCCCATGGAGATATGCTACGCTCCATCCGATCGCCTTGCGGTTCTTTTCAAGAACCCCCATCAAACGGGATTCCTGCTCTCCAGTCAACTCGGCGGAGATGATGACTGGGTACATCTCTGGCTCACCCGCAAGGAATCGATACTTCAGCGAAGTAGGGAGCGGCTTCAGCTCTGGAATGCTGGGTGCTGGCAAATCTGGCTGCGGAAGAAATTGAGTGAATGCTGCTAAGTCTGCCAAATCTGCCTGGGAGAAGTGAAGCGAACTCTCACAAACTGGATCGGGAGAAAGCTGCTCAACTGCACTGTCTCTGGTCTGCTCTGCATCTGCCTCCTCCTCATCTGTAGGCTCAGGTGGAATCAGGTCTGGCATCTGATCATCACAATCGGCCCAATCAGACTCTGAATCCGAGGGATCTGTATCAACCGCAGTGGCATCAGTACCACCGTAAAGCAAGGTGGCCTCAGCACCACCATCACTGGAATCCGTGTAGCGATCAAGGACTGGCTCTGCTGCCTCTATGGTATCCTGAACCAGGGCTGTGCTCTCCAGACTCTCCTCTGCTATCATCTCGGCATCAGCTGTATCTGAATATGAGAGGATGGTCTGTGCTGCCGGATCTGCCCAAGCTGCCTCATCATCTGTGATCACAAAATCACAGTCCTGGTGGATGTCTGGCTCTACGTCTGTCAGCTGCTCTGAATCTGTACTCGCATCTGAGCGGGCTCTCTCTAGCTCTGTAGTCCTCGACCGTCTCAATTTGTATACTCTCGCCCTCGACGCGAAAGTACACCTTCCCGCTATCATGATCAGTCACCGCCTTGGCTGTGGCCAAGAACGGACGACCAAGGATGATGGGGGTATCGGTCACTGAGTCAGGGATCTCCATGTCCAACATTACAAAGTCCACGGGGAATTTCAGGCCCTGAATCGTGATGATAACGTCTCGTAATAACCCCTTCGGCCTCTTGACAGATCGATCAGCGAACTAAAGGACTGTCCTGCTCTGTCGAAGAGTGCCCAACTCGAAGCGGTCGAGAAGGGCTGCCGGAAGAAGGTTGATCGACGATCCGCTATCTAGTAGAGTACGGTCGAACCTTTGCTCACTGATCTGGCATCTGACATACGAGGCCCCTGAATCTGGCCTCTTGGCTGGCAGTCGGTTCTGGATCGCAAAACACGTGGCTTTCGTCAGCACATGTATCTCTGAAGTGTGGTTCCTCCTCCTCCTCCTGACTGTGGTCCTGTCTCTCAAAGAACGCTGGAGCAGGGGGATGTGCTGCAAAGCCTCCTGGAGGGTCAGCTGGATGTGGAATCGATCGATCATGCTCTGGCTGAACTCCTCAAGCTCTCTCTTTTTTGGATTTTCTTTTTTCTTCCCCTTCCCTATCTGAATGGCTCTAGGGAAGGAGATCACCGGGTCCTTCGCAGATGAAGGACTAGGAAAAGGCCTAGACGGTTCAACGACCAGATCCACACATACATCATGCACCACAGTGGGACCAGAAGAAACTAAACCCTTTCCTTTATTCAAACCAAAGTTCTGAGATACATCAAGGCGAGGAAAGACAACATCTCTCTCAACACAAACACCGGTGGCCTCAGTACCACCACGGGCTGGCTCTGCTGCTGCTGCTGCTGGTAGACGTCTCGCGGCATCAGTACCGCGGGCTGGCTCGGCTAAACGGGTGGCATCAGTACCACCTCCTCGAACTGGTGGCATCCTCGAAGTGGCGGCCTCAGTACCGCCAGTGGGATCAGCATCCTTGGTGGCATCAGTGCCACCATCATCATCTGGAGCGGCCTCAGTACTGCTCTCCTCCTCCTCATGTGGCGCCTCTGAAGTATCATCGTGGTGAAGCTCAGATGAGGCGCCGCCGCCTGCTGGGGTCCTACCGCTCCTAAGTGTGACAAAATCAGCATCAAATAGATCCGAAGATGTATCAACAAATGGGTCACTAGGAGTGGCAAACTCAGTGTGTACTACCTGCTCAGATTTCCTCTTGAGGTTATTCGGGTTCGGCTCAATCTGGGCTGGAATGGCGGCCTTCCCTCTCACCAAGTCCCGCATCTCCTGGCGGAATTCGTCCATCTCCCGTCTGAATGTGGCATGCTGGTCCGTGAGGAGGCAGGCGATGTCATCCAAAGCAGGGCTCTCGTGGGAACCCGACGGGTAGCCTCTCTGGGGGTGAGGTTGCTGGTACTGCTGCTGGTGGTAAGAGGGGTATGAGGTAGGGTGCTGCTGCTGAACTGGGTGAGCCTGCTGGTGGTAGCCTCTCCTGGCGGAATTTTTATACTTTTTTACTGTTTTTGTGATTTTTTGTAATTTTTAGAATGTTTTTGGTATTTTTAATTATCAAAATAAAGAAAACAGTGGCAAAAATGCAAGGCTGAAACTTAAAATGGAGGAATAAAATAGCAAACAGTAACAAAAATTCTCCAAATTAATTTTCACTTAAAGATAATAAAACAAAGAAAATCGAGGAAAAGAAAACACTATTTTTGGAATTTTTATGAATTTTATAAATTTTTATGAAAGTTTTTAGAGTTTTGCAATTTTTAGGAGTTTGGTTTTGTATTTTTTAATGATTTTTGGCTGGGAGGTAAAACAAACTAAAAGACACAATATATATATTTTTTGGGATTTTTCTGAGTGTTTTTATATTTATTTGGTATTTTGTAATGCAAACAGTGCTGAAATTGCGTAATTTTGATTTTTTATAAATATAAAAATGCATTAATTACGAAAAATAAAAATATGTGATGAACTACTATGCAACAGAGACTTAATGTGATTTTTGGGGATTTTTTGGGATTTTCTAGATGTATGCAACAAATACGAGAAGCAAAAAGAAACTACATACGGCCAGGGGTGTTTTTGTAATTAGCAGAAACGTTAGGGGTCTCAGTGTGAATATTCCAGAAATTTACAACTAACACAAAAACTTCATGCACTAATTAGAAATAATACGAAATAGCGGGGGAACTCCTGCAAAAACACCAGAGGTCACGTGGTGTACACGCGACCTGGCGAGGACGAATCCGCAATAATCAAAAGTATGGAGGGCTTCAAGGCAAAATTCCAAGAGTTTATATACTGTAGCCTATTGTTTTAGTACTAACAGCGCATGAACAAAACACAGGAGGGGCCCCCTACAAAAACGCCACAGCCACGTGCTACGCACGCGCCTGGCGGGGGCCTCTACGCAATATAACAAACGCTAGGGAGCAATTACGCAATGTTCCAGATATTTTACACAGCGGACAAACGTTTTAATCTAAATCACCAAATCCAAAAATCGCCGGGGTTTATTTGCAAATTACCCAATCAATAGCGCGATCCAACGGCGATTCGGCTTCCACTTAAGCCACGTGGCGCTTCGGCAGAGCCCGATACCCCTTGGGCTCGGACGCCTGAGATTATAACGTGGGAGGGCTATCGGACGGTGGATTCCCCATAGGCGTGGATGGCTGCGATCAAAAGAGGGGGGCCAGATCAACGGCAGCTGTACGCGCCCCCCTCTCCTTCGTTCTTGCGCAGGTGCGCACAGGCGGAAGTGGCGCACGGACGGCTGGGCACGGCGGCGCGCGGCCTTCTCCTCCGGCGAACTCAAGGCTCCCTCCAGATGGTTCAGCGGCGGCGCCGGGTACCTGCAAAGAAAAAGAAGGAGACGACAGATGGTGCCCAGGGGCTAGGAAGAAGGGTGATGGTGGCGTGAGTGGCGAGAAATGGGGGCTCGCCGGAGCGGGTCCGGTGAACCTCGAAGGTTGACGTTAGAGGTTGCGGAATGCTAGATTAACGACGGGAACTGTCCTGCGACTATGCTAAGCATAAAGAAATGCATAAAAACGAAATAAAAACAACCTCAAAGGAGCAAAAGCACCTGAGATGGGACCTCGACGGCGGCTTCGCCGGAGGTGGTTGGAGCCGGCCAAATGACCAAGCCAAGGATCGCCGTGGACGGCTGGAGACCTGCCCGTCACTCAGATCTATCCGGAGCACATCCCAGGGGTCAGAAGCAAGGTCAAAAGGGGTTCCAGGGGCAAATGGAGAAAAGGGAGCTGTTTTGAAAGATGGTCGAGGCGCGACTTTCAACGAGGCGTATCTTGCGAATCTTGCATCCATTCCCCAATGTGATAGGTGGGCGTGGTAGCTGGATGATAGGTGATCAACTCTCGTGAAGACCTCGACCTCATTCGGTGAAAGGAGCGCTCCCCAAAAATCCGCGAAAATCAAGAAAAGTCATTCTGACAGGCAGCCCAGGTGTTGGGCAGAGAGTTGACCGAGGTCAACTCTCCTAGCCCCCTGGTTGGTCCACGTGGACCAACCAGGAAAAACCTGGGGAAAAAGACTTGTAAAATCAAATTAAAATAGAAAACGATTTTATTGATTTTTTATTATAAAATGAAAAATGTTTATTTTTTTATAAAGTATTTTATAGTGATTTTTATTTATTTTTAGGAAGTGTATTTTTACAAGTTTGCATTTATACCCTTATAGGTATCTATATCTATGTATTTAAGAATTCTATTTTTATTTAGGTATTTTTAATTTATTTTATTTTGGATTTTATTTTCTAAAATTATAAAATACTTTTATAGACACAAATATATTTTTATTTTAATTTTCTGATATATTTTATACACTTAATAAAATGAAAGTGTTATTTGTATAGGTTTAGCTTCATGTATTATACCTATATATTATAATATATACAAGTATTTTTATTTGTATTTTATTTATGTTTTTATTCTGATTTTAATGCACCTAATTATTATAAGTATTATTTACAACATTATAAAAATATAAAATTATAAAAATAATAAATAAATAATAAATTGAATATTTTAATGTGTACAAGTATACAATGAGGGTCCAAAACTCAACTTTCAAACCGTAGCTCCACCAAATGCAAAACCACCACCATTAATTAGATTATTTTCTTCTATATACAATTAAAGGTGAGTTTGATGCATTTGGAGTTTTCATTTGTGAGATACGGGTCTGGGAAGTTGGCATTCTGGAATTTTATTCAGACCATAACTTTTTATCTGTACATTATTTTTCTGTGAAATCAATTTTGTATTTTTCTTTATTTTATTATCTACAACTTTCATGTACAAAGTTTCTTTATTTGAAGTGTAAAAAGTGGAACCAAAAATAGGTCCCAAAATGAGTAAAGAATGAATAAAATGTATAGGTATTTTATCTGTGTTTTGGCCCTTATCTCCCCCTACTTTATTCCTTGTCGACCTATTCATCAAGATGCCTAGGTCTCGGGGTTTCGGGTCATAAAATATTTACAATATTTTATTCTTTTTCTTTTCTTTTCTTTATTCTATAATTTTGGCTTTAAAAACCGCATTTTATACAATATTTACACACATATACATGAATGCTAAAATGCCTATATTAAGCCTATTTACACGCATTTACTAGGGGTTTTAAGGCCAAAATGATAGAATAAAGATGATGAAACGTGGATTCATCATCCCCCTATACTTGCCTTTGCTAGTCCCTAGCAAACACTTATGCAATAAGTGCAGAAAAGAAAAACAAAGAAAAGAAAAAGAAGAAAGGTGGACTAAATTTAATTATCAAACTTGTCTTCACAAAATCAAAGTTTGGAGCTTAAGTCGGACCTTTGGAATTTTAGTGCGGGCGGAACCTTATTGAGAACCGTGTTTGAAATCCAACAGTCCTTGAGAATCCCAAAACTCTGTCCAAGTCTCCTTAATAGCCAGGTCAGAAATATCTCAACTCATACGCAAACTCTTACGACTATGAATCTGACTTGTACAGTGTAAGTGATGGTGGCTCTCCCCAACTAGAATGACAAAGAAACTGACTTCTCCAGTACGACAACCCAATGATTCCCCAATCCAGCAACTCCATCCTCGAGGAACGGGGTATTCCCTTCTAAGTTCAAGTGGCAACCAGCTCAAGAGGAGGGGGTGAAGAGAAGAATGGACGGTAGCCAGTGTAGCTACCTATCCTTGGATGCAAGACCAGTGTAGTCAAGTCATCCTGCTGCAGGCTCACATGATATGACTTTGGAACTCAAGCTTGCTTATTGACTTTACAACATATGTACATACTTTGCAGGCTTTTTATTTTTGTACATGTCTGAACCCTTTTTTTTTTTGAAATACTATTCACGGCAGCATTTACATAAGGAGTTTTTCCTCTTGAGCCAGTAGACTATCCCTCTTTTGAAGCTTTATCGCAACCCACAGCCTCCTGTCTTTAGACTTCCTAATCACTGGACGGGTTGGGGTGCACTTCCCTCCCTAGAGGAGGACAAGTGTTTCCACTTGTGTGCGTCTCATACCGGCAAATCCAATCCCCTCACCACTCCAACTGAGTTGAGCCATGTGAAAGGTGCAGGTGTCCAAGTTAGGTCATTATCAACAAGAGTCGTGCGTGTGCTCCGAAATACTCTACTTAGGCAGTCAAGAATCCATTGAACCAAGTCCCGTGATCTTCAAAGAATTAAGTCAACTAGACCTGAAGTACCTCAAACCCAGTTCCTATAAGGTTCCTGTTATTAGATAGATTTTAAGGTCCAATCAAGCTCCAATCTTCGGATTTTACTTAGACTTGTTCAACTATCAAACTCAATCCGAAAAATGCTCATGCTATGCAATGCAGAAAATATTTTTGTGATGCAATTTTCAAGGATTTTGAACTTTTTATGGATTTTTGAAAGCATGATCATGATGCATATGCAGATGCAATTTTTTTTGTATTTTTCAAAAAGATTTTTCAGATGTTTTTGGATTTTAGTTTTTGCAAATGTTTTTGGGCTTTTTGAAAACAAAAAGGTTTTGGCTGAAAAATAGGTTAAAATATGTACACGGGAGTGCTTCTTATATATACAAGAAGTGGATTTTAAAATTTACAAGGGTAAGTGATCAATTTTATACATATATATATATATAGTGGATTTTGGTGAGATGTAAGTATTCCTCAAACTTATTTGACACAAGCTTTTCACACAATTTTGAAAACTATAGTCCAAAATAATTTTTACAAACATTTTACACACATTTGAAAATCATTTTGCAAAAGGCTTTCAAACAGTATATATAGGTTTTTCAAATATTTTTGCAACCATTTTTCAAACCATTTGCAAATCATTTTTCAAACATTTTATTTCACACAAAGAAAAGAAGTTTTACAAAACACACATTTTTACAAAGGTTGAAAACATGTAACAAAATATTTTCAAAATAGTTTTCAATAGATGTTCACAAAGTTTTCAAACTATTTTTCAAACATTTTGCAAAAAACATTTTCACCTGATTTATTAATCAGTAACTACAAAAAGAATTTGAGGAATAACCACATCTTTTTATTAAAGATTTTTAATGAATTTTAAAGAATTATTAGCCATATTTATTAGGAAAAATATGAAAGTACGAGTTATGGCTAAAGTATATACGTAGTATATACAACCCCCCTATACTTAGCTTGAGCTATGTCCTCATAGATCAGAGAGAAAAGAGAAGACATAACTCGGACTGAGTATAGGAAAATCTAAAGAAGAATTAAATAAAGGAATGGATGAACAAACGAATGAGAAGTTGACCGTCCCCCCTATGCTTAGGATCAAATAATCCTAAGTATAGCAGACTGTACACAACGCAGGGAGGGTCAAGGGTGGGAATGAACAGATCGTACTCAGATTGTCTCCCCCTATACTTAGGGTAAAATATCCCTAAGTATAGACAAGAAGAGGAGACAATGGAGAGGATCGAGATGAATGAGAAAAACTCGGGGTGCCGACCCCCTATACTTAGGACAAAGTACGTCCTAAGTATAGAAAACTATCTACAAGGGCGGCACCTTTTTGATAGATGAAGAAGATAGAAGAGGAAAAGAAGAAAAGAAGAAAAGAAGAAAATAAATCAGAAGATGGAATAGATCATGGGGATGTACACACCACTCCCCCTATACTTAGGGTAGAAGAAGCCTTAAGTATAGGCAACAACAGGAGTGATGACACTGAACGACAAAAGAGCACTCGGCTCGTCCACCCCTCCTACACGTAGGACAAAGTGCATCCTAAGCGAGGCAAACACGAGAATGGATGGACGAGCAATACGGAAGAGACAGAGATGAACAAAGGAGAATGTACAACAGAGGTGGATATACAGATGGTCAAGAAGGTAGAAAGCGAACCTTCTTGCGGGACCGCGGAGGAATGGATCTGGTGTGATGCAGGTCGACATCGGGGTCCACAGTGGACGGAAGCCGATCAGGGTCGACAAAAAGTAAATCCTCAGGGGCCCTAGGGTGTGAAGGCACAGACTGGGTAGTGGAAGAAGTACGGCTCGGTCCGGCCTTGGGAGTCTCGCTGATATCAAAGTGGAATGGGACGAACTCATCATCATCGGACGTAGTGTACTCAGAGTCGTCCTGCGAGGAGTCATCCAGGTCAAAACCAAAAGGCACGAACTCATCGGTGGAAGTAGTCGAACTCTGTTCGTCCTCTATAATCTCAACCGGATCATCTTTCTCATCAAAAGGCCCGAATTTCTGAAGAAAAGCAACTAAATCAAATTCGGCCTTAGTCTCATCAGTATCTATGTGGACAGGAGCGGACTCATCAGTGGAAGTAATCAGAGCATGTCCGTCCTGTATAGTCTCTAAGTCTACCCTCCGCTTAATGGTATCGATCGTGTAAATCCCGCGGATGTCATCAACACAACGCCAAGTCCCAGAAGAAGGAACGTCGAGGTCCATGCTTTCCGAGGTTTCCTCAACCGGGAGAGATTCTCGGGTCTCAGTGGAATCCAATAGACAACAAAATTCTTTGATAGTATCATCAAGGTCATGGTCCTCGAGGTCAGACAAGATAGGTGTGGTCACAACAGGTGCAGGTCTATGGTCGGCAGTAGGTGCGGTGATCAACGCTTCGCTCTCATCAGCAGGACGGAAGCGGATCTCTCCTGATCCGTAATCAATAACGACCCTCGCAGAGGCGAGGAATGGTCGTCCCAGGATGATTGGAGAGTGCTCCCCTGTGGAGGTCTCCATGGGCAATACGACAAAATCAACATGATAACTCATGCCCTGAATCGATACGACGGCGTTTTCAAGGATACCCTTCGGCCTCTTTATTGATCCATCAGCAAACTGTACGATCATCCTGGTCTTCTTGAGAGGCCCTAGGTGAAGAGACTGTACCAGCGAGAAGGGTATGATACTGATCGATGCACCGCCATCTAGGAGAGTGTGATCACATGTGTGGTCAGAGATGGTGCAGCTAATGAAAGGTGTGGCAGTGTTCCTCTTCTTGGGAATGGGACGGTGTGTGATGGCATGGGCAGTGGCCATGGTCAAGATATGATGCTCAGATCTGCTCCTTCGCTTTCTCTTCTTGGGAAGAGGAGCAGATAAATCGGTCATGGCCTGCTGAAGTGGGGCACGGATAATCTCATGTATGGTGGCCACCACTTCGGGCTCAATCAGCATTTTTTTGAATTTTTGGACCTCCTCCATACAAGGGAGGAAGTCGGAATCATCATATACACGAGGCATGCCAAGAACAGTCTGTACAACGGCATCCTCGGGGTCAAAGGTGGGACCGGGTATGAATGTATGTGTGGACCAAGGATCTGGCAAGTGGTCGCTCTCCTCACATTCTGACTCGATCGTGTGTCTCCCGAAATCTTTTTGTGTTTTTAAATTTTTCTCATTTTTTTGTATTTTGGGCGATTGCAAGCTCTCATGATAATCCTCAAATGATTCCATATCCTCAAAGACTGGAGCAGCATTCTGGTTCATATTTAAACTAGTAAGATCAGTGATCCTCGAATTCATATGCTCCATCATCTGGTTTAAGGTCTCAAGTGTGGATATCATGAAAGGTGACTCCAAAATCTCAGGATCGGGTGAGTCGAATGTGGGCGGTGGGTGTGGACAAGAATCACATTCCGGATCAGGATACTCAAGGAAGAGCGGGTTGTCGAAATGTGTAGGCGATGGTGGTGGAAATGACTGGTGAAGGTCAAAGTCCGGATCCTGAAATAGTGGGTTGGTCGGATATGTACAAAAATCAGGAGCAAAGTCCTCCTGGAAAAAGTGAGGTGGACCGGCTGGAGTGAACGAGTGATCCGCAAAGTCCGGATAGAATACGCTCCAGTCGGCCATCTCGAAACAAAAGAAAATGATCGGGAGAGCACGATGGTCAAGTCAAGAGAAGTAAGAAGAAAGGCGCAAGTGCACATCGGCGATCTAGGACGCACACAAAACAATCACAAACAAAAATGAAAATAATACAAACCCCTCAAATCACCTACTCAACTCGGTAGAGACCGAGAATTCGGTCTTTTTATCTTGTCTGTTTTAGAGTTAGGTGAGAAGTCAAGAAGTTGCGCAAACACTTAGGGGCTCAATGGGATTTGGGCACTAATCCTTAGTGTGTGCGCGAGCAATGTAAAACGAAGACAATGAGGGGATTACTCGCCCCAATACAAGATATTTCTTTTTGATCGGTTTTAGGGTCAAGTAAAATTAGCAGTCCCAATTTTATTTGGTTTATCACTTTTTTTGGATTTTTAATAAGTAATGCACGAGCCTAACGAGGAGTCAATTCCTTTAAGATCCTAGGTTGGCAAAATCAGAGGTAGAGTCGGAAAAGCAATGCAAGCGTCAAATCAATGATGCATGCTAAAGAGAAATGCTCACCTTGCCTCCAGCACTCTACATGCAAGGATGCTCAGCAGAATTGAAACCTATCTATATGCAAATGCAAAAGCCGATGAAATCGCCCTAAGTTTCAGAAATTGCTATTAGCGGGAAGAACCACAAATTGACCGCCAATCCTCAACCCTAGAGTCCGTTCTAGGCTCACCCCTCCTCTGCTCAACAAATTGAGGGTAGGAGAAAGCGCTTTGAGGGGAGAGCTCGCGGCGCGATGGATTGAAGGTGATGATCAACTGTTTAAAATTTGACTAAGTCCAAACGAGACTATAGGTGCATGCAAAATATTAGGTGTTTGGTCTTAGTCTATCGCAAGCAATCCTAGAACTAGGGGCTCAATCACAAAAAATAAAGAAAATCGAAAATCGAAAAACAAAGTAAAAAGAAATGCGATGAAAACCGTCAAAACTGCGGTGAGCTCCCAAGTGAACAATCACTTGGAAATTAGGCTCGAATGTCCAAGTTCGGTGGTACCTGTATTATTACAAATATAAAGGTCTCTCTCTCACAACAAATTACAAAGATCAATGCAGGAAATAAATTCTACAACTAAAGGTGGAGCTCGGTCTTCAAAAATCTCTCCTTGTCTCCTCGGTGCTAAGCGGGCAGATGTCGGCTTCACGTGGGTGCGTAGGCGCCTAGGGTGGAGCGCCTCCCTCGATCCGCGGTTCCTCGCACAAAGTCAACAAAGGAGAAGGTTAGACAGCTCAAGAGATATATCAAAAATAAAGAAAATAAAATAGCAAAAAATAAAAGCCGCGAAATAGACAATCAATCACAAACACAAACAAGACCCGAACTACGCGCTGTTGCTCCCCGGCAACGGCGCCATTTGTTTAACCGGAAAAATAGAGGGTCGTACGGTCTCACAAGGCGAAACCGCAGTCGATGCGGTGACCGCTCGAAATCCCGATTCAAACAACAATTAACCCACAACAGATAAATCAAGCTATGAAAATAAATGTGCGGAGTTAAAATTTATTATAACTCTACAACAAGATGTGTATAGGTGCAAGTACTGTAGAGGTTGAACACAGGGAGCAGACAGGTAGATCGGGGCACAAGTGCTAAAAAATGTGTGTGTTGTGGTCAAGTGCCTATTATGTTATTTTTGTGGGTTTTTGAATTTTATATTTTTTATTTAATTTTTAATTTTATATTTTTGTATTTTGATTTTTTAATTTACTGATTTTGTATTTTCTTTTTATATTTTATATTTTTATATTTTCTTTTTCAATATTGGAAATTAAAGACAATGTAATAAAAGGGAAACTAAAGTATTTATAAAAATGGATAAAAATACTCAAAAATAAGGAAATAAAGTCTTTTTGGTCTTTTTATACTTTTTTACTGTTTTTGTGATTTTTGTGTAATTTTTAGAATGTTTTTGGTATTTTTAATTATCAAAATAAAGAAAACAGTGGCAAAAATGCAAGGCTGAAAACTTAAAATGGAGGAATAAAATAGCAAACAGTAACAAAAATTCTCCAAATTAATTTTCACTTAAAGATAATAAAACAAAGAAAATCGAGGAAAAGAAAACACTATTTTTGGAATTTTTATGAATTTTATAAATTTTTATGAAGGTTTTTAGAGTTTTGCAATTTTTAGGAGTTTGGTTTTGTATTTTTTAATGATTTTTGGCTGGGAGGTAAAACAAACTAAAAGACACAATATATATATTTTTTGGGATTTTTCTGGAGTGTTTTTATATTTTTTTGGTATTTTGCAATGCAAACAGTGCTGAAAATGCGTATTTTTGATTTTTTATAAATATAAAAATGCAATAATTACGAAAAATAAAAATATGGTGATGAACTACTATGCAACAGAGACTTAATGTGATTTTTGGGGATTTTTTGGATGTATGCAACAAATATGAGAAGCAAAAAGAAACTACATACGGCCAGGGGTGTTTTTGTAATTAGCAGAAACGTTAGGGGTCTCAGTGTGAATATTACAGAAAGTTACAACTAACACAAAAACTTCATGCACTAATTAGAAATAATACGAAATAGCGGGGGAACTCCTGCAAAAGCACCAGAGGTCACGTGGTGTACACGCGACCTGGCGAGGACGAATCCGCAATAATCAAAAGTATGGAGGGCTTCAAGGCAAAATTCCAAGAGTTTATATACTGTAGCCTATTGTTTTAGTACTAACAGCGCATGAACAAAACACAGGAGGGGCCCCCTGCAAAACGCCACAGCCACGTGCTACGCACGCGCCTGGCGGGGGCCTCTACGCAATATAACAAACGCTAGGGGGCAATTACGCAATGTTCCAGATATTTTACACAGCGGACAAACGTTTTAATCTAAATCACCAAATCCAAAAATCACCGGGGTTTATTTGCAAATTACCCAATCAATAGCGCGATCCAACGGCGATTCGGCTTCCACTTAAGCCACGTGGCGCTTCGGCAGAGCCCGATACCCCTTGGGCTCGGACGCCTGAGATTATAACGTGGGGGGGCTATCGGACGGTGGATTCCCCATAGGCGTGGATGGCTGCGATCAAAAGAGGGGGGCCAGATCAACGGCAGCTGTACGCGCCCCCCTCTCCTTCGTTCTTGCGCAGGTGCGCACAGGCGGAAGTGGCGCACGGACGGCTGGGCACGGCGGCGCGCGGCCTTCTCCTCCGGCGAACTCAAGGCTCCCTCCAGATGGTTCAGCGGCGGCGCCGGGTACCTGCAAAGAAAAAGAAGGAGACGACAGATGGTGCCCAGGGGCTAGGAAGAAGGGTGATGGTGGCGTGAGTGGCGAGAAATGGGGGCTCGCCGGAGCGGGTCCGGTGAACCTCGAAGGTTGACGTTAGAGGTTGCGGAATGCTAGATTAACGACGGGAACTGTCCTGCGACTACGCTAAGCATAAAGAAATGCATAAAAACGAAATAAAAACAACCTCAAAGGAGCAAAAGCACCTGAGATGGGACCTCGACGGCGGCTTCGCCGGAGGTGGTTGGAGCCGGCCAAATGACCACGCCAAGGATCGTCGTGGACGGCTGGAGACCTGCCTGTCACTCAGATCTATCCGGAGCACATCCCAGGGGTCAGAAGCAAGGTCAAAAGGGGTTCCAGGGGAAAATGGAGAAAAGGGAGTTGTTTTGAAAGATGGTCGAGGCGCGACTTTCAACGAGGCGTATCTTGCGAATCTTGCATCCATTCCCCAATGTGATAGGTGGGCGTGGTAGCTGGATGATAGGTGATCAACTCTCGTGAAGACCTCGACCTCATTCGGTGAAAGGAGCGCTCCCCAAAAATCCGCGAAAATCAAGAAAAGTCATTCTGACAGGCAGCCCAGGTGTTGGGCAGAGAGTTGACCGAGGTCAACTCTCCTAGCCCCCTGGTTGGTCCACGTGGACCAACCAGGAAAAACCTGGGGAAAAAGACTTGTAAAATCAAATTAAAATAGAAAACGATTTTATTGATTTTTTATTATAAAATGAAAAATGTTTATTTTTTATAAAGTATTTTATAGTGATTTTTATTTATTTTTAGGAAGTGTATTTTTACAAGTTTGCATTTATACCCTTATAGGTATCTATATCTATGTATTTAAGAATTCTATTTTTATTTAGGTATTTTTAATTTATTTTATTTTGGTTTTTATTTTCTAAAATTATAAAATACTTTTATAGACACAAATATATTTTTATTTTAATTTTCTGATATATTTTATACACTTAATAAAATGAAAGTGTTATTTGTATAGGTTTAGCTTCATGTATTATACCTATATATTATAATATATACAAGTATTTTTATTTGTATTTTATTTATGTTTTTATTCTGATTTTAATGCACCTAATTATTATAAGTATTATTTACAACATTATAAAAATATAAAATTATAAAAATAATAAATAAATAATAAATTGAATATTTTAATGTGTACAAGTATACAATGAGGGTCCAAAACTCAACTTTCAAACCGTAGCTCCACCAAATGCAAAACCACCACCATTAATTAGATTATTTTCTTCTATATACAATTAAAGGTGAGTTTGATGCATTTGGAGTTTTCATTTGTGAGATACGGGTCTGGGAAGTTGGCATTCTGGAATTTTATTCAGACCATAACTTTTTATCTGTACATTATTTTTCTGTGAAATCAATTTTGTATTTTTCTTTATTTTATTATCTACAACTTTCATGTACAAAGTTTCTTTATTTGAAGTGTAAAAAGTGGAACCAAAAATAGGTCCCAAAATGAGTAAAGAATGAATAAAATGTATATGTATTTTATCTGTGTTTTGGCCCTTATCTCCCCCTACTTTATTCCTTGTCGACCTATTCATCAAGATGCCTAGGTCTCGGGGTTTCGGGTCATAAAATATTTACAATATTTTATTCTTTTTCTTTTCTTTTCTTTATTCTATAATTTTGGCTTTAAAAACCGCATTTTATACAATATTTACACACATATACATGAATGCTAAAATGCCTATATTAAGCCTATTTACACGCATTTACTAGGGTTTTTAAGGCCAAAATGATAGAATAAAGATGATGAAATGTGGATTCATCAGTAGGTGGGATGCGGCTGCTGGTACGGCTCCGCCTGTACAAGATGAACCTGTCTAGGCTGCACAGGGGTGCTGGAGCGCTGTGACGAGCTGCTGCTGCTGCCGGAGTCGCCTCGCGACTGAAGACGGGGCTGAGGAGCCGTCTGTGCCTCCTGGAGACACATGAGCTGTGTCTTCATGTCGCTCAGAACCTGTGCCATCTGTTCCATCTGAGTGATGCTCTGGCACTGCTTCTTCTCAATCAGCTCCATGCGGTCCAACTTCTCGCTGATAATGCCCATGTCCGCAGCTGTCGACTCTGCCTGTGCTGCTGCGGCTGCGGACGAACTGGATGGACCTGCATCTACCCGTGCTATCCGCTGGTACTGCACGGGTCCTGGCTGCTGTGGATGGGGTCTCTGAGTATACAACCTGGTCTGGGACATCACCATGTAGTTTTCGGCCATCTCCTCGTAGATGGCCCAGACCTGGTCGTGGTCCTTAGCAAAGTAGGACCCGCCGCAAGAAGCGTTCACCAGACCCTGAAGCTCTGGCGTCAACCCGCTGAAAAAGCTCTGAACTAAGTTCGGCTTGGAGATGTCGTGGTGCGGGCATCGGTCTAGGAGCTCTCGGAACCTCTCCCATGCCTCGTGAAACTGCTCGTTGGGGAACATGGAGAAGTTGCTGATCAAGGCCCTCGCTGCATTCGTCCGCCCGAGTGGATAGTACTTGTTCAAGTACTCGGTGCGGAGCTGCTCCCAGGTGTATACAAACCTCCCAAGATGCTTCAGCCAGGTGGCTGCTCTATCTGCCAGTGAAAAAGGGAAGGCTATCATCCGGATCGTGTCCTGGTGTTGAACTCGGAAATCGCAGAGATCGTGTTGACTCACAAGGCGAATCAACAGTCGTTGATTTGACCTCCAACGAAATCCGAGATTCAAACAACAATTAACCCACGACAAATAGATCAAGCAATGAAAGTAAATGTGCGGAGTTAAAATTTATTATAACTCTACAACAAGATGTGTATAGTGCAAGTATGTGTAGAGGTCGAACACAGGGAGCAGACAGGTAGAACGGGGCAAAAATTGCACAAAAGTGTACTTGTGTGTGAATGCGGCCAAGTGTCTACTATGCTATTTTTTTTGTGGGTTTGTAATTTTATATTTTTTATTTAATTTTTAATTTTATAATTTTGTATTTTGATTTTTGATTTTCTGATTTTTATATTCTTTTTATATTTTATATATTTTTTATTTTCTTTTTCAATATTGGAATATAAAAGTAATGTAATAAAAGGCAAGCTACAGTATTTATAAAAATAGATAAAAATACTCAAAAATAAGCAAATAAAGTCTTTTTGGTCTTTTTATACTTTTTTACTGTTTTTGTGATTTTTGGGTAATTTTGAGAATGTTTTTGGTATTTTTAATTGTCAAAATAAAGAAAACAATGAATAAAACACAAGGCTGAAACTAAAATGGAGAAATAAAATAGCAAACAGTAACAAAAATTCTCCAAATTAATTTTCTCTTAAAGATGATAAAACAAAGAAAATGCAGGAAAAGAAAACACTATTTTTGGATTTTTTATGAATTTTATAAATTTTTATGAAGGTTTTTAGAGTTTTGCAATTTTTAGGAGTTTGGTTTTGTATTTTTTAATGATTTTTGGCTGGGAGTTAAAACAAACTAAAAGTCACAAAATATATTTTTTTGGGATTTTTCTGAGGAGTTTTTATATTTTTTAGGTATTTTCTAAGCTAGACAGTGCTCAAAATGACTATTTTTGATTTTTAATAAATATTAAAATGCAATAATTATGGAAAATAAAAATATGACGTTAATCTATGATGCAACAGGGACCTAAATTAATTTTTGTGGATTTTTTAGGGTTTTCTAGGCACATGCAAAAAATACAAGCAACATAAAGAGAAATCATGCATGCAAGGGCATTTGCGCAATTAACAGGAAATGCGGGGGTCTCCACGCAAATATTCCAGAAACTAAATAACTAAATGAAAATCTTAGCAGACTGAATATTAATATTAAAAACGACGAGGCTATCCCCGCAAAAATGCCAAGGCGCACGTGGCTTGCACGCGCGCCTGGCAGGGGTCTCTTCGCAATAAAACAAATTTCCACGGACTGTTGTACAAAATTTGCAAAATCTTTTAACAGCAGATGAAAGAGTTGGTAATAATCGCGAAATACAAAATTTGCGGGGGTTATGATGGCAAAATACCCCCGCTAGGCGCTGATCCGACGGCGGGCGCAAGCTTTACTTATACACGTGTCACGTTCGGGGGCCGCGATACCCCTTGGATTCGACGGCCCTGATTAAACGTTCGGCGGGCGATCAACGGCTGGAGGGCAGCAAAATCCGACGACGCCTGTACCTCGGCAAGAACGCCGAGCAGATCGACGGCCAGAAGACTCGATGGAAGAACTGCGGAGGAGCAGGCTCCAGGCGAGCTTTGTTTGACGTTGTTCTCCTCTTCGCCGGCCTAAGTCCCCCCGCTGAGGGGCTCCTGACGCTGCTGCGGTTCCGGCGAGGCTTCCAGGTGGTTCTAAATGGTCCAAGGGACGCTGAGCGAGTCCCCTGGAGCTAGTGCGTCTCCAGCCACCTGGGCGTGGACCGAGGCTCAGATGCCTCCTTCCCTTCCTGCAAAAAAAAACAAATGGACGGCAGATACCTCGCAACAGGAAAGGGGCTTTTATTGGCAAAGAAAAACGGCGTGGGATGATGAAGATATCCACCGGAGCCCAAGAGCTCCGGCGAAGTGTTTGATTGCGAAGTTGGGATGAAGAAATCGATTAACCACAAACTAACAGCACTAGACTATTTCTAGGACTAACAGCTACCTAAACTACAAGAAAAATGAACGAAAAACAGTGGGAAACGACCTCTAGCAGTGGCGAAACTGCGAGATTGAAACCTCACGGCCACATGGCCGGAGATGGGGGTGGAAGCTCCTCCCGGCCCTCGCCTTGCCTTGCGCGAAGGAGCTGGAGATCCCCCTGTCACAGGGATCGATCCAGAGCTCCAAAGCAAGTGCTCAACTTGGGTCAAAAAGGGTTCAAAGGTTGGAGGGAGTTTTGGGTGGTCTTTTGAAAGATGGCTCTGGAGCGACTTTCGAGGAGGCGTCACGGGTGTTCCTTCGATCCAATCCCCGAGATGATGCATGGGCGAGCTAGGTGGATCAGAGGTCTACAAATTTCGTGAAGACCGCGACCCCATTTGGTGAAAGGATCGCCCTCCAAAAAGCCGCGAAGTCGAGGAAAAAGTCAGCCTGACAACAACAGGCAATGGGTCAGAGAGTTGACCCAGGTCAACTCTCCAGCCCTCCTGGTTGGTCCACGTGGACCAACCAGGAAAAAGCCTGGAAAAAATGATTCTAAAATCATTTAAAAATAGTAAACGATTTTATTAATTTTTGATTATAAAATAAAAAATGTTTATTATTTTATAAATTATTTTATTATGATTTTTATTTATTTTTATGAGATGTATTTTTACAAGTTTGCATTTATACCCCTATAGGTATCTATATCTATGTATTTAAGTGTTCTATTTTTATTTAGGTATTTTTAATTTATTATTTTTATTTATGATTTTATAAAATTATAAAATACTTTTATGTATACAAATATATTTTTATTTTATTTTTCTGATATGTTTTGTATAATTAATAAAATACAAGTATGTTTTGTATAGGTATAAATATAGGTAATGTACCTATGTATTTAATATATACAAGTATTTTTATTTGTATTTTAATTATGTTTTTATTCTTCTTTTAATGTACATAATTATTATAAGTAATATTTACAACATTATAAAAATATAAAAATGAATAAATAATTAATAAAGAATAAATTGAATATTTTAATCAGTATAGCTATACAATGAGGGTCCAAAACTCAACTTTCAAACCGTAGCTCCGCCAAATGCGAAACCACCACCATTAATTAGATTATTTTCTTCTATATACAATTAAAGGTGAGTACGCTGCATTTGGAGTTTTTATTTGTGAGATACGGGTCTGGGAAGTTGGCATTCTGGATTTTTATTCAGACCATAACTTTTTATCTGTGCATTATTTTTCTGTGAAATCAATTTTGTATTTTTCTTTATTTAATTATCTACAACTTTCATGTACAAAGTTTCTTTATTTGATGTATAAAAAGTGGAACCAAAAATAGGTCCCAAAATGAATAAAGAATGAATAAAATGTATAGGTATTTTATCTGTATTTTGGCCCTTATCTCCCCCTCCTTTATTCCTTGCCGACCTATTCATCAAGATGCCTAGGTCTCGGGGTTTCGGGTCATAAAATATTTACAATATTTTATTATTTTTCTTTTCTTTTCTTTATTCTATAATTTTGGCTTTAAAAACCGCAATTTATACAACATTTACACATATATGCATGAATGCTAAAATGCCTATATTAAGCCTATTTACACGCATTTACTAGGGTTTTTAAGGCCAAAATGATAGAATAAAGATGATGAAACATGGATTCATCACCTGGTCCACGTGGCGGTCGTGGACAGTGCTGCAGATCATAAGGAACTCCTGGATGTGGAGGTGGGGCTCCTCAGTGGCAAGTCCGTGGAAACGGCGTAGTAACTGCAAGGTGTTCGGGGGGAACTTGAAGTCCCCCACGATCGCTGGCACTACTACCCAATGATGCATGAGTGTCGATCCGGGGTTGTGCAACTCCCGCATCGGTCGTGGTGGTCCTCCTACCGCGGCCTCCCGCATCGACTGGTTCCCTCCGATGGTGGCGAGGAGCTCTAGAGAGCTCCGGCGGCACTGGCGGAGGAGGAGCTGCTGCTCCAAAGAGTCGAAGCCCTCAGATGGGCTCCTCTGGACCTGAAAAGCACGGCAACAGACTCGCGGGTCGAGGGCAAATTGCCTCGACCCTGTAAGCAGGGGTGAAGGTGGTCGGTGCGGCGGGGCGTGCGAGCTCCGACAGAGCGACGACGATGGAACTCGATACCCAGTTCCTTGGCGAACTGGGGTAAATACATGGGCGGAGAAGGTGCGTGAGGGAACGACGGAGATGATGAGCTATTCCGATGATCAGGACGAAGGCGAGGGTGGTCGGAATTAAAGCTCGACGGTGACGGAGCGATTTGGGGGAAAATAAAAATTCGGGAAATAGGGAAAGAGAAGGGGCTACCTACTGGATGCTGTCGACTGTGGAGGAGCTGGGCGTGCTCCAGGTCCTTGCCTCGAGGACCGTCGGTGTCCGAGGCTCGAGTGTCACCTCCAGGCAGCACACGGTGGCGCAACGTCGCCGGATCGATGGTCTACTTGCTCTCTCCTCGTTGCAACACCACTGGAAGCGAGCTGTCACTCTTGTGGAGGCGATGGAGGTCCTTGGGTGGAGAACGGATGAGCCAAAGATGAGTGAAATGGAGGCGGAGCTCGGCCTATATGCGAGTGCAGGTCCGAGAAGAAAGGATCGGGCAGGGTTCCACGAAGCGCGGATCCCCACGCGGATGATCGGGCGAGGATCTCGGATGCACAAGGAAGAAGAAGAGCCCGGGGTTTGCGGATTTGGTGGTCGGGTCATGACGCAAAAATTCGGCGAAATCGGGTCGGGAGTCATGGACCCGTGGGAAGTGGTCCAAGGGGGGGAGTTGACCGGGGGTCAACGTCCCCCATGGACCAATCAGGATCAACCATGTGGAAAAGATTTGAAAATTCGAAAAGAAATAATAAATGGCCGAATTATTAAAAACTCAAAACATGAAAAATATTTGTTTTAATTTTTTCTATTTTTATTGTGATTTTTAATTATTTTTTTGAAATAAAAGTAGGGTTGTACACTATTGTGCTATACATAGGTATTTACACAATATGGCTTTTTAATTTTTGATTTTTAATTAGTTATTTTTATGCATTTTTATTCCCCTTTTATATTTTATTTATTTATAGCATAAAATTAGGAATAAAGAGATATTTTTATTTTATTTTTATTATTTATATACAAGGGGTAAATAATTAGATATATACATATATATACATGGTATATGTATAATGTTCTTTTTTATTTTTAATTTTGTTCTTTTTATTTTATTTTTGTTTTTATGGTTTTTATTTTATTTATTTATACAATAAAATAAGGAATATATACAAATTTCTAGGGATTTTAATTAATTTATTTATAAGGCTAAATAAATAGATAGGTGTTCTATGTACAAGGTGAATACATACAAGTGAATATTTTTATTTTCTTTTTAATTTTTCTATTTTTATTTGGATTTTATATTTACAAATATATACAAGCCAATTTTATTCTATTTTTGGAGGAAAATATTTTTGTCATATTTACAGGTATATCTCTACACATGATCTCCCTATCTCTCTCTACTTTGGCTTTTATGCGGTCAGGCCCATGCTGAGCCCTCCCTTGGGATTAGGTTGCTCAATATTTATTCTAAATATTTCCCTCCTTTTCTTTTTATTCTTTATTATTTTATTTTTGCACAAAAACATGCTAATTATTAGTTTTTACACTATGCATGCTTTTTGGTAATTATTTGTATTTACAAACATGTACATGCATTTGCAAAGGTTTTTGTAGCTAAAATATAAGAATAAAGAGTGATGAATGAGTATTCATCAGTATGCTCTGGACGAGGTTTGCGCGGCTTCTCCTTCAGCCATTTCTTCGAAGACGTTCCATACCACGTCCTCGTCCTTGTTGAAATGCGAACCGCCGCAAGCGGCATCTACAAGCTTTTGGCTCTCGAGTGATAGCCCACCAAAGAAGTGCTGCACGAGACTAGTCTTTGGAATGTCATGGTGGGGACACTTTTCTTGGAGATCCTTGAATCTCTCCCACGCTTCATGGATGGTCTCGTGGGGTTGCTGGCAGAAACTGGAGATCTGGGCGCGCATCTGATTCAATCGCCCGAGAGGATAGAATTTATGGAGAAATGCAGACTTCAGCTCCTCCCAGGTCGTGACGACCTTCCCAAAATGGTCAACCCAATAGAGGGCCTTGTCTTGAAGGTTGAAGGGAAATATGGTCATCTTGACTACCCCCAGAGGAATTCCAGGGTAGTGAGCAGTGACACAAACGCGGCCAAACTTCTTGAGAAAAATATACGGTTCCTCAGTGGTGTTCCCGTGGAATGTGGGAAGTAGCGACAGAAACTGCGGCTTCAGCTCGAAGTGGGCATGCATGCATGGAACCTGAATCCACTCAGTGATGCGTCCCGCTCCTAGGTTGTATGTTTCCTTGAGTGTAGGCTTTGGCTGCGGTGGATCTACTTCTACTGCTTCAAATTCGGGTCCTCCCACTGAGAACTCATCTCTAACTTCATGAAAATTAGGATCATAGTTCGGATCATCCTCTTGTCGGTCGTCTCTTGCGTCGGCCCTCCTCCTCAGATCGTTCAGCATATCTTGGAAGGCGGTCTGGGCCAGGGCTTGGTTAGTCAACTGCTGCTGGATGGCTTGAATGGACGCCAGCAGCTGACTGTTAACCTCGTTCTGCGTGGTGTACTGCGCTTCCCCCAGATTGACTTCAGGTTCAGGTGGGGGCTGTGGTCCTTTTCCTCTTCCTCCTGCCATCTCGGATTCTACTTGGTTTGCTGGCTCGGGATCTGGCTCAAAGTCTGCACATGGTAGAATGCCCTGATCAGTCTGAATTGCAGCATCAGATAGAGAGATGTGGTCTGTGTCAAGGTCAACACGGAATTTTGTTAGGGACGGCGATGTGTAAGGAGTGAAATCAATTGCCATCCAAAACGGACAGACTTCGGGACGAGAGTGGTCCCGGTTTATTGAAGAAGACAGGGAGTCTGGAGATCGGTTCACGGGATCTAAACCGGGTTCTCGGGAATCGCCCTGAATTATTGGAGAGGGAGAGCGAATGGATCTGATGTGGGTGCCGACGGAGTCTCGACTAAACTGCCCATTCGTCGCCATCTCGGAGATCAAGAGGAAGATCGCTGTGGATGAAAGATACGGGGGTAAACAAGAAACAAATGGAGTGTAAAACAGTAGAAGTCTCTCAATGAGCAAGGGTCAACTGGAAGGAGACAAAATTAGTGCAAAGGCGCGATATTTTTGATCTTGACCTAAATGCAACAAGCAATCAAACACAAAACAAGGGGATTCACCAACTCAACGCGTGAAGCCGTGAAGGTTCAGCTTTTATCTTTGTAATTTTTATCTTGAATTCAGGAAGTTATCTTTCAACGAGTCCTTAGAGCGCTACGCCTATAGGAGCGAGAGTACTGCCGGAAAAGTATCCCCTTACTTGTCCTCCTCCTGTGTAACCTGTAGCTTGCGCTTTTTGAGGTCCTTGTAACCCTTCCTGGATCCCTACTAAGCCAAAGAAAAGAGGGAGGAAGCCGATAGGCGAAACCGATACTTCGGATCTCGCTCGCAACGGAATCACCCGTGAGCGTGCAAGATCCTACTCGGACCAGACAGTGAGACAGACACACCCGTGAAGGCGTGGCCTATGCTCGGTACTTCGGACAAGGTCGATGCTCACACAATAGTGAGTCACCAATGGCGACAAAGCCCTACTCGCCTACGTACGATAGTAGTGCCAATACTTCGGAAATCCAGGCGATACACAAGGCAGCCACAAGCTGGGATTTGGGCTCTAATCCTTACGAAGCACTCAACTCACTTGGAAGGAGACCTTCCCATGCAACCTGAATACAAATGAGGGTGTTGCTCTCCCCAATCAATGAGTCCAATTACCAATTTTATTTTTGGTCAAGGTTTTCTTAGCAGTCCCTTTTTTTAATTTTTTTGGTGTTATCGCTTCTTTTGAATGGATTCAAACAAGTGCTTGAAAAGCGAGAAAACGAGAGCCGCTAAATAGCGGTCTGACAAGTCAGACTCACTGTCGCTGATGCGACTGCTCAGACTTCCTCGGTCTTCAACAATTAACCCACACAATCAATCAGAAAATGAATAGCAAGGATTAAAATTTATTATACCCTACTAAAGATGTACAATGGCAAGCAAGTAGGGGTCGAACTCAAGAAGCAAAGGAGTAGAGCATAGATAAGAATCCAATCCTAGGTCTAATAAGCAACTCAGCCAATCTAGAATTTTTGTGGGTTTTGATTTTATATTTTTATTTTATTTTTTTTAATTTTATATTTTTGTATTTTGATTTTTAATTTGCTGATTTTGTATTTTCTTTTTATATTTTATATTTTTTTATTTTCTTTTTCAATAATAGGATATATATGCAATGTAATGAAAGGCAAGCTAGAGTATTTATAAAAATAGATAAAAATACTCAAAAATAAGCAAATAAAGTCTTTTTGGTCTTTTTATACTTTTTTACTGTTTTTGTGATTTTTGGGTAATTTTTAGAATGTTTTTGGTATTTTTAATTAACAAAATAAAGCAAACAGTGACAAAAATGCAAGGCTGAAACTTAAAATGGAGAAATAAAATAGCAAACAGTAACAAAAATTCTCCAAATTAATTTTCACTTAAAGATAACAAAACCAAGAAAATTTAGGAAAAGAAAACACTATTTTTGGATTTTTAATGGATTTTATAAATTTTTATGAAGGTTTTTAGAGTTTTGTAATTTTTAGGAGTTTGGCTTTATATTTTTTAATGATTTTTGGTCTGGAGCTAAGACAAATTAAAAGACACAAAATATAATTTTTGGTGATTTTTCTGAGGAAGTTTTATATTTTTTTGGGATTTTATAGTCTGGACAGTGCTAAAAAAGGCATGTTTTTTATTTTTAATAAATATAAAAATGCAATAATTATGGAAAATAAAAATAGGCCGTTAAACTACACTACAGCCGGAACTTAAGTTCAAATTTTTAGAAGTTTTGGAATTGAAATGATACCCCAAATAATTACTACAAGCAAGCAAAAAAATAAAAGGCCTGGCAGGGTGTTTACGCAAATAGTCAGGATTCCAAGGGCTTAGGCGTAAATTTCCCACAAAGTAAATAGCTGAATTAAAATTTGCTGGACTAAGTTCAAGTGCGCAAAATGTCAAGGCTATGCTTGCAAAAATCCAAGGCCCACGTGCATAGGCATGCGCGCATGGGAGGGGGCAACTTGCTATTATCAAAAATATCCAGGGCCAAGATGCAATATCGCCACAAAATAATACTCTTGAAATGAAATGTGCAATAATGAGTAGCAATGCGTGAACCCGCAAGGTCTTCCCCGCAAAATCCCCAGGGGGCGCGTGCTTGAGCACATGCGCCTGGGGAGGACTGCTCTGAGGTTCAAAAGAGTTCAAGGGACCTTACAATAATTATTACAAAAATATAACTCCTCAACCAAGAGTTTATATGCTAGATGTTGAATACCAAAAACGTGTGGGAAGAGATGGCAAAATACCCACACACAGGCGCATCCAACGGCGGTGCGGAAATCACTTGGACACGTGTCGCGTCTGCAACGGCTGATACCCCTTCGTGTCCCACGGCCACGATTAGAGCGCTGACAATGATCGAACGGCCAAAACTCGCGGCTGATCTCACGGCTGCTATTGGATCTGGAGGGGGAACCCGATCTGACGGATTCGAAGGGGCCAGCAAGAACAATGAAGAACTCGAGGGCGGCAAGTTTTAATCGGCCGCCGCTCGAGCTCCCCAGCACCTGCGACGTCTCCGACCCGTCGAGAAGGTTCCCCCGGCTGCCCCCCGGCGAATGATGCCTTCAGCGGGTGCGGCGGAGCAGCAGCAACGGCCGGCGTACTCGGAGCAGCGCCGAGCTCCAGGTGCTCCCGGTCCAAGCAAATCTCGACCCCTGGAGGGGGTCCTTGAAGACCTGGGACCTGCAAAACAAAGGGGGTGAAAACGTTGAGGGCAAAATGCCCCAACGTCGCAGAGTATTTCGCACAGGAGAAGAGCTAGATGGAAATGTGGAAATGGCCGGCGAACTCGATGCCGGCCGCGGGAAGCGAGGTATTAGGACGGATGCTGATCGAAGATCTCGAAAGGGGACAGGTGACTTTAGCTTCTTAACACTAGAGCTTCAAAGAGCAAGGAAGAAAAGAGGGAAAGAGAGGCCCCACCCGTGCGCGCACGAGGTGTCCTCCGGCGAGGACTCCGGCGAGGGGATCTAGCTCAATTCGACACCGATTCGCCCAGCTGAGACGCCCCCCGCACTCCTGCTGTCACCAAGAATCCAGACGAGGGTCTAGGGCAGGGATTTGATGGTGGAAGAGTGATCAAAAAGTCAAGGGAAGTCGGGGGGTCGGTTTTTAACCATGGTCGAGTGGCGACTTTCGAGGGCCGGTCACGGGCGAACCTTGAAGATCTAATGAGATCTAAAAGGTCGGCGGGAATCACGGATGTATAGGGTACAATTTTCATGAAGGAAGCGGGGTCAAAGGGTGGACGGTGTGGCTTCCAAAAATTCATGAAGATGGGTCGCAACCCATCCCTGACACAGCCACAGGGGGGGTCAGACAGTTGACCAGAGGTCAACTGTCAGACCAACCTGGTTGGTCCACGTGGACCAACCAGGGAAAAACCCTTGTAAAATTAATAAAAAATACCAAATGGCATTATTTTAATTAGGTTATAAAATAAAAAGTTCTTGTAATTTTATAAATTATTTTATTCTGATTTTTAATTAATTTTTCAAGGTCTATTTTTACAAATTTGCATCTATACCCTTTATAGTATATATAACTATATGTATTTAAGTATTCTATTTTTATTTAGGTATTTTTAATATTATTATTTTTGTTTATTATTTTATATAATTAAAACATACTTTTATACATGTAAATCTATTTTTATTTTATTTTATTGATGTGTTTTGTATAATTAATAAAATATAAGTATAGTTTATACAGGTATGTGTATAAGTAGAATACCTATGTTTTGAGTATACAAGTATTTTATTTTTATTTTTATTTAGGTTTTTATTCTAATTTTAATATTCACAATTATTATAAGTAATATTTACAACATTATAAAAATATAAAATTGTAAAAATAATAAATAAATAATAAATTGAATATTTTAATATGTACAAGTATACAATGAGGGTCCAAAACTCAACTTTCAAACCGTAGCTCCGCCAAATGCGAAACCACCGCCATTAATTAGCTTATTTTCTTCTATATACAATTAAAGGTGAGTATGCTGCATTTGGAGTTTCTGTTTGTGAGATACGGGTCTGGGAAGTTGGCATTCTGGAATTTTATTCAGACCATAACTTTTTATCTGTACATTATTTTTCTGTGAAATCAATTTTGTATTTTTATTTATAAATTTATCTACAACTTTCATGTACAAAGTTTCTTTATTTGATGTATAAAAAGTGGAACCAAAAATAGGTCCCAAAATGAATAAAGAATGAATAGAATGTACAGGTATTTTATCTGTATTTTGGCCCTTATCTCCCCCTACTTTATTCCTTGTCGACCGAGTCATCGAGATGCCTAGGTCTCGGGGTTTCGAGTCATAAAATATTTACAATATTTTATTCTTTTTCTTTTCTTTTCTTTATTCTATAATTTTGGCTTTAAAAACCGCATTTTATACAATATTTACATACATATACATGAATGATAAAATGCATGAATTATGCCTATTTACACGCATTTACTAGGGTTTTTAAGGCCAAAATGATAGAATAAAGATGATGAAACGTGGATTCATCATCCCCCTATACTTGTCTTTGCTAGTCCCTAGCAAACACTTATGCAATAAGTGCAGAAAAAGAAAAATAAAGAAAAGAAAAAGAAGAAAGATGGGTTTTATTTGATCATCAAACTTGTCTTCACAAAATCAAAGTTTGGAGCTTAAGTCGGACCTGTGGAGATTTAGTGTGGGAGGAACCTTAATGAGAACTGAATTTGAAGTCCAACAGTCCCTGAGAATCCCAAAACTCTGCTCAAGTCTTCTCAATAGCCAGGTCAGAAATACTTCAACTCATACGCAAACTCTTATGACTATGAATCTGACTTGTACAATGTAAGTGATGGTGGCTCTCCCCAACTAGAATGACAAAGAAACTGAATTCTCCAGTACGACAACCCAATGATTCCCCAATCCAGCAACTCCATCCTCGAGGAGCGAGGTATTCCCTTCTAAGTTCAAGTGGCAACCAGCTCATGAGGAGGGGGTGAAGAGAAGAATGAACGGTAGCCAGTGTAGCTACCTATCCCGGGATGCAAGACCAGTGTAGTCAAGTCATCCTGCTGCAGGCTCACATAATATGACTTTGGAACTCAAGCTTGCTTATTGACTTTACAACATATGTACATACTTTGCAGGCTTTTTATTTTTGTACATGCCTGAACCCTTTTTTTTTTTGAAATACTATTCACAGCAGCATTTACATAAGGAGTTTTTCCTCTTGAGCCAGTAGACTATCCCTCTTTTGAAGCTTTATCGCAACCCACAGCCTCCTGTCTTTAGACTTCCTAATCACTGGACGGGTTGGGGTGCACTTCCCTCCCTAGAGGAGGACAAGTGTTTCCACTTGTGTGCGTCTCATACCGGCAAATCCAATCCCCTCACCACTCCAACTGAGTTGAGCCATGTGAAAGGTGCAGGTGTCCAAGTTAGGTCATTATCAACAAGAATCGTGCGTGTGCTCCGAAATACTCTACTTAGGCAGTCAAGAATCCATTGAACCAAGTCCCGTGATCCTCAAAGAATTAAGTCAACTAGACCTGAAGTGCTTCAAACCCAGTTCCTATAAGGTTCCTGTTATTAGGTAGATTTTAAGGTCCAATCAAGCTCCAATCTCCGGATTTTACTTAGACTTGTTCAACTATCAAACTCAATCCGAAAAATGCTCATGCTATGCAAATGATATGCAGAATGCAGAAAATATTTTTTTGATGCAATTTTCAAAGATTTTGAACTTTTTATGGGTTTTTGAAAATATGATGCATGCATATGCAGATGCATTTTTTTGTATTTTTCAAAAAGATTTTTCAAATGTTTTTGGATTTTAATTTTGCAAATGTTTTTGGGGAATTTTGAAAACAAAAAGATTTTGGCTGAAAGCTAGGTAAAAATATGTACACGGGAGTGCTTCTTATTTATACAAGAAGTGAATTTTAGAATTTACAAGGGTAAGTGATCAATTTTATACATATAGATATATATACATATAGTGAATTTTGGTGTGATGTCATTATTCCTCAAACTTATTTGACACAAGCTTTTCACAATTTTTGAAAACTATAGTCCAAAATAATTTTTACAAACATTTTTGCAATCCTTTACACACATTTGAAAACATTTTGCAAAGGCTTTCAAAACAGTATATAGGTTTTTCAAATCATTTTTGCAACCATTTTTCAAATCATTTGCAAATCATTTTTCAAACCTTTTATTTCACACAAAGAAAATAAATTTTTACAAACCACACAATTTCACACAGGTTGAAAACATGTAACAAAATATTTTCAAAATAGTTTTCAATAAATGTTCACAAAGATTTTTCAAACTATTTTTCAAACATTTTGCAAAAAAAACATTTTCACCAGATTTATTAATCAGTAAATACAAAAAGACTTTGAAGAATAATCACATCTTTTTATTAAGGATTTTTAATGAATTTTTAAAGAATTTTTAAAGAATTATTAGCCATATTTATTAAGAAAATACTAAAGTACGAGTTATGGCTAAAGTATATACGTAGTATATACGACCCCCCTATACTTAGCTTGAGCTATGTCCTCATAGATCAGAGAGAAAAGAGAAGACATAACTCGTACTGAGTATAGGAAAATCTAATGAACAAACGAATGAGAAGTTGACCGTCCCCCCTATACTTAGGATCAAATAATCCTAAGTATAGCAGACTGTACACAAAGCAGGGAGGGTCAAGGGTGGGAATGAACAGATCGTACTCAGATTGTCTCCCCCTATACTTAGGGTAAAATATCCCTAAGTATAGACAAGAAGAGGAGACAATGGAGAGGATCGAGAGGAATAGAAAAAACTTGGGGTGCACACCCCCCTATACTTAGGACAAAGTACGTCCTAAGTATAGAAGACTGTCTACAAGGGGTAGCACCTTTCTGATAGATGAAGAAGATAGAAGAGGAAAAGAAGAAAAGAAGAAAAGAGATGAGATTGGGTATGAACAACTCGGGATGCACATCCCCCCTATACTTAGGATAGAGTACATCCTAAGTGTAGCAGTGATGAAAGGGATGGCATCAATTCGGTAGAATAAGATAAAAGAAATTGAAAAGAAGAAAAGAAGAAAAGACGAAAAGGAAAATCATTCAAAAATGTTTTGATGTGCTTTGCCTTCCTCTGCCTGTCTCGAGCTGTTCAGCTCATTATCATATATTACTTGAATGGAGTCAACGACCGCCATGAATGTGTCATGTTCAAGGTATGGTTTCAGAAGCTGTCCATTGACTACAAAAGGCTGTGCGTCAGATGACAGATTAGATATCTAGACGCTTCCGTTGTCACGCACCTACCTAACCAAAAACGGCCCAGTCCATTTGCTCTTCAATTTGTCTGGAAAGATCTTTAATTTCGCATCGAACAACCATACCTTCTGGCCTGGATCAAAGGACTTGTGGCGGATGTGCTTATCATGCCATGTTTTGACCTTTTCCTTGTACATCAGGCTGTTGTCATATGCATAGTCTCTGAATTTCAGTAATCTGTTCAGATCCAGTTTCCGGTGCTGTCCTGCTTGCTTGGAGTCCAAATTACAGATATTAATAGCCCATAAAGATTTGTGAATAAGTTCCACGGGCAAGTGACATGGCTTGCCATACACCAGGCGGTAGGGAGACATTCCCAAGGGTGACTTGTACGCTGTTCTGTAAGCCCAAAGAACGGAATCAAGCAGCTGAGACCAGTTCTTGCGATCCGGACGCACAAGTTTCTGTAGAATTGTCTTGATCTCCCTGTTTGAACATTCAGCTAAGCCATTGGACTGCGGGTGATAGGGTGAAGCAACACGATGCTCGATGCAGAATTCTTGGGTCAGCTTCTTCACCTCTCTGTTTATGAAATGACTGCCCCCGTCAGATATGAGAATCTTGGGAATCCCGAACCGTGCTATGATGTGATCTCGTAAGAATCGACAGACAGTCCGACTGTCGGCGGCTCGGGAGAGGATAGCCTCCACCCATCGACTGACATAATCGACAGCAAGCAGAATATACTCATAACCCTGACTATTAGGGAACGGGCCCATAAAGTCGATACCCCATGCGTCAAAGACATCTGAGATCTGAATGTACTTCAGAGGCATCGTATCTCTCATTCCTATGGTTCCACCCATCTTCTGACAGTCAGTGCAACCTTTGACGTATTCATCTGCATCTTTGAACAATGAAGGCCACCAGAGGCCACTTTGGAGAACTTTTGCTGCCGTCCGTTTTCCTGAATGATGTCCTCCAGAATCCTGATCATGACATAAAGCGAGGACACTTGGAACTTCCTCCTGAGGAATACACCTTCTCCAGATGCAATCTGCTCCCTCACGAAACAGATACGGGTCTTCCCACTGGTAGAAATGGATCTTAGACAAAAATCTGTCTATTTTCAACTTAGGCCAGTCCTGTGGGATTTTCTTGGCAACTAGATAATTCACAATGTCCGCATACCAAGGAAGTGAGGCGACAGACAGAATCGATTCATCTGGAAAGGTCTCTGTGATAGGCTGCAAGTTCAACTCAGGAGACTCCGGTTCAGGAAGTCTTGACAGATGATCGGCCACTACATTCTTTACCCCAAGTTTATCTCTGATCTCCATGTCAAACTCCTGGAGGAGAAGGATCCACCGGATGAGACGTGGTTTGGCATCCTTCTTCTGCTGTAAATACCGAATGGCCGAGTGATTAGTGTAAATGATAACTTTGGACCCAAGAAGGTAAGATCTGAACTTTTCCAAAGCAAAGACTACCACTAGCAGCTCTTTTTCAGTGACAGTGTAGTTTCTCTGGGCTTCATCGAGCGTTCTGCTAGCGTAGTGAATTGCAAACGGTACATTGTCTTTTCTCTGCCCCAGTACAGCTCCAATGGCATAATCCAACGCATCGGTCATAATCTCGAAAGGCTGAGTCCAAATCGGTGGCTGTAGGACAGGGGCCTGCGTGATGAGCTCTTTCAACTGATTAAAGGCAAGGAGCACACGATTGTCTACAATGAACTCATTGTCCTTGCCGAGCAACTCAGTCAGCGGTCTGGCCAGTTTGCTGAAATCTTTAATAAATCACCGGTAAAAACCGACATGGCCCAAGAATGACCGGACTTGCTTGATATTGGTAGGTGGCTCCAGCTTAGAAATTACATCCACCTTGGCTGGGTCAACCTCCATGCCACGTTTAGAAACAACGTGACCCAACACGATTCCTTCGGTCACCATGAAATTGCTCTTCTCCCAGGAGAGCACAAGATTCACGTCGCAGCACCTCCGTAGGACTCGGTCTAGATAATCCAGACATTGATCAAAGGAATCCCCATAGACCGAAAAATCGTCCATAAAGACCTCGAGAAAGCTGCCCACCATATCAGCAAAAACTGCGAGCATACACCTCTGAAATGTGGCTGGGGCGTTGCAAAGCCCGAACGGCATCCGTCTGAAGGCATATGTACCAAAAGGACAGGTGAACGTGGTCTTCTCTTGATCTTCAGGAGCAATAGCAACTTGATTATACCCAGAGTAGCCGTACAAGAAACAGAAATATTCCTTCGCGGCCAATCTCTCCAAGATTTGGTCGATGAAGGGCAGCGGAAAATGATCCTTCTTAGTGGCAAGATTGAGTCTTCTGTAATCTACGCACACTCGCCAAGAAGTTGGTACTCTGGTGGCGATCTCCTCTCCTTTGTCATTTTTCACGATGGTGATCCCTGATTTCTTGGGCACAACATGCAGAGGGCTCACCCATTTGCTGTCGGAGATGGGATAAATGAAACCCGCATCACACCATTTCTGGATTTCTTTCATAACCACCTCTCGCAAGTTTGGGTTTAATTTTCTTTGCAGTTCACGAGAGGGTCTGCAGTCATATTCCAGAAAGATGCGATGCGAACAGAGTGACGGATTGATCCCATGGAGATCGGAGGTTCGCCAGTCTATCGCCTTGCGGTTACGTTCAAGTACCTCCATCAGACGAGATTCTTGATCTTCGGTCAGATGCGCATTGATGATGACCGGGTACATGTTTGGTTCTCCTGCAAGGAAGGCATACTTCATATTGGAGGGCAAAGGTTTCAGCTCTGGCGGGGTCTGAGCTGCTTCAGTGGTGACCTCAGCTATTAATACAGGTGGTGAGTCTTTCAACTGTGCAATGTCCACCATAATCTGCTCTGTCTCCTCTCTCAGATCCTGACAGAATTCTTCGATGATTTCATCTTCGTCCGAAGATGCTTCCAAACTAGGCTCCTGGTTTTGAAGGCATATCAACCCCACAGCAGTGTCTTGTAGTGCATCAGCAAGTTCCTCATCTTGATTGATACAAGGGAATTCGACTGCGGTCTCCACTTCCTCCTCGGATCGGAGGAGTCCGTGGATCTCATTATCATCCAGGAATAGGTTGGTATCTTGAATCTCTGCTAGAAAATCGCAATCTTCATCATTCTCAATCACCCTTGCACATGATACATATGTCGGTTCAACGGGCGTTCCCTCGGACAGGGTCTCTACTCGGATAATTTCATTGCCAGCTCCAAAAGTGATTTCTCCTGTCCCATAATTCACTATTGTGTTTGACGTCCGCAGAAATGGCCTTTCGAGTATGATCGGGGTAAGGAGCAACAGAGCGGGGACGTCCATATCTAAGACCACAAAATCGGCTGGGAAAGACTTTGCCTGAACCGTGACGATCACGTCCTCCAACAGGCCCCTAGGCTGCTTGACTGACTTGTCTGCAAACTGTAGAATCATCTTTGTAGGTTTGAGCGGTCCCAGCTTGAACTCCGTGAGTAGTGAGGCTGGCATCAGATTGACAGATGACCCGCTGTCAAGAAGTGTTTGCTCGAACTCTTGATCGAACATCTGGCAACGAACAAGGGGTGCTCCCATATCTGGCTTCTTGTCCGGGAGGTTGCTGATTGCGTTGACGGTGGCCATAGTGAGGATGTGCTTTTCAGATTTACCACCTTTGCTTCTAGAATTATGGGGGGTTGGCCTGCGCTTAGTTGTACATGCCTCTTTAAGTCCTTTCTTCACGGCTGGCATGTACTCAAGAGCTTTCATTAATGGCATATTTAACACCAAATTCTGAATGATTTCTATGATAGCAGGATCAGAAAAAGCACTTTTCAAAATTTTCATTTTTTTGTTTTTTTTCATTGCCTCAGGAAAAGGAATATTTACAAACTCTTCTCCAATTTCATTCAAAATAGTGTCCGTGTTGTTGTTTACAGGTAGATGACAAAAAGGAATGGATTCATCTACAATGTGTGGACCAAAAATGACAGGCTCGGCTTCAAGTGCTGGCGTTGTACTCGCTGCAGGTGCTGTGCTCCTCCTGTCAGGAACTGGCTGTGATGCAGGTGCAGGCGTCTCCAATGCTGGCCGGTCTCCACCGAGGTTGCTGCTATCTTTTTGTATTTTTCTGTTTTCTTCATTTTTTTGTGATTTTATGGATGCTGGTGCTGCTCCCAAAATACTTGTTGGCCCTGGTGTTGGCTGGACTGACGATTCCCCGTCAGATGCAATGTGCTTTCCTTTCGCCGTCGCCGATGGCTGGAGTGTCCTACCGCTCCTGAGAGTAACAACATTAGATAAAAAAACAATTAAATTCACCTGATTCGGGTTGGACACTGTGATGAATACCCATTCATCACTCTTTATTCTTATATTTTAGCTACAAAAACCTATGCAAATGCATGTAGATATGTGTAAATAGGGTCAATTAGCAAAAGCATGCATGTTTGTAAATATAGATAATTAGCATGTTTTTGTGCAAAAATAAAAGAATAAAGATGAAAAAGAAAAAGAGGGAAATATTTAGAATAAATATTGAGCAACCTAACCCAAGGGAGGGCTCAGCATGGGCCTGACCGCATAAAAGCCAAGTAGAGGGAGATAGGGGCTCATGTGTACATATTTGTGTAAATAAATAAATTATATATTTTCCTCACCCAAAAATTTGTTGTAAATATTTGTATGTATTTTGTATATATTTAGAAGCTATTAAAAACAAAATAAAAACTTAAAAATCAAAAATCCAAAAAGAACCTTTCACCATGTACATAGATCATTACCCTTTACTTATTTCACCTTGTAAATAAAGTCATTTATTTTCAAAACTTTTTGTAAATATTCCATGTTACATATTGTACATAAAATAAATAAAAAGAATTAAAACAAAAATCAAATAAAAATTACAAAATTAAAAATACAAAGACATATTGTACATATACCATGTATATAAATGTATATATCTATTTCACCTATGTATATAAATAATAAAAATAAAATAAAAATAGCCTTTTATTCCTCATTTTATTCTATAAATAAATAAAATATAAAATACGAATAAAAAATGTATAAAAATAACTAATTAAAAATAAAAAATCAATATATTGTATATATACCTATGTATAGCTATATTATGTATATACCTTATTTTTATTTCCAAAAATTAATTAAAAATCACAAAAAAATAGAAAAAAATAAATTAAAAATATTTCATGTTTTAAGTTTTTGAAAATTCGGCCATTTAATGGCCCAAAAAAATCAAATAAAAATTCAAGCCTTGGCGGGCTCTGATTGGTCCACGGGGGATTGTTGACCCCCGGTCAACACCTCCCCCAGGACCACCAGAGCCCGGGTCCGCTCACCCGACCCATGTTCTCGGATTTTTCTCTTGATGACCCGAATCCCTTTTCGCCCCAACTCCGGGTCCGCAATGATCACGTCACATCCGAGAGCCTCGCCGGAGCTTTCGCCTTGGGATCCGCGCACCAGCTCGCCCTACCCGCACCCTTCTTGTCGGACCCTTCACACTATATAGCCTGAGCTTCGCCGCACTTCACTCGCATCTTTGGCTCGCCACTCTCATTCCCGTGACCTCCAGAGCAATCACCGAGGTGACAGCTCGCGTTTGCCCCTGTTGCAGTGAGGAGAGGGTGCCCCGACCATCGATCCGGCAGCTTCGCGCCGCCGTGCTCCGCCACTCAACCGGAGCTCGAGCCTCAGGCCTTGACGCCCTTCGAGGCGACGACCAGGAGCTAGCCAAGCTCCACCACAGTCTTCCGCATCACCCAGGTACCCATTTAGCTCGCCCATTTAGTGTAATTTCTTGTTTCGCCCAAATCGCATCTCCGACGAGTTCCTCTGATTCCGGCCACATCGAGTATCGTTTTGATCATCGGAACCCACGCTCACATTCGCCACTCCCTCACGCACGTTCTTCGCCCAATCATTCAACCCAGCTCGCCCCGGAGCTGGGATTCGAGCTCCACCATCCTCCGCTCGCCGGAGCTCATCCGCCCCGACGCATCGATCACCCTCACGCCGCTTCATCGGGTCGAGGCACTTTGCCCCCGCGAAGCTTCTGGTGCGTTTTGCAGGTCAAAAGGAGGGCATCTGAGCCCCCCTCACATCAAGGCCAGGAGCTTGAAGCCGACGACCTCGCCGGAGCCCCTCCAGGGCTCGGCTGGGTCATCTGAAGCTACCAGCAGCTGCGGGACGCCATCGCCTATCTTCTCCGATCCTTGGAGGCAGCTGAGGAGGCCCCCAGCACACGCACGAGGCCGGCGAACCTCGCCGGCCACCTGTTCTTCGAGGGACCTCCAGCACCGTCCGATTAGCTCCTCCGCTCCAGTTGCTATCTCGATCGTCCATCCACGGAGGAGCAGGCACCGTTGATCACTTTGAGGAGCTGATATGGACCGTTAGCGCTGAGGAGAGAGGCACCTGAGCCCAGCCCCGTTCGATCATCCACGTGGCCTCCCTCAGAGCCGTCGATCGGCCCACGTGCGTAGAAGAGAGAAGCGCCAGCTCATCGAGACCGTTGGATCCTCCCCGTGGCGCGAATCTGGCCGTCGGCGCAATAAGGGGTAAATTACTTAGGCCCCCTCTTAGCTTTTTGTTTTACGTGTCAGTCCTGTAAATACTTTAGTAGTTTTATTTACGTACGGTAAATTGCACTGTGGACCTTGTGCTTGTTTTTATTTGCATTTATACCCCTGTGTATGTGAGCTCACGTGCTTCGCCACGTGCTTTGTTTGGGTTATTTGCATCTCTTATCCTGTAGTTCTGTTGGGTTATTGAATGAAAAGAAACTTTCTGGTATTTGCTTTTATACCCCTGTGAGCATTTTATTTATACATGTGCGTGTATTAGCGGGTTAATTGCGACCGAGCCCCTGGACTTTTTGGTACCAGTTACCAAAAGGTCCAAGGACTTATTTTTCTTACCAGAAGGTCCCTGAGTGCCCCAGGCACGCGCCACGCGCGTGACTTGCTGGGAAAATTGCACCTGGACCCCCAGAGTTTCGGGTATTTGCACTTAAGTCCCTGTGCACTGTGCCCCCTTTATATTTTTGAATAAAATATCAAACCACCTCCAAATTCGATGAAAATTTGACACATGGCTCCTGCCATGTTGTTGGATTTTTGAGAATTTTTGAGGACATTTTTGATTTTATTTAGTATTTTTAAAAATTCAAAAACCTTCTTTTTAGCTACTGTCTAGGTTTAAAAATCCCAAAAAAATATAAAAACACCTCCAAAAATTCTAAAAAAATTAGTTACTGTTCTTTGTGTGTTGTTTGATTTTCTAGCCAATTTTGGTTATTTTTCATTGAGTAAAAACCCTAAAAATCTAAAAACACCTAAAAACTCATAAAAATTATAATAAATAATTTAAAAATCCAAAAACAATAATTTTGGTGCTCAAATTTTCCTTATTTTATCTAGAATATAGGGAAATTACCTCCAGAACCTGTTGAGATCCTTAGATATTTTATTTAAGGGTTTTGGTTCTGGCTGGACAGTACCCAGTCTTTTTCTTACTGTTTGATTTTTAGAAAATAAAATACACATTACAAAAATCTCAAAAATTAACCAAAAACACTTAAAAACTTAAAAAACATAAAAACCATTTTTCTTGAATTTTTGCTTGATTTTTGGTGTGTTAAATAAATTGATCAAGTGTGCTTGCTTTTACTTTCTTTTATTTTCTTCACCTATTAAAAATCCAAAAAAAATATAAAAATAATTAAAAACCACTAAAAACATTTTCTTTTTTTTATTATTTTTACTACTTCGTAGGCCTCTGGCCAACCCGTGCTCCTTGTGTTCGACCCTGGGAGCTATACCAGGTTAATCCCATAGCTAGACCGCTCTCGTTTTTGTTTTGATTGATTTGACCTATTTTGAGTGGTTGATTTTTCTTGATATACCCATCTTCTGAGATCCGGGTCGCAACGACCCTTGTTTCATTACCTTCACCCGGGTCTTAGGGAAATTTTTGGGTCATCACACTGCCGGCTACCTGCTCCTTGCGTCGGAAATTGTTAGGATTGGCTTCGACCTGGGCTGGTATGACGGTTTTGGCTGTCGTCAGGTCGTCGATCTTCTGGTTCATCTCAGCCATATTCTTCATCAACTGTTCCAGACAGGCCAGGGCTGGATTGACCGGCACAATCTAAGAAGACTCCCCCTGCTGAGGTCTAGACTGCTGATATGGCGGTTGAGATTGTGACTGGTAACCTTGTGCAAATTGTTGAGGAGGGGGATTGGAGGAGTACTGCGAATTGTGCTGATTGAATTGGCCAGCCGGCTGTTGGTGGTAGCCCTGTCCTCGATATCCGGACTGCTGAGGACCATGTTGGTAATTCTGCCTCCAAGTGTTCCCGTGTGAGGGAGGCTGGTACTGGTAAGGCTGCTGGAAGGGTCTCCCACCCTGCTGTTGCTGATGGAAGGGCCTGTTGCCCATGTTCTGACCCTGAGGGTGTCCCTAAGGATGGGTCAGCTGCGCTTCATTGTTCCAAACACCATTGATCTCCTGGATCAGCGGCGGGGGTGGAGAGAACTGCTCGGAGTATGCAGGCTGGTGCTCTGGTTGGTACACAACCATCTGTGTCTGAGGCTGCGGTGGCTGCTCCGGAACCTGCACGTAGTACACGTGCTGGACAGGCTGGGGCTGCGGTGGAGTCGGCTGAGGGTTTTGCTGCACTGTAGGCTCCTTCTTCTCAGCGTTCGGCTCGGCAGAGGTAGACACAGCGTTGCACATGTTTGCATTCAATGCTCGGACGAGCTGCTCTAGCTGCTGGGAGATCTGGTCGAGCTTCTCCAGACCTTGGGTCCTCTTCTCTATGACTGCCAGCTTTTCGAGGTCCTGCGACCTCTTCTCGATGATATCTACTTTGGACAAGTGGCTCCCAATGATGCTCAAGTTGGAGCTCTCATCTTTGTCCTCGGTGTGAGAAGCCATGTTAACTGGCTTGCTGATGGCGGTTGGTGTCTTCATGTAAACTCTAGACGAGGATTGGGCTGCTTCTCCCTCAGCCATTTCTTCGAAGACGTTCCATACTACATCCTCGTCCTTGTTAAAATGTGAACCACCGCAAGCTGCATCCACGAGCTTTTGGCTCTCAAATGATAGCCCCCCGAAGAAATGCTGTACGAGACTGGTTTTTGGTATTTCATGGTGGGGGCACTTTTCTTGGAGATCTTTGAATCGTTCCCACGCTTCATGGATAGTCTCGTGGGGCTGCTGGCAGAAACTGGAGATCCAGGCACGCATCTGATTTAACCTCCCCAGGGAATAAAATTTATGGAGAAAGGCGGATTTCAACTCCTCCCAGGTGGTGACGACCTTCCCGAGATGGTCGACCCAGTAAAGGGCCTTGTCTTGAAGGCTAAAAGAGAACGCGGTCATCTTGATAACATCTAGGGGGACTCCGGGGTAGTGAGCAGTGGAGCAGATGCGGTTAAACTTCTTGAGAAAAATATATGGCTCTTCAGTGGTGTTCCCATGAAAGGTGGGAAGCAATGACAGAAACTATGGCTTTAGCTCGAAGTGAGCATGCATTCGTGGAATTTGAATCCACTCAGTGATGCGCCCTGCTCCTGGGTTGTATGTCTGCTTGAGTGTGGGCTTGGGCTGCGGTGGATCTTCTTCTGCTGCTTCAAAGTCAGGTCCCACTGAAAACTCATCATTGATTTCAAAGTTCGGCTCCTCCTCTCGTCGGCCATCCCTCGCATCGGCCCTCCTCCTTAGATCATTCAGCATGTCCTGGAAGGCTGTTTGAGCCAGGGCCTGATTAGTCAACTGCTGCTGAATGGCTTGAATGGAAGCCAGCAGTTGACTGTTAACCTCGCCCTGCGTGGTATATTGTCCTTCCGCTGCGTTGTCTTCAGGCTCCTATTGGGGTTGTGGTCCTTTTCCCCTTCCTCCTGCCATTTCTGTCTCTGCTTGGTTGACTGGCTCGAGCTCTAAGTCTGCACATGGTAGAATGCCCCGATCAGTCTGAATTGCAGCACCAGATAGAGAGATGCGGTCTGTGTCAAGGTCGACACAGAACTTCGTTAAGGATGGCGATGTGTAAGGAGTAAAATCAATGGCCATCCAAAACGGACAAAGTTCGGGACGAGAGTGGTCCCGGTTTATTGAAGAAGGCAGGGAGTCTGGAGGTCGGTTCATAGGGTTTGAACTGGTGTCTCGGGAATCGCCCTGAATTATTAGAGAAGGTGAGCGAATGGAGCCGATGTGGGTGCCGACAGAGCCTCGACTAAACTGTCCATTCGTCGCCATCTCGAAGATCAAGAGGAAGATCGATGTGGATGAAAGATACGGGGGTCAACAAGAATCAAAAGGAATGTAAAACAGTAGAAGGCTCACAATGAGCGAGGGTCAACTGGAGGGAAACAAAATTGCGCAATGGCGCGATATTTTTGATCTTGACCTAAATGTAATTAGCAATCAAACACAAGACAAGGGAGTTCACCAACTCAACGCGTGAAGCCGTGAAGGTTCGGCTTTTATCTTTGTAATTTTTATCTTGTTTTCAGGTATTTATCTTTCAACGAGTCCTTAAAGCGCTACGCCTATAGGAGCGAGAGTACTGTCAGAAAAGTATTCCCGTACTTGTCCTCCTCCTGAGTAACCTGTAACTTGCGCTTTTTAAGGTCCTTGTAACCCTTCCTGGATCCCTACTCAGCCAAAGAAATAGAGAGAGGAAGCCGATAGGCGAAACCGATACTTCGGATCTCGCTCGCAACGGAATCACCCGTGAGCGTGTAAGATCCTACTCGGACGCAGCCGGTGAGACAGACACCCCCGTGAAGGCGTGGCCTATGCTCGGTACTTCGGACAAGGTCGGCGCTCACACAATAGTGAGTCACCACTGGCGACCAAGCCCTACTCGACTACGTACGATAGTAGCGCCAATACTTCGGAAATCCAGGCGATACACAAGGCAGCCACAAGTTGGGTTTTGGGCTCTAATCCTTACGAACGCTCACCTCACTTGGAAGGAGACCTTCCCATGCAACCTGAAAACAAGTGAGGGTGTTACTCTCCCCAATCAATGAGTCCAATTATCAATTTTTATTTAGGTCAAAGTTTTCTTAGCAGTCCCTTTTTTAATTTTTTTTGTGTTATCGCTTCTTTTGAGTAGATTCAAACAAGCGCCTAACGATTTTGTATTTTCTTTATCCTAATGTATCCAAAGTCAGAGGGAGAAAAGAGTCGGGAAAAGCCAATGCAAGTCGGCACCAAGATGGAAATCTCACCTTTGTGCCTATATGATGAATGCAAAGTGAGAAGACTTACAGTGAATCCCAGCTCTCTCCATGCGGGATGCAAGGCAAAAATTTATAAACCTAATCTACATGCCGGTTATGCAATGCAAAAATCGTCCTAGAACAGGCAACTGCTAGCGTGAAGAACCACGAGTTAACCGCTAACTCCTAATCCTAGTGTCCGGTCTAGGCTCACTCCTCCTCTGCTCAACACATTTGAGTTAGGAGAAAGCGCTTGTGTGGAGTGAGCTCGCGGTGCGCGGATCGAGAGCCAATGATCAACTACTTAATTAATCTAAGTCCAAATACGAACTATAGGAGCATGCAAGAGTTATTAGGGTGTTTGGACCTAGGTTACTCGAATCAAGCAGGACCTAATTCTAAGAGCTCAATCCACAAAAGAAATGAAAAAGAAAACAAAACCGGAAAATGACGGTCGAGAAAACACGAAAAAGCCGCGGTGAGCCCCCGGGTGAACAAACACCCGGAAATTAGGCCCGAAGTGTTCAAGTGTCCCAGTCCTGTATTATTACAAATTAATCAAATACTCTCTCTCACAAAAATGAAAGCAACTCTCTTTCTTTCTCTAGTTTTCCTGCTCTCTCCTGCCGGCTAGGGTAGAATAGCCGGCTCCTCCTCACAAGGCTGCTCAGGATCCCCTAGGCGATCCTCCTCGGTCGGCGGTCCCTCGCAAGAAAACAAAAGAAATGTCAGACAGTTCAAAATAAATAATACACAAGAGACAAGTAAGCAAAAATGGCTAAGTAACTGAAAAGACCCAAAGGTACTCTACAAGCCGATGCTCCCCGGCAACAGCGCCATTTGAAAAGCGAGAAAATGAGAGCCGCTAAATAGCGGTCTGACAAGTCAGACTCACTGTCGCTGATGCGACTGCTCAGACTTCCTCGGTCTTCAACAATTAACCCACACAATCAATCAGAGAATGAATAGCAAGGATTAAAATTTATTATACCCTACTAAAGATGTACAATGGCAAGCAAGTAGGGGTCGAACTCAAGAAGCAAAGGAGTAGAGCATAGATAAGAATCCAATCCTAGGTCTAATAAGCAACTCAGCCAATCTAGAATTTTTGTGGGTTTTTGATTTTATATTTTTATTTTATTTTTTTTAATTTTATATTTTTGTATTTTGATTTTTAATTTGCTGATTTTGTATTTTCTTTTTATATTTTATATTTTTTTATTTTCTTTTTCAATAATAGGATATATATGCAATGTAATGAAAGGCAAGCTAGAGTATTTATAAAAATAGATAAAAATACTCAAAAATAAGCAAATAAAGTCTTTTTGGTCTTTTTATACTTTTTTACTGTTTTTGTGATTTTTGGGTAATTTTTAGAATGTTTTTGGTATTTTTAATTAACAAAATAAAGCAAACAGTGACAAAAATGCAAGGCTGAAACTTAAAATGGAGAAATAAAATAGCAAACAGTAACAAAAATTCTCCAAATTAATTTTCACTTAAATATAACAAAACCAAGAAAATTTAGGAAAAGAAAACACTATTTTTGGATTTTTAATGGATTTTATAAATTTTTATGAAGGTTTTTAGAGTTTTGCAATTTTTAGGAGTTTGGTTTTATATTTTTTAATGATTTTTGGTCTGGAGCTAAGACAAACTAAAAGACACAAAATATAATTTTTGGGGATTTTTCTGAGGAAGTTTTATATTTTTTTGGGATTTTATAGTCTGGACAGTGCTAAAAAAGGCATGTTTTTTATTTTTAATAAATATAAAAATGCAATAATTATGGAAAATAAAAATAGGCCGTTAAACTACACTACAGCCAGAACTTAAGTTCAAATTTTTAGAAGTTTTGGAATTGAAATGATACCCCAAATAATTACTACAAGCAAGCAAAAAAATAAAAGGCCTGGCAGAGGTGTTTACGCAAATAGTCAGGATTCCAAGGGCTTAGGCGTAAATTTCCCACAAAGTAAATAGCTGAATTAAAATTTGCTGGACTAAGTTCAAGTGCGCAAAATGTCAAGGCTATGCTTGCAAAAATCCAAGGCCCACGTGCATAGGCATGCGCGCCTGGGAGGGGGCAACTTGCTATTATCAGAAATATCCAGGGCCAAGATGCAATATCGCCACAAAATAATACTCTTGAAATGAAATGTGCAGTACTGAGTAGCAATGCGTGAACCCGCAAGGTCTTCCCCGCAAAATCCCCAGGGGGCGCGTGCTTGAGCACATGCGCCTGGGGAGGACTGCTCTGAGGTTCAAAAGAGTTCAAGGGGCCTTACAATAATTATTACAAAAATATAACTCCTCAACCAAGAGTTTATATGCTAGATGTTGAATACCAAAAACGTGTGGGAAGAGATGGCAAAATACCCACACACAGGCGCATCCAACGGCGGTGCGGAAATCACTTGGACACGTGTCGCGTCTGCAACGGCTGATACCCCTTCGTGTCCCATGGCCACGATTAGAGCGCTGACAATGATCGAACGGCCAAAACTCGCGGCTGATCTCACGGCTGCTATTGGATCTGGAGGGGGAACCCGATCTGACGGATTCGAAGGGGCCAGCAAGAACAATGAAGAACTCGAGGGCGGCGAGTTTTAATCGGCCGCCGCTCGAGCTCCCCAGCACCTGCGACGTCTCCGACCCCTCGAGAAGGTTCCCCCGGCTGCCCCCCGACGAATGATGCCTTCAGCGGGTGCGGCGGAGCAGCAGCAACGGCCGGCGTACTCGGAGCAGCGCCGAGCTCCAGGTGCTCCCGGTCCAAGAAAATCTCGACCCCTGGAGGGGGTCCTTGAAGACCTGGGACCTGCAAAACAAAGGGGGTGAAAACGTTGGGGGCAAAATGCCCCAACGTCGCAGAGTATTTCGCACAGGAGAAGAGCTAGACGGAAATGTGGAAATGGCCGGCGAACTCGATGCCGGCCGCGGGAAGCGAGGTATTAGGATAGGACGGATGCTGATCGAAGATCTCGAAAGGGGACAGGTGACTTTAGCTTCTTAACACTAGAGCTTCAAAGAGCAAGGAAGAAAAGAGGGAAAGAGAGGCCCCACCCGTGCGCGCATGAGGTGTCCTCCGGCGAGGACTCCGGCGAGGGGATCTAGCTCAATTCGACACCGATTCGCCCAGCTGAGACGCCCCCCGCACTCCTGCTGTCACCAAGAATCCAGACGAGGGTCTAGGGCAGGGATTTGACGGTGGAAGAGTGATCAAAAAGTCAAGGGAAGTCGGGGGGTCTGTTTTTAACCATGGTCGAGTGGCGACTTTCGAGGGCCGGTCACGGGCGAACCTTGAAGATCTAATGGGATCTAAAAGGTCGGCGGGAATCACGGATGTATAGGGTACAATTTTCATGAAGGAAGCGGGGTCAAAGGGTGGATGGTGTGGCTTCCAAAAATTCATGAAGATGGGTCGCAACCCATCCCTGACACAGCCACAGGGGGAGTCAGACAGTTGACCAGAGGTCAACTGTCAGACCAACCTGGTTGGTCCACGTGGACCAACCAGGGAAAAACCCTTGTAAAATTAATAAAAAATACCAAATGGCATTATTTTAATTAGGTTATAAAATAAAAAGTTCTTGTAATTTTATAAATTATTTTATTCTGATTTTTAATTAATTTTTCGAGGTCTATTTTTACAAATTTGCATCTATACCCTTTATAGTATATATAACTATATGTATTTAAGTATTCTATTTTTATTTAGGTATTTTTAATATTATTATTTTTGTTTATTATTTTATATAGGTATAACATACTTTTATACATGTAAATCTATTTTTATTTTATTTTATTGATGTGTTTTGTATAATTAATAAAATATAAGTATAGTTTATACAGGTATGTGTATAAGTAGAATACCTATGTTTTGAGTATACAAGTATTTTATTTTTATTTTTATTTAGGTTTTTATTCTAATTTTAATATTCACAATTATTATAAGTAATATTTACAACATTATAAAAATATAAAATTGTAAAAATAATAAATAAATAATAAATTGAATATTTTAATATGTACAAGTATACAATGAGGGTCCAAAACTCAACTTTCAAACCGTAGCTCCGCCAAATGCGAAACCACCGCCATTAATTAGCTTATTTTCTTCTATATACAATTAAAGGTGAGTATGCTGCATTTGGAGTTTCCGTTTGTGAGATACGGGTCTGGGAAGTTGGCATTCTGGAATTTTATTCAGACCATAACTTTTTATCTTTACATTATTTTTCTGTGAAATCAATTTTGTATTTTTCTTTATAAATTTATCTACAACTTTCATGTACAAAGTTTCTTTATTTGATGTATAAAAAGTGGAACCAAAAATAGGTCCCAAAATGAATAAAGAATGAATAGAATGTACAGGTATTTTATCTGTATTTTGGCCCTTATCTCCCCCTACTTTATTCCTTGTCGACCGAGTCATCGAGATGCCTAGGTCTCGGGGTTTCGGGTCATAAAATATTTACAATATTTTATTCTTTTTCTTTTCTTTTCTTTATTCTATAATTTTGGCTTTAAAAACCGCATTTTATACAATATTTACATACATATACATGAATGCTAAAATGCATGAATTATGCCTATTTACACGCATTTACTAGGGTTTTTAAGGCCAAAATGATAGAATAAAGATGATGAAACGTGGATTCATTAGTGCCTAACGATTTTTGTATTTTCTTGATCCTACTTTGTCCAAAAACAGAGGGAGAATAGAGTCGGAAAAGCCAATGCAAGTCGGCACCAAGATGGAAATCTCACCTTTGTGCCTAAATGATGGATGCAAAGTAAGAAGACTTACAGCGAATCCCAGCTCTCTCCATGCGAGATGCAAAGCAGAATTTATAAACCTAACTACATGCCGGTATGCAATGCGGAAATCGTCCTAAGATAGGCAACTGCTAGCGTGAAGAACCACAAGCTAACCACTGAACTCCAATCCTAAGGTCCGGTCTAGGCCCACCCCTCCTTCTCTCGACACATCGAGTTTAGGAGAAGCGCTTGGCGGGATGAGCTCGCGGCGCACGGATCGAAGACTAATGGCTAACTGTTTAATTAAACTAAGTCCAAGCACGAGCTATAGGTACATGCAATTGTTGTTAAGGTGTTTGGACCTAATCTAATCGATCAAGCAATGCCTAGGTCTAAGAGCTCAATCCACAAAAGAAATGGAAAAGAAATCAAAACTGGAAAATGACAGTCGAGAAACGTGAAGAAAACCGCGGTGAGCCCCCGGGTGAACAAACACCCGGAAATTAGGCCCGAAGTGTCTGAGTGTCCAAGTCCTGTATTATTACAAATTAATCAAACTACTCTCTCTCACAAAATACAAAACTAACTATCTCTCTCTCTCAAGCTATCATGCTCTCTCCTGCCGGCTAGGGTAGAATAGCCGGCTCCTCCTCCCAAGGATGCATAGGATCCCCTAGGCGATCCTCCTCGGTCAGCGCTCCCTCGCAAGAAAACAAGAGAGGTGTCAGACAGTTCAAAACAAATTATGCACGAAAGACAAGTGATCAGAAATGGCTAAGCAGATAAAAGACGCAAAAGTACTCTACAAGCCGATGCTCCCCGGCAACGACGCCATTTGAAAAACGAGAAAGCGAGAGCCGCTAAATAGTGGTCTGACAAAGCAGACTCACTATCGCTGATGCGACTACTCAAGCCTTCCCGTTCGTCAACAATTAACCCACACAATTAATCAGGCAATCAATAGCAAGGATTAAAATTTATTATACCCTACTAAAAATGTACAATGGCAAGCAAGTAGGGGTCGAACACAGGAAACAAAGGTACAGAGTATAGACAAAAGTCAAAACCTAGGTCCAATAAAATACTTAGCCAATCTAATTTTTTTGTGGGCTTTTAATTTATTATTTTTATTTTTTAATTTAATTTTTAATTTTGTATTTTGGTTTTTAATTTTCTGATTTTTTTATTTTATATTCTATATTTTTTTATTTTCTTTTTCAATATTGGAATATATAAACTTTGTAATAAAAGAGGTGATAAAATATTTATAAAAATATACAAAATAGTCAAAAATTCAGAAATAAAATCTTTTTGGTCTTTTTATAATTTTTTACTGTTTTTATGATTTTTGGGGATTTTTCAGAATGTTTTTGGTATTTTTAAATAGCAAAATAAAGCAAAATAGTGAATTAGCTACTGACTGGGGGTAAAATGGGAATTAAAAATACCAAATAGCCACCAAAATTTTCCAAACTAAATTTAAAATAAAGATAATTAAATCTGGAACCTACAGAACTTGAGTTTCTATTTTTCTGAGTTTTCTATGATTTTATATATTTTTTTGAAGTTTTTGTGTATTTTCGAATTTTTAAGGTTTTTCTTTTGAGATTTTTAATGATTTTTGGATTGACACTAAAATAGATTAAAATACATAATAGTAATTTTTTTTGGAATTTTTAGAGATATTTTAATATTTTTTTGTATTTTCTAAGCTAGACAGTATTGAAATAGCATGTTTTTTATTTTTAATAAATATGAAAATGCATCAAAAATAAAAACTAAAATTAGTGCATGCAAGTGCAAGTTAACAGGAACTTAAGTTAATTTTTATGGAATTTTTGGCATTTTAATGATGCGTGAAATAAATAGATCAAGCACACAAAATTCCTAAGCCTGGTAGGGGTATAAATGCAATTATAAAAACATCCAGGGGCAGGTGCAAATTTCACCAATCTACACATGCGAAGCATGTGTTCTGTCGTTCACAGGGGCATATTTGCAAATATTAAAAACCGGCGGGGCAAGCATGCAATTATCCCCAAAACATATTTAATTAACTACGCACAGGGGTATAACTGCAAATAGATGAAAGTTTAGGTTCGAAAATGCAAAATACCCAAAAGGCACGCACCCCAGTCACGTGAGGTGACGTGGCCGAGGACTGAAGTGCAAATATAAAAAATTACTGGGCCTACGTGCAAATATTACAAAAACTTTTAAACTGGAAACTAAAGTTTTAAGACTAAACGTTAAATACAAAAAAACTCTTGGGTGGAAGTTGCAAAATACCCAAGATCTTGATCGTGCGGTCGAGGGAGCTTCACTTGACACGCGACGTGCATCGGACGGCCCGTACCCCTTCGCCTTGGACGACTGAGATTAGATCTTGAATGGCTGATCGGACGACGGGGTGCACTTGGCGATCCGACGGCGGCTGTGGCGTCTGGAGGGGGCTCCTGATCCGACGGTAGGGAGATGTTCATGAAGAACACTCCCTCCGGCGAGCTTTGGCGGGTGATTAAGATCGACACACGACCTCTCCGGCCCTAGGATCAAGGGCAAAACGATCCTGGGGCCCTTCCACGTCTGAAGGAGGTCTCAGGCGAGCCTGAGACGGCTTGGCGTGGTCGTACGGCGGAGGTGGCCTGGGCAGCAGCTCCTGGGGTCTTCGAGGGTCGATGGAGCCTTCTCCTTGGCTCAGACCTGCATAGTTAGACGCACAAAATCCAGGCGAGGCTGCGGGTGTCTTCGGATGGCGCAAAGGAGGTGAGAGGTGGCTCGGACGATGAGCTCCGGCGAGCGGCGGAGAGGAGAGCTCTGATGGCTCGATCTGGGCGAGATCGAGGTGGATGGATTGGTGGAGCGAAGCGTTGGAGTGAAGGGGGAGAAGATGTAGGTGATCTTGGCGGCGGTCAATGATAGAGGTGGCCGGAAAATGGAGGCGGAGCTAAGCTCCGCCGGGGGTTTTGATCGGGGATTCACGACAATTCACGCGAGAACAATAAAAACTGCTGCTAGGCGAATCTATCCTATGCTAAGGCTACAAGAAAATGGAAAAAGAAGGAGGTGAGGCTCACCAGAGACGTCGGGACGGAGGTCGCGGCGGAGCTCTGACGAGGGTTGGATCTACTTCGATTCGACACCAACTGACTCGAACCCCGAGTCGATTCGACTCCTGCTGTCACCAGGAACTCGATGGGCTAGGGGTTTACGGGTAACTTTGGCGGAAGAAGGATCAAAATTCGAAGGGAAGTCGAGGGGTGGCTTTTGAAGGGTTTGACTGTCGAGTGGAAGGGGCTCCTTCAACGAGGCGCAACAGCTGTGTCGATGCTCCACAGCCCGAGGAGAGCTACGTGCGTGTATCATGGGTCGAAGGGCCACAAAAGTTATGAAGATCAAATCATGAAAGGAGATACGAGGCGATCTAGAAAAATCCATGAAAGAGGACAAAAATCACACTGACGCCCTGGTAGACCTCGGTCAGAGAGTTGACCGAGGTCAACCAATGATAGAAGCTGGTTGGTCCACGTGGACCAACCAGAAAAATCGTTGGAAAAAATATTTAGAAATTCGATTAAAAATAAAGAATGATTTTATTAATTTTTGTGTATAAAATAAAAAACATTTATTATTTAATGTAGTATTTTATTCTGATTGTTAATTATTTTTATGAGGTTTATTTTTACAAGTTACCTATTGTGGCCTATATAGGTATAATATCTACATATTTTGTTCTTTTATTTTTATTTTGTGTATTTTAATTTTATTATTTTTATTTAGTATTTTATAAAATTATAAAATACTTTTACATACATAAATATATTTTTATTTTATTTTATTGATATGTTTTGTATATTAAATAAAATCTCAGTAGGTATTGTATAGGTATGTATATAGGTATAATACCTGTATATATATACATTTAATTTTATTTTGAGTTTTATTTGTGTTTTTATTCCTGTTTTAATGTACATAATTATTATAAATAATATTCACAAAATTATAAAAATATAAAAATACAAAAATAATGATTAAAGAATAAATTGAATATTTTAAGCTGTACAGGTATACAATGTGGGTCCAAAACTCAACTTTCAAACTGTAGCTCCGCCAAATGTGAAACTACCACCATTAAATATATTATTTTATTATATATACAATTAAAGGGTGAGTTTGCTGCAGTTGGAGTTTTCATTTGTGAGATACAAGTCTGAGAAGTTGGGATTCTGGATTTTTATTCAGACCATAACTTTCTATCTGTACATTATTTTTCAGTGAAATCAATTTTGTATTTTTCTTTATAAAAATATCTACAACTTTCATGTACAAAGTTTCTTTAATTGATGCACAAAAAGTGGAACCAAAAATAGATCCCAAAATGAATAAAGAAGGAATGAAATAGAAGGTATTTTTATTGTATTTTAACCCTTATCTCCCCCTACTTTATTTCTTGTCGACCGATTCATCAAGATGCCTAGGTTTCGGGTCATAAAATATTTACAATATTTTATTCTTTTTCTTTTCTTTTCTTTATTCTATAATTTTAGCATTAAAAACAGTATTTTATACACTTTTTACACACATATGCATGGATGCTAAATTGCTCTATTTAATGCTATTTTCAGGCATTTGCTAGAGTTTTTGAGGCCAAAATGATAGAATAAAGATGATGAAATGTGGATTCATCAATACCTCACAATAGAATGGTATAGCTGAGAAGAAACTCTGACACTTGCTAAATGTTGCCATATCTCTTCTTAGTCAAATGAGTGTTCCCAAGTATTATTGAGGAGATGCTATCCTTATTGTAGTTTATATATCTCATCAACAGTGTTCCTTCATTTTCCTTATTTACCCTACCGAGTCTTCTTTTCCCATATTTCTGTGGATTTTTGGTTGTGTTAACTTTGTTCATAACTTTCATGCAGCTGACAAAATTATCCTCCTGTGCCATCAAATGTGTCTTTCTTGGGTACTCTCGTACCCAAAAAGGCTATCATTGCTATGATCCTGTTGGGCATCGATACTATGTGTCTGTTGATGTCACTTCCTTTGAGCAAACAAGTTATTTCACATAGATTGTGAGTGGCATTTCTCTGGACCTCCCTCCTCCACCAATCATCTATACTTGCCAGCATACCTCTATACCTTCTACACTAGTGTCTGTACCTTTTCTTGTCCTTTTTATGCAGGATGATGTGACCACTTCGAGTGCTCCCACCACTGCTGCCCTGAATGTACCTGAGGAACTTCCTATAACTCTACACAAGAAAAAAAAGGCAATGTACATATCACCCCATGTCACATTTTACTTCTACAGATGGTTTTGTCTAGCTATGACAAGAGATTTGCAGATGCTCTGAATGCTATTTCTATTCCAAGAGATCATTTTAGTGCAATGTAGGATCATGGTTGGCGACAATCCATGGATGAGGAGATGGATGCACTTACCTCCTGGGTACGTGGGATCTTGTGTCGTGCCCCTCGGGAGTTCTCCCTGTGGCTTGTCAATGGGTCTTTATGACCAAACAATCGCCTGATGGTTCTATTGACATGTTGAAATCCATACTTGTTGTAAAAGGTTTCAACAAACCTTTGGAGTTTGATTAGTTTGAGACATTCTCGCCCGTTGCCATGTGTACAAGTTGCCGTCGGATGAAGTCGCGCCTAGCCACCCTGTTAAATGCCCAGATCTAATCAAGGCCCTTTGATAACCCGGGTGAAATGATCAAGGCAGAGGTCTGGAAGTGGTCGTTGCGACCTCAATCACTCAGACGGAGAGTATCAAGAAAAATATCGAACCGCGAAAGAAATCAGAAATCAAAACACGAGGTGCGGTCCTAGCTATAAGATTAACCTGGTATAGCTCCCAAGGTCGAACACAAGGAGCACGGGTTGGCCTAGGGCCTACGAAGTAGTAAAAAGAAAATAAAAGGAAAAACAAGGATTTTTAATGGTTTTTAATAATTTTTATATTTTTTTGGATTTTTGAATTATGAAGAAAATAAAAGAAAGTAAAATCAAGCCAACTTCAGCAATTTATTTAACACACCAAAAATTAAGCACAAATTACAGAAAAATTGTTTTTATGTTTTTTAGGTTTTTAAGTGTTTTTGGTGAATTTTTGGTATTTTTCTAATGTATATTTTATTTTATAAAAATCAAACAGTGCTCAAAGGCCTAGGTACTGTCCAGCAAGGCTTGAAACCCAAAAATAAAATATTTATGGATCTCAACAAGCCCTGGAGGTAATTTTCCTGTAATCTAGAAAGAGTAAGGAAAATTTGGGCACCTAAATTATTGTTTTTGGATTTTTAGATTATTTATTATAATTTTTATGAGTTTTTAGGGTTTTTAGATTTTTAGGGTTTTTAAGCAATGAAAAATAGCCAAAATTGGCTAGAAAATCAAACAACACACAAGAAACAGTAACTAATTTTTTTGGAATTTTTGAAGGTGTTTTTATATTTTTTTGGGATTTTTAAACCTAGACAGTAGCTAAAAAGAAGGTTTTTGAATTTTTAAAAATACTAAATAAAATCAAAAATGTCCTCAAAAATTCTCAAAACTCCAACAACATGGCAGGAGCCATGTGTCAAATTTTCATCGAATTTGGAGGTGGTTTGATATTTATCCAAAAATCAAAAAGGCGGCACTGTGCACAGGGACTCAAGTGCAAATACCCGAAAGTCTGGGGGTCCAGGTGCAATTTTCCCAGCAAGTCACGCGCGTGGCGCGTGCCTGGGGCACTCAGGGACCTTCTGGTAATAAAAACCAACTCCTAGGACCTTTTGGTAACTCGTACCAAAAAGTCCAAGGGCACGGTTGCAATTTACCCACTAAAATCCGCACATGCACAAATAAAGTGTTCACAGGGGTATCAATGAAAATACCAGAAAGTTTCTTGTCATTTAATAACGACCCAGAACTATAGGACAAAAAAATGCAAATAACCCAAACAAGCACGTGGCGAAGCACGTGAGATCACATACACAGGGGTATAAATGCGAAACTAAGCAAGCACGAGGTCCAAGGTGCAAATTACCCTACGTAAATAAAACTACGAAAATATTTACAGGACTAGGATGAAAAAGACAAACTAAGAGGGGGCCCTAAGTAATTTACCCTTTTGTTAATGTCGAGGGGCGGATGCGTGACGCGTGGCGGATCGAACGGCTGAATTGACGCGCCGCACACCAAAGGGGAACCTCGACGCGATCCGACGGCTGGAGTACGCCCACGTGGAAGATCTAGCCGCTGTGGCACGTCGTGGGGTTGCGAAGCAGTCCTAGCTCGGATCGGATGGCTGAGGTAAAGCCACGTGCTCGATCAGATGGCTGAGTGGGTGTGGCTTGACCTCGCTGACTCAACGGTGGTGATCGACCCTCTGGAGATCTGATGGTCCGTGCGGCTCCGTAGATGAACGGGCGTGATGAGAACTGGAGCTCGAGGCCGATCTGACGGTCGGGGAGGATGGTAGAAGAACTGGCTGCCGGCGAGCTTCGCCGGCCCTCTGCGTGCACTGTAGTCCTCGTCGACCGCTCCTAAGGTGCGGACAAGCTTCCCCTTGAAGCTCCGCACCCGATGCAATGCTCCGATGGAGGAGAGGAGCTCAGGAGAGCTCCGGCGACGTCGAAGAACGGGAGCTACTGTGCTCTGAAGCTCCGACCTCCAGATGAGGTCGATGGACCTGAAGACCTGCACAGAAAGAGAGAGGGGTCGAGGGCAAACTGCCTCGACCCGTCAGAGCGGGCGGAAAGTGAACGGTGAGGCGGAGTGGAGGATCTCCGGCGAGCGGCGGAGGGAGGAGACCCGTAACCCTGCTCCGGGACGAGCCAGGGGGAATGGAGGGGCGGAGCAGGTGGCGAGGAGTTAGACGAAGGTGGTGAACTGGTCGGATGGTCAAATGCGTGGACGGAGACGACTGGCGGAGGCGGCGGAGCTACACTACCGGAAATGGAAAAATCTAACGCTACGCTAATCTACGGCCTAACTAAGTTACCTGATGGCTGCTGTCGACTGGGCTGGAGCCAAGGAGGCTCCCGGTCGTTGCCTCAAGGGGTCGTCGAGCTCCCCGAGGCTCAGGCGCGCTCGCGGCTGCGCACGGCGGCGATTACCACCGGATCAATGGAATCCGTCCAACTCAGGCCTCGCTTCCACTCCAAAACACTCGCCTGTCACTCGGGTGGTCTGGAGGAGCTCCTTGGCGGCGAGCAGGGGTCCAGAGATAGCGTGATTAGGTCGCCGGAGACGACACTAAATAGTGCGGGAGGTCCGAGAAGGAAGAGGTCGGGCGGGCAACATGGATCTCGGATCCTCCAAACCCACCCCGGGCGAGGATCCTAGATGATCGGAGAGCAATCGGAGCCCGGGGTTTGAGTAGATGGCGGCCGGGTTAGGCGGGTGGAAAATATTGAAATCGGGTCGACAGCCCGATCCGCGAAAGGGGAAGGTCCGCGGGGGGAGTTGACCGGGGGTCAACATCCCCCGTGGACCAATCAGGAGTCGCCAATTATTGAGTTTTTATTTGATTTTTTTGGGCCTTTAAATGGCCGAATTTTCAAAAACTTAAAACACAAAATATTTTTGTTTTAATTTTTCCTATTTTCTTGTGATTTTTAATTAATTTTTGGAAATAAAAATAAGGTATTTACAATATAGGTCTATACATAGGTATATATACAATATATGATTTTTGATTTTTGATTTTTAATTAGTTATTTTTATACATTTTTATTCCTATTTTATATTTTATTTATTTATAGGATAAAATGGGGAATAAAAGGCTATTTTTATTTTATTTTTATTATTTATATACATAGGTGAAATAATTAGTTATATACAACTATATACATGGTACATGTACACATATTTTTGTATTTTTAATTTTTTTGTAATTTTTATTTGATTTTTGTTTTGTTTCTTTTTATTTATTTTATTTACAATATATACCATAGATTATTTACAAAAAGTTTTGGAAAATAATTTTATTTATTTATAAGGGTAAATAAATAGGGAAGGTGGTTTATGTACATGGTGTAAGGGTATTTTTGGTCTTTTTGATTTTTAAATTTTTATTTTGTTTTTAATAGTGTATAAATATATACAAAATATATACAAGCATATTTTTGGTTGAGGAAAATATAATTTTATTTATTTACAAATATATACATGTGTGAGCCCCTATCTCTCTCTACTTTTGTTTTTATGCGGTCAGGCCCATGCTGAGCCCTCCCTTGGGTTAGGTTGCTCAATATTTATTCTAAATATTTCCCTCTTTTTCTTTTTCATCTTTATTCTTTTATTTTTGCACAAAAACATGCTAATTATCTATATTTACAAAAATGCATGCTTTTGCTAACTTTTCCTATTTACACATATCTACATGCATTTGCATAGGTTTTTGTAGCTAAAATATAAGAATAAAGAGTGATGAATGGGTATTCATCACCCTTCAACCGCGAACCATTATCCACCATTGCCCACATGCCACGTGGATAAGTGAAACGATCACATGCGTCCGCCTTCGCGCCTTAGGTAGTATTTTGCACACATAATCCCCACCTTTTTGTTTTTAATATTTGATATTTAAAATTTCATCTGTAGTTGTAATAGTTTTATAATATTTGCATTAAAGACCCTAAGCTTCAATTTATTTGTATTGTAGTCTAGTGCCATGTTACCTCACGTGCTTGTCGTGTGAGGAACCTAGGCATTTTGCGTGGATCCCCTTCGGGATGTGTGTATTTTTGTTTGGTCCTAAAACTTTGAATATCAAAGTTAAACTTTTTGTTACATACTTGGTCAAGTTGTTTATCTTAATTGCATTTATACCCTTGTTAGGAATGTATGATATTTTATTATGCGAATATTGCATGTATGTCCTTGGACTTTATAAAGATGTTATGAAATGCTTTGATTTTTTAAAATAGCAACAAGATTCTAGTATTGCTGATTTAGTTCGGTAATTGTATTTTAATTATTAAAAATACCGTTTTGCTCCTAAAAATTATAAAAAATTATCTTAAGTGCATGAAATTTTAATTTATCACATATATTTTTTGCAAGACAATTATAATCATTTTCCTATTTATAAAATTTAAAAAATTGCATTTTCTCTTGTTTAACATTTAAAAATCCCTAAAAATTCTAAAAGATTTTGAAAAATTATGAAAATTCTTGTAGGCTATTTTGTTATATTTCATAAAAACATTCATAAAAACTCCTAAAAATTGCAAAGCACAGAAAACCTCATAAAAATTTCATAAAATCACAATATATATATATATATATATAAATTCATGATTTTCTTTGTATTACATTGTATTTAGGAAAACTGATTTTGGGCTCAATCTAAATTGATAGATATTTATTAAGCCATTTTAAATCCTGAATTTCATATTTTCTTTATTTTATGTATTTCCCCATTTAAAAATCCAAAAAAAATCAAAAAATAATTAAAAATCACCAAAAATAGATAAAAATAAAAATAAAAAATATTTTATTTTTTACAATTTTGATTTTGTTTGTCATATTTTAGAAATCCAAAGACATTTCTATTCTATATAATACCTATATACTTATATGAGGAAAGGTGTCCTACTCCATGGAGTATGTAACTTACCTACTCCATTACCATTTTCCCCACTTTTTTATTTTTTTTTAAAAATGCTTCCATGGATTTTCATAACTATATCCCTCTAATATGTCATTCAAATTTCATTGTAAACAAAGACTCATATGCCCTCTATCCAGAATAGGTAGTTTTAGCAGTCTTAGATTTGCTGTAATTTATCTATTCTGGATGGAGGGCATAGGAGTATCTGTTTCCAACAAAATTTGAATGACATATTAGAGGAATATAATTATGAAAATCCATGGAAGTATTTTTCAAAAAAAATAAAAAAGTGGAAAAAATGAAAGTGGAGTAGATAAGTTACCTACTCCATGGAGTAGGATCCCTTTCCTCTACTTGTATATGAGCTACAACATGATGTAGCTAACCTTAGCTACATCAGGGGTATTTTTGTCTCGTTCTTTATTTTTTCCCGAAAATTACACGATGGATTTTCATAACTATATCCCTCTAATATGCCATTCAAATTTCGCCAGAAATAGAGACTCCTACGGCCTCCATCTAGACAGTCATTTTTTAGCGGTCACAGATTTGTTGTATTTTTCCTATTCTGGATGGAGGCCATAGGAGTCTCTGTTTCTAACAAAATTTGAATGACATATTAGAGGGATATAGTTATGAAAATCCATCATTGAATTTTCAGAAAAAAATAAAAGAAAAAGACTAAAATGCACCTGATATTGCTAAGGTTAGCTACATCATGATGTAGCTTCCCTTTCCTCCTTATATATATTTATCACCTATATTATTAGGTATTATTTTTTTAAAATTTAAAAATAAAAATTCGCAAAATTAAAATCATAAAAATACATAAGAAATAAAACCCACAAAAATATTTCAAATAAAAAAATCCATAAAATTTTCCTTGATAGCATATTCATCATTTCTCTACTATGCATGCTCTATGTGGTTCGACCTCTACTGCTTGTCATTGTACATCTTTTGTAGAATTTAAAATAATTTTTAAATCACTTATTTCCAATGCTTAATTATCATTGCGGGTTAATTATTGATTGAGAAGCTTCAATCGGGTACCTAGTGCCGCGAGAGTGGCTGCCACAGTGATTGTTGGATCCGATTTGTCGGACACCGCATACCCTCCAATATCGGACATTAGGTACCTCGGTCTTTCCCTTTCATCAATCGCCTATTTTAATCCCCTATACCTCTAAAATATTATCTTTTCTTTTGTGAGCTTCTAATACACCATTTTGTTTTGCAGCTATGAATTTATGAGCTCCCACAAGTCCTAATCACCGCACCCGTCGCCAACGTGATGCCAAGAATTAATATACCAAGTTAAAATCTCCAGTAACCAACCAAAAACATGCTCTCTACCTTCATCAATATCTCCTTTTCTTTATTTTGATAAGAACATTGCCCTTAAGACTTAAGATCTCCATGCATGAATGCTAATCCCAGTTGTAGTAAATACTGGGTCTTCATGGTTTCTTTTGTCTCATGTTTCGTGATTTCTCAGTGCCGGATTGCTCCCCTGTAGTTGGTAGCTTGCTACCTCTTTCATGAATTAAAAAGAAAAATACATTCCTACCCTAGCAAGGCGATTGCTCGGTTCCATCCATTAGAATTTTCATTCTGCCCCGGACTAATTAATGTCGGATCCTCTGCTAGACAGGAGGGATCTGCTGTAACCGGGGTGGGAGCCCGAGCCGCTCGATCGAGATCGAGCGGTTTGTACGGTAAAGGCCCACAAAAACTCTGATTTCGTGCGAAATGCTCGATCGGCACCCTCCCCGGTTACAACAGATCCCTGCTGGCTAGCAGAGGATCCGCTCGCCCTGCCAAGGGGTTGAGATCTTATAAGATGACAAACGCCGATTCAAAGCTTGGTTTAGAGGCAGAACAATTGGTGAAAGCCGTAAAATTTTATCTTTGTGATTTTGATGGTTTTTGTCTTTCGGTAATCCTGGAGGAACATGAACAGAACACATAACGTTAGGTTCAGAATACTCGCAGTTTGTGAGACCGGAACATAATTCTCTCATGCGAAACCTACAAAACGACTTCATAACTAGATCGGGATGAATAAGATAGTTCTTGTTACAAAAGCTACAACCGAAATGAGAATGCTACAATCTACATATACTAAAATCTGATCCTGATCTTCAGAGCTAGATTGCGTCGACTGCGCATGCATCGATGAATGTGAAGATCTGCTGAACTGAACTCGCGATGTCCTCTGCTGTAAATGTGGTCTCGCTCGTAACCTACCCAGGCAACATAAGCAAGAAGTTAAAATGAGCATATGCTAATACTGCATGCGCACAGGTTCACGTACATCAAATATTAGATCTGTGTATACGCGAGATGATCCTCTGTAGCACTGCAGATTCTGCAATAAAACCTGTGTATACAGTATACGATTTCGGGAATGCCTCTAAAGTACTAAATTCACGCATTGATTTGCACTGCTTAGGGTGGAACGGAAGTAGATAAAACTGCATGAAGGAATGGTAGTTCTTAAGTGGGACAACCCCATTCCCTGATTTGCAGTAATGACCTACGGAACGACGGGACAGATGAATGGGTGCAGCTTTTCTGAAACATGTCGTCTTTTAACTGAAAGATTCCTTTCCGATGACCCACTTGGGAATCAATCGGAGATTTAGCAGGAAGGACCCAAATCGCCAAAACAGGTTGTTGTTCACAATACGAGTCTTTTCCACACAAAAAAACGCGTGTACTTTGAGAACAGATGTACTACCTTGACGTTGAAGGAGTAGAGGACGGTCTGCTCCACGGTGGTGATGTTTGCATGGAGGATGTCCATCTGCATCTCCTCCAGGGCGGCTGTCACCCTCAGAAGCTGCCCCGGACGCCGCCTTGATAGTGCCTTTATCACGGCGACGGTGCCGGAGACCCGCACCTCCACATCGGCCACACAGGACTTGTTGTGCACAATGTCCTCCGGGAGGAACGGTGGGAGCTGAGGCAGGGGTTGCACCACCGCCGGCGCCGGCGTGGGTGCGTTCCCTCCGTACATCCTCCTCCTCTTCTGGGACTCCAGGCACTGGAGGAGCTGTTCCAGCTCCCTCACGAACTCTATTGCCCCTCCTATGATCGAAGCTTGATCTCCCTGGAGAAACATTATCGAGGTTTAATTTGCTATGATCATATAGCTTGGCATCAAGTGCGACAAGATTTAACAGCTCAGATCCTGCAGAGCGGATCCTGAACCCAACAGCAACAGCTACTTTTGATATTAATGAGTATGGTTACCAAATGGCAAGCGGATCTGTCCGTACGTCATACTGCAAACAAAAACTTTGCAGGAATATAGACGTTTATACATAAAAAAACAAATAAAGAAATATTCCTGCAATTCCAAAAATTACTGGTTCGGGTATTTACAGTACTTCCACATCAACCCACAAAAAAGCGAGATTTATATTAAGATTTTGATCTGCGCTTTTCTAGGGTTCCAACGTTAAGGATGATGAACATTTCATGTGACCTGGATTGAGATAATTTGTGAAAGATGTTACCTAAATCACTCGCATACGGTTATCCAGTTGGCAATGCAAAAACATACCTGATATCTTATGGTTTAAATTACCATCTTGAAAAATAAATTAGGGAAATAATAAGGTCAAATATCGACAGTATTTCGTCCATGTCCTACCAAACAGCTGAGCGCCACCAGAGGAGCTCATTGCACTCTTTGATATATGGCTTTATTTCAGAGCAGGAGCAGAGGAACGGCACTACAATTTTTTTTTTTAATCCGTCACTAAATTAGCATTGTTAAATATATAATGACGATATTATTCGTTGCAAAATGATTTTTTGTACTCGAAATTAGCGACAAATATCATATATGTTGTTATATCATTGCCAACAGTCCACGTAGTGACGCTTATCTGTTGCTATTTTTCAAACTTCTAATTAATCATCGCTAAATTTTGAGCGAAATGAGTTTTCGTACTCGAAATTAGCAACGAATATCATATCTGTCGTTAAATCATTAGCAACGGTCCATATAGCGACGCATATCCGTTGCTATTTTTCAAAATATCAACTAATCGTCGCTAATTTTTTAGTTCAAAATTTAACGACGATTAATTAGAGTTTGAAAAATAACAACGGATAAACGCCACTTTGTGGACCGTTGCTAATGATATAACGGCATATATGATATTCGTCGTTAATTTCAAGTACGAAAAATCATTTCGTAACGAATAATATCGTCGTTATATATTTAACGACGGCTAATTTAGTGACGTATTTTGAAAAAACCATCACTATAGCACGATTAGTATATTAGTTACGCTAATAAACAAATACTATAGGGTATATACGCATTAATCAAACTTTTATTTACCCTCTGGACGTAAGACGCGGGCATAAGAGACCTGAGCATGCGCAGGTGCTCGTTTATGTGCTTCCTCCTGTTCCTCTCCACTGCGATGTGCGTCATCCTCTGATTCTCCACCTCCTCGCTCGTCTTCACGGTTCTTGCCCTCTTCCTCTTGTTGCCCTTCACCTCCACAGGGTAGCTCTCCTCCTCCTCTTCCTCCAGATCCTCCACCACCTTCGGAAGCTCCGTCCGCGACAACCCGAGATTCGGGCCGAAGTCGGCGAAGTGCATCACGTCGGCGAAGCTCAGGTAGTCGTGGCACGAGTCTGGCGGTGGGGGCGGAGGGAAGTCCAGCGCATGGTTGGCCTGCAGGGGTGTAAGAACAAATGCCATGGAGAATAAAGTAGCAATTAATGGCCGGGGAGGATCAGGAGTACCTGAAGGTTGAGCTGATCACCAGAACCCTTCTCCATATAACGAGCCGGATCTGGCGGGGTCTGAGGAGGGTTTGGCTTAGCTGTCGCGTAAGGTGAGGACAATCTGAGACTGTCATATGTGGGTCAAATTGCCTCTCCAGTTTTGTCTGAAATGTGACCGGGAGGAGAAGCCGACAACGATCAAGAAGGATAAGATGATAAGGATACGGAGAGGGTAACTTTTTTTCAATTAGGATTACTAGGTCTTGAGGAGGCGAAGGGGGACTAAACTCTGTGGATCTTGGTTAATGGTCTGATGCATGTTGTATATATCGATCACAGACACACGACCTACGTGGTGGGTACCGTGATCACGGGATCCTGAATGGATCGAAGGTGGTTTGTTTTATCCCAAGGGATGTGGAAGGTGGATGGGTGAGAGATCACTAGAAAATAATTTGAAGCTGTTCTCGAACCTGCAGGGATGACCCGTCTAGGGTTTGCATGCATGAGGGAGTTATATTGCGAGAGAGGGCATGAAGAGGAGCCGAAGGGGTGGAAGGAAATGCACCTCTCGATCACCTCACTTTTATTTATGCTCCTCACATGCAACAAACGCTCTCTTCTTGATTTGCTTTGTTTTTCAACATCAATCTTTTCCACCTCTTATCACATGACTCGCTATTTATTGCCAGAATTTAATGCAACCCAAAGCTTTCTCCTTCACGAATCTAATTTCTCCTCCATCCATTCCTGAAATGATTTAGTTTGTTTGGCATATGGTTAAGCAGAGAGAATGTGGTGTTATGCCCGTAATTGTGGAAACCGCTCGGTCTTGATCGAGTGGTTCACACGATTTTGCACGGTACAGACTCAGGGCCACAGCAAATTCTTCTATATTTCGGCCCATTGCAGACAATCCGGGTCCCTGGTTAAGACCTAACAGACCAAATCCTTCCCCATTTCCCCCTTCAAGGGCAAAAATGGGTTATAGTAACGAATAATTCAAATATTCATTGATGTATATATCCGATATAATAACATATATTATTTTTAAAATTTTTTTACCTTACCTTTTACTTCTTGGAATTTCGAATATTTCATCTAATGATAATTATTAATTGAAATCTGGTTTAAATTTATATCAGTTATTGCTAATTACATTAGCAACGATCAAAGGAATTTTTTAAGAAAACCAATGGATAGCTATTACAAATGTTAGTTACTAACAATGAAGCAATAAATATGACATTACTTGCGAATTTTAAGAATAAACATGATTTTGCAATAAAGAATATCCGTTGTTGTAAATTTAATTTTGAAAGATGGAGCAATCAATCCACAATAAAGCAATTAATCCTCAAACTATTCATTGTCATGTCTCATTTTTGTTGTAGTGAATAAGTGAACTTAAGGATGAAAATGGATATATGTATATCTGAATATCCGCTTATCATATTGGAAAAAATACCGAATACGGATATTTGTATTCAAATATTAATCGAATATGGAAATGGATATGGTAACACAAAAAGATCCCGATTCGAATACGAATATCCGAAAAGAAAAATATTATATACATATACATACATGCATACATATAATATTCTATTTAGTAAACAACTAAGCTAAATCCAAATCCATGCATCCCATTGATCTTCGACGCCCACTATGTCTCTTTGTCTCGACAATTTCGTAGGAAATGTAGCAGGAGAAGCCTCAAGTAGGCTTCAACCCCTCGATGACTATGTTTGTAAAGTAGCTCCTATGCAACTATAAATTCCATTGATTGACAAAATAATTTTATTATGGTATGTGTGTATTGTAGTGGTATTTTTTTGAATCACTTCACATTCAGTACTTATCTGATTTAAATTCACAATTTTTCTTTATTATATCACATTTGTATCATATCTTAACACAATCGCTATTCATATTCATTCTTTATTCGATCTGGATTTGTATTCGATGAATATTTTATTCGAATTTCTATCCCACTGTAACAAAATTGACCTAAACAAACGATTAATTTAGCATGTACCTAAACAAATGATTAATTTAACATGTTGCCATATCTTCTATAGTTAAATATACAACAACGAATAATATTTAGTACTTGATTCTTTAAATTAGCATTAGCAACGATTATAGAATTCGTTGCTATTCTTCTAGCAACGAATTATATAACAACGAGTTGTTATTTTCCTCTGATCATTGTTAGCAACGATTAATAAAATTTTTAATGAGTAAGACAAAGAATCAATTATTATTATATGAACATCTAACAACGAACATGACATTAATTCATTGCTAATTAGAAGAACAAAGCATAATTTGACAATGAATAACATCTATTGTTATATTTTTAACATCGAAAGATATGTCAGCGTATATTAACGATTATCCATTGCCTTAATTAGGTCAATTTTGTTGTAGTGTTTGATTATGTTAGGATATGATTCCCCAAATTCTTACCCAACTCATATTCTCGTATCCGTATTCATATTCGATATAAATGAAGCGAATACCGATATGGAAATAGTCATAACCAATCCATATCTGATTGTTTTTTAGTCGCTAAATAGACTCCAATGGGCATTACAAGAATATTTATTTGTGCTAACGACGGCATTGACCATGGTGACAAAATTCTTATTACCCTTTTTTAGAATTATATTAGTTTTCATTTATGTTGTTGTGGCAAAGGAAATTCCATGTCCACAAACACAATAAAGAAAACATGGTACAAGAACAATCTATGATATCAGAATTTCTTAAATGTGAAAGATGTAATTTCTTGGGTAACCAAAGAATTATGGCGACGATTTTTATAGCAAAAATCGTAGCTAAAGCTGTTGGGTAACCAAAGAATATCTGGAAGTAATTTTTTGCAGTAAATGATCGTGCTATTGCAACAATTTCTTTTTGGAAATCTACAATCCATACCTTTGCTTGCAATGTTACCGTGCTTTTTTGAAATTAGATTTTACGACGATCCCCTAAGTTTTTAGAGTACAGATCATTTTTCCCGTGAGTGTGTACGATTTCTGTTCAGATTTGTAAAGTTCTGGATTTTTGTTGATTGAGGTATTATCATGCTGAGTCTGTTGTAGTACAACATGTTTTGTACTCGAGGGGACCGTCCACGGGGATTGGATGATCCTCGTAGAGGGCCGATCATCCCCGGTCCCCTATTAGGGTCGTCTAATCCACATCGAACAGTCCTCAAAATTACATTGAGGTCCTGTTTGTACTTCGACAATGTTAAAAAGGCCGATTATGATCTCTTGCTCATTATTTTCGAAATCAAATGTGCATTATTATATAGGGATTTTTACACCAAAAACCCTGAGTAATTTCACAATAACATTCATAACCCTGTATAATCGCGAATTATATGAGAAACCATGAGTAATGCTTAACTCTTACATGACATAACCCTATGTCATCTTCCGTTTGGGATGCCTGTTATATTTAACGGTTTTCGTTGAAAAAGATGAAATTACCCCTAGAACTCATTCTTATTTGCAATAACATGCCATCGTCCCCCCACACCGAGTTGTTTCGCCCTGCCCCCCACCGTCGAACTCCTCCTCGAAGCATCGAGCTCTCGTCAAAGACACTCCCCCCACTCACCGCTCCGAGCTGCTCAGCCTCTGCTCGAGCCCCCTTCCCCCCATCTCTCGCTCGAAGACCCCCGCCAGCTCTCCTAGAAGCCCAGCCACCGCCACATCAAGCTCCCTCCTGGAACCCCCCTCCCTCCCCGCACCCCCACCGAGCTGCTCCTCCCCTGCCTGAAACCCCTCCCCGCCCGCCCCTGCCGAGCTTGAAACCTACCGCGCCAAGCCCCCTCCACGAATCCCCCGCTCCTGCCGAGCTCGAAGGTCGCGCCAAGCAGCGCCACCCCAACCCTCCCCTGCCGAGCTCGAAGCCCTCCGCGCCAAGCCCCCCGCCCGCTCCTGCCGATCTCGAAGGCCGCGCCAAGTAGCCCCCCTCCCCACACCCACCCCTGCCCCTACTGAGCTCAAAGCCCCACCACACCAAACCCCCCCGCCCACTCCCACCGAGCTCGAAAGCCGCGCCAAGCATCCCCCCCCCCCCCCAAGCCCCTCCCGTCGAGACCACATGTGCCAGCCCACCCTCCCCTCCACCGACCGACCCCCTCCGCAAGCCCCTCCCCGTTGAGAACACTGTGGGATTTTTATATTTAATGTAATCTCAGCCTTAAAATTTTTGAGTGGTTAGATTAACTCACTATATGATTGAGTTAATAAAGTAAATTAACAGAAGGTTATAGGTGTAAGATGGCACACTTATTGCGGGTCATGAGTGTAATTTGTGATTATACAGGGTTATGGATGTTATTGCAAAATTACTCAGGGTTATAGATGTAAAAATCCCTATTATATAAGGTTGTAAATAGTTGTACCTTTAGATGTAGTCTTAAGAAAAGCATCATTTGTGAGAGACTGAAATATAATCTACCATCAACCTAAAGCTTTTAGCACGTGATACTTTTTTGCCATTTAAAACTTTATTTATTATGTACATTTCCATAAGGCATCCACAACAATACAAATGGCCCGAGTGAAGGTTTTCTTATGAACTTTTAGGAGGGGAAGGCTCTTGATAGGTGTTCGGTTTGCGATGAATGCGGATCTTGTCTGTCGGCGATGTCGGGAGGGACTCGAGGACATACAGCACTTGTTTTTCAATTGTAGGTGCTCAATTGAGACTTGGAGACTGCTGGGGGAACCCGAGCGGCTTTTTGAGGGAACTGCGAACTTTTGGGAGCGCATAGGGATTGGATGGACATGCACTGAAAGGGGAAAGTCAAATACGATAGCGATGATCTGGGCAATTTGGGTATAGCCAGAAATGGGACACTTTTCCGGAATGAGCGTGTGTATGGTGAAAATGTTGTGATTCATGCTAAAGCGTTGGTGGAGGGTTGGCGTATGTAATGGTTTTTTTTGCGTTCTGACCGTCTATAGGGTTGTAATCTTTTGAAATCATTAATGATGAAGTTTTTGGCTTCACACCTATACGATGATGACCTTTTTTCTTTAAAAAACAATACAAATGGCCTATAGTGACGAATATTTTCTAAACCCTTGTCATGTTATCCGATTAATTTTATGTATATAAAATTAAATATTACTTATTTTAAAGTATCTTTGTTTTTTTCTTAAATTTTTTTATAAAAGGTAACATTTGTTGTTATATCTTTGATAATCATAAAGGAATTAATATATCATATAATCAATGTGACATCCAGTTCCTACTACAAGAAAAATGAGTTGTGGTCATGGAATGTGGCAATGAAAACTTGTGGCCACGATAATTCCGTGGACACTAGTTTTTCATAGATACAATCCATGGCCAAAGTCTTCATACAAGAGTTGTGGCCACGACAAGTTCTGTGGTCACTTGTAGTGGCCACTGTATATTCGTGGTAAGAGAACTCTCGCGACGAGACTTGTAGCTACGGCTACATGCCACGAAGTGTCGTGGCCAGAGCTCAATTCCGTGGCCACAAGCTCCACATCCCTAGGTATAGTTCTGTGGTCACAACTAGTGTCCGTTCATGACATTTTGTGGGTCTTGGACAAAAAAATGGGCCCTTATAAACAATTCCAGTAAACATTGTGCCCTTATACAATTCCGTTAAATTTTGAGCTTTAGCATTGAGTTGCTCATTGAAAATTCGATTCTATAAGGTTTGTTTTTCGACGAGTTGCTTCATCAAAAAAATCGATTCCATAACAACTTGTTTTTCAGTGAGTTGTTTCATACAAAATCGATTCCATAAAGCCCATTTTTCAGCGAATTGTTTTACTGAAATTTGACTCTACATTGCCCCATTAAGACATATACTGTTTTTTTTCTAAATTAAAAGATAAATGCATGTAAAAATAGATTCTGAGCCATTGCACTCAGAAATTACCTTAAGAAACTGCCTTGATGACATCACATCATATTTACCATTGCAACTCTTCTAACCATCCAAACAAACCCTATTACCAAACAGTTCTGCCAGATGGGTTCCCAAGATGGGTTCTGATGATGATGTGACGGTTCTTCCGGCGGATGATAGTGTTCTGTTCTTGCAAGAGACACAAAGTAACAGATGGTATGTTGTTGTTGCTGCGGGATGGATGATTGGCTGTGGATTAATCCAATTGGAGAAAACAGAACTGGCCGACGAAGCAAAAGAGAAATCAAATGTTGAACTTAAATGTAATCAGAGAAACGAATTGGAGATAAAACAAATTTAAATTGAAATCGAATATGGATTCAGTTGGGTGAACTCGTAGCTCTGCTGGGTGCTATAGAGGACGACTCGTGCATGGGGAGGGGGGCGCTGCGAGGCGCAGGTTGAGGGCAGCGGGATCGGGGTGCGAGAGGTCCGAGTCCATGGAGGGAGTAGGTGTTTGAGTGGGCGCCGAGGAGGAGGGGAGAGATGGACGACAACTATCCTGAGAGGTATAAGTGATAAAATCCCAAGAAGATAGGGATACCAATGATATTACGAAAGTTAATAGGGGCACAACTGTAAAATAATCAAAATTTATAACAACGATGACTAAAAAGTTTGTAACAAATATTGTATTTGTTGTTATATTGCTTACAATGAATCATGTATAATGTGTTATCTGTTGATTTTTTTACTTTACTAGATTGGTACAAATAACTTTAGCGATGAATATGCTATTTCTCCCAAACTACAAAAATAAAGGATAAGTTTGCAATAAATAACATATGTTGTTATATATTAACATCAAAAGATATCATAACGAATGTTTGTATTATTCATTACCAGTTTTGCTGTAATCTTTATTAAATAATGATTTGATGTGATTTTCTAACAAAGATAAATGGTGTGATTTTAAAAAAACAAAGTTGTATCTCAATGAAAAGCGTACATAGACACACGATTAGAATAAGGTGACAATTAAAATAAAATTTGATGATAAAAACAACATATAATTATTGTTATATGAATAGTCGTTAGTAATATAATAATGGACAGATGATTCATCGCTACTTAAAATATATGATTTTATCACTTGTACCTCTCTTAACTTCTTCGATATCATTTATATCCCTCTTTTTTTTATATATCAATATACCTCAAACTTCTTGTATTTTTATCACTTGTACTCTTCCGGTAAGTTGCCGTCCATCCGCATACCAAATGAATGTTATCTTTTGGAACATAAGGGTCATTAAATTAAATAGCTAAGATAGCTAGGGTAGATTGACCCGAGCCCTTCAGCCCCCATCTCTTCTGCTGCTCTCCTCCACCCCACCTCCTCCTCTTCCTCACCTCTTCGATCAGAGTCCCAACAAATATCAATAAGATGCAGGGAAGAAAAATAGATATGGATATATCTAAATATCAACTTATCATATTCAAAAAATTCTTGAATACGGATATTCCTATTCGAATATCAATCCATCTCAACAAAAAAGAGAGGAATGATGCTCGACAACAAGGAGAGGAATGATATGCCTGAAGGCAACACATGTAAAAGGTCTTCCATGACCTCTACATTCTTTCCTCCCAACTAGAATCGAAGAGGGGAAAGCATGAAGGGGAAGGAGAGGGGCTCCACGCATGAGATGAGAACCGACGGGACGACTACCATGCTCACGAGGTCTATAGGTAAACAAGCTATGATCAAACATTATATCAGATATGGAGATGGATTGTAAAATTCTTTGGATATGGATATGGGTACTGCTTGAATATCCGGATTTGGACTCGGATATCCAACTATGTATTTAATATATTTTTATACATTATTTAATATAATATAATCTAATAAATTTAAGGTATACCTCCAGGCCGATGGGCCAAGCACATATTTGGGCCATATTTGGTTTCGGGTCTACTTCATGAATCACACTTCACCCTTGACGTTATTATATTAATATTATATATATTATATAATACAATATTTTAATGATATCAAATGAAACTTTCATTCATTCGTCGTCTGAGGCTCGGGCATGAACGAAACCATATCTTCTTTTCGTTTGCTTTTGTTCAAGAACAACGGTTGCCTCGCCTCTATCGAGTCCCCACTACACCATCTGATGCTTCCTTGTTAATCAGTTTCCGATCCTCTTGCAACCTCGACTGATCGGCACGGGCCCATCCCCATCCTGCTATGGCGCTACGCCTTATCCTCTCAAGCTCCGAAGCTCTAAAAATTCCAATCATTATTAATTTATATGATACTTATTTGGATTCGCTCTTTATTCGATCTGTATTCGGATCTGCTCTTTATTCAATCCGTATTCAGTTTCGATAAATATCATTTTTGAATTCGTAACATAGTTTCCTTAATACATATCTGAATCGTATCCGTATATGTATTCATTTTTGTATATGTATTCATTTTTGATAAAGATAAAGTGAAAATGGATATGAAAATAGATATATCCTATCCATTTACATCTCTAATTAGATGGTATTAAGGCTTGAGAGGCCAGAAAGTAGGTTCAAAATGAGAGTGCGGATCCTCTGCTGCAGTGTTGTAGTGCTGTAATGCACTACAACCGCTCGATCATGCTCGAGCATGATCGAGCGGCTGTAGTGCATTATAACACTACAGGAGCATGATCGAGCGGCTGTAGAGCATGATCGAGCGGCTGTAGTGCATTACAACACTGCAGCAGACAACCCGAGCCCTCAAAATGGAGGGAAATAATGGACGAAGATCCTTTATAGGTGGAAGATGAGTATCAATTACTCTCTCCACAATCATCCGCGACGGAGATTGTGCATGCTCATTGTACGCATCAGAAACGAAGAAGCGATCACGAGCAACAGTGACCGTTCGATCGAGTTCTGGTCTCATATGCATTGTAGGATCGAAGAAGCTTTTCAATGTGAATTGTAGGATGCTAATGAGTAGTTCGGATCTAAGATTGGGTTTGATGGAGTTTGGGTTCGTGATAGGGCGCGAGATGAGGGGGGACAAAGATGCTCCGATGACCGATGGGAATCATTTGGAGGAGATGTTTACATATGGCCGATGCTGGATCTCCGGTGCTGTGCTCGATGATGCTCGGGTTCAGGATGCGGTGCTGTTCGAGCTGTGATGTTCCTCATGCTGCTTTGAATCTGACCTCCCGATGAAGGTCTTTGTTAGAAAATAAACATGCAGAAGCGAACATGTAAAAAGATAAAGAACGAAAAGAACAACAAGATTTTATGTGGAATCCTACTCCGTGATGAGCGGGCTGAAACCACGGGAGAAGCCCTCAAAGGGGCATATGCTTCATTGCACTTTCTCATCTCTTACAGGAGGCCTGGGGCTCCTTATATAGCTTCCTCAGGACCTCCAAGTCCCACTGATGAACCAAACTGAGCGACTAAGGTAAAGGAGCTAATCGGTCGTTGCGACCTCAATCACTCAGCTAGGCTCAATCAAGAAAAATAGACCACCAAAGGAGATAAAATTAATCAAACACGAAATAGCGATCTTGCTATTAGTTTAACCTGGTATAGCGACCAGGGTCGAACACAAGGAGCACGGGTTGGCCTCTCGGCCTACGAAGTAGTCAAAAAGAGATAAAAGAAAAGAAATATTTTTGGTGGTTTTTGAATATTTTATATTTTTTTGGATTTTTAGTAAATTAAGAAAATAAGAAAAGCAAATAAACACACACTTCAACAATTTATTACAAGCACTAAAAATCAACCAAAAATTCTAACAAAAATGTTTTTATGTGTTTTATAATTTTTAATATTTTTGGTGATTTTTTGGGATTTTTCTGATATTTATTTAGTTTTCTAAAAATAAAAAAGTGACTGAAAATGTAGGTACTGTCCAGCCGAGCTAAAAGGGCCTAGATAAAATATCTAAAGACCCCAAATTAGCTGGGAGGTAATGTTACTGTAAAGAGAATAAAATAAGGAAAATTTAGGCACCTAATTTATTATTTTTGGATTTTTGGTTTAATTATTAGAATTTTTATAAGTTTTTAAGTGTTTTTCAATTTTTAGTGGTTTTCAATAATGAAAAATAACCAAAATTGGCTAGAAAATCAAACACAACAAAATAGACAGTAGACAATTTTTTTGTAATTTTTAGACACTATTTAATATTTTTTGTGATTTTTAAACCTAGACAGTAACAAAAATGGAGGTTTTTAAATTTTTTAAAAATATCAAATGAAAACAAAACTGTCCTAAAAAATCCTCGAAAATTTTACACCATGGCAGGAGCCATGTATCCAATTTTCGTTGGATTTGGAGGTAATTTGCTATTTTATTCAAAAAGAAAGAAGGGGCACTGTGCACAGGGACCAAAGTGCAAATACCCGAAAGTCTGGGGGGTCTGGTGCAATTAACCCAGGAAGTCACACGTGTCGTGCGTGCCTGAGGCACTCAGGGACCCAAATGTGAAGGAAATAAGTTCCGAGGGCTATTTGGTAACAGGTACCAAAAGCCCAGGGGCTTATCTGCAAATAACCCAACAATATTCGCACATGTTCAAATAAAATACGCACAGGGGTATAAATGCAAATAAACTAAAACTTCCATTCATTCATTAACAATCAGAACTACAGGGGCATAAGATGCAAAATAGCCAAAAAGCACATGTCGACGCACGTGTCATACAACGCACAGGGGCATATCAGTAAATAAACGCAAGCACAAGGGTCTCTATGCAAATATCCCAAAAACTAAACAACTATACTAACTAATTACAGAACTAAACGTGAAATAAAATAAACAGAAGGGCCTAAGGGTAGTTTACCCTTTATTAATGGAGCGGCTGGATGGATGCCACGTGTAGCATCTAACGGTGGCGAACGACAGGGGCTCCAAAGCTGCGCTCCTCGGGGTGATCCAACGGCGGGGGCTAGTCCACGTGGTGCATCGGACGGTGTAGGGCGCAGGTGGCTAACCCTCGAGCATCGTACGGTCCAGATCTCTCCTCCTCAGATCGAACGGTGACTGCTGCTCCTGCACGGACGGCCCAGATGCAAACTGGAGCTGGAGGGCTGATCGGACGGCAGCTGAAGGTCGAGGAAGAACAGGTGGCCGGCGAAGTTTGCCGGCCCAGTGCGTGCGCTCCTGACCTCCTCGCGGGGCGCTGGTGATCGGAAAGGGTCTGGCGTGGGCCTCCGCGTCTGATGGGAGTCTCCGATGACCCGGCCGAGCTCTAAGGAGCTCCGGCGAGGTCAGCGGAGCTGCACCTCCTGGCTCGATGTCGAAGGACCTCAGATGGCCCTCTTTGAACCTCAAAGCAGTCCAGGAAGCTCGCGGGTCGAGGGCAAACTGCCTCGACCCGGTTAGGCGGGTGAAGGTGGACTGTGGAGCAATATGGGCGAGCTCCGACGAAGGGGGTAGACGGTGGAGCTCGAATCCCAGCTCCTGTGCGAGCTGGGTTGAATGGGGATACGGAGAAGGTGCGCGAGAAGGAGACGATGGTGAATGTGGGTCCCGATGATCGAATGGAGCGAGGGAGTGGTCGGAATCGACGATGGACGGCGGGGCGGCGATTTGGGGGTAACTAGAAATTACGGAAAATGAAAGGCCTAAGGATCTACCTGGGTGGCTGAATGGGCTGTGGGCAAGCTTGCGCAGCTCTGGGTCTTCGCCTCACGGAGCGCCGACGTCCGAGGCTCGATGCTCCTGCTGGTGGCGGAGCAAGGCGGCGATGCTCGCCGGATCAGTGGTTTCGCTCCCTCTCCTCGCTTCGACACCACGGGGGACAAGCTGTCACTCTCGCCTATGCAATGGAGCTCACGGGAGGTGAAATCGAATGGCCAAAGATGAGAAATGAGGAGGCGGAGCTGGAGCTAAATATGGGTGAGGGTCCGGGAAGACAGGCGCGGGTAGGGCGTGGAGGCGTGCGGATCCCGATGTGGATACCCCGGCGAGGGTCTCGGATGTAGCATTAAGGAGTCGGACCCGGGGTTTAGGTGGTAGGCGATCGGGTTTAGCGGAGAAAAATCCGAGAAGATGGATACCCGCTAAGGACCCGTGGGAAGTGGTCCTGGGGGGGGGGGGTAGTTGACTGGGCGGTCAACAATCCCAGGACCAGTAGGAAGCGGCCACGTGGCTGGATTTTGAAGGTGAAAATTAAGGTAGCAAATGGCCGAATTTGCAAAAAGTTAAAACATGAAATATTTTTATTTTATTTTTTTCTATTTTTTAGTGATTTTTAATTAATTTTTCAAAGTAAAAATAGTGTATTTACATAGTAGGTTCATATATAGGTATATATACAATATATAGGATTTTTATTTTTGATTTTAAATTTCTTATTTTTATACAATTTTATTCCCATTTTATATTTTATTTATTTATATTATAAAATAAAGAATATAAAGATATTTTTATTTAATTTTTATTACTTATTTACATAGGTGAAATAAATACATATATACATTTATATACATGGTATATTTACACTATATTTTTGTATTTTGAATTTTGTTATTTTTATTTTGTTTTTGTTTTAATTGTTTTTATTTTATTTATTTACACTATATAATATAGGATATTTACAAAAATTTTGGAAAATAATTTTATTTAATTATAAGGCTGAATAAATAGGAATGATGGAACTATATACAAGGTGATAGTGATGTTTTTGTTCTTTTTTATTTTTTTCTATTTTTATCTTGTTTTTATACTTATAAATATATACAAATATTTACAAGCATATCTTAAGCTATTTTTGTGAGGAAAGTACTTTCTATTTATTTACATAAATATGTACACACATGAACCCATATCTCCCTCTACTTTGGCTTTTATGCGGTCAGGCCCATGCTGAGCCCTCCCTTGGGTTAGGTTGCTCAATATTTATTCTAAATATTTCCCTCTTTTTCTTTTTAATCTTTATTCTTTTATTTTTGCACAAAAACATGCTAATTATAGGTTTTTACACAATGCATGCTTTTGGTAATTATTTGTATTTACACATATCTACATGCATTTGCAAAGGTTTTTGTAGCTAAAATATAAGAATAAAGAGTGATGAATGAGTATTCATCACCCCCCTATACTTAACTTTGCTAGTCCCTTAGCAAACACTTATTTGAAAAAGAAGTGAAAAAGAAATAAAGAAAAAGAAAAAGAGAATATACATGGATCAAGGCTGATTATTAAACTTGCCTTCATTAAATTAAGGTATGGAACTCGATCAGATCTTTGGATTATTAATGTGTCGGAACCTTATTTGGACTCAAGTCTAAAACTCAACAGCCTCTAAGTTCCACTAATCTATAACCAAGACTCCTCGATGCTCCAGATCAGAACAAGTCATCAATCATAAACCCTGAAGACCATGAATCTTTTCTTGTCCTGTGAATGTGAGGTCTAAGCTCTCCACCTCAGAAATGGCAACTTGACAACCCTCCCCAACAAGGTAACTCTATGACCTCAATCTGGCCACTCTTTCCTCGAGGAGCGGGGTATTCCCTTCTAAGTTCAAGTTCAACCGGCTCAAGAAGAGGAGGAAGAAGAGAATGGGTCAAGGCCAGTGTAGCCAAGTACCCTTGGGAGCTTGACCAGTGTAGCCAAGTCTCCCTGCTGCAAGCTACATCAGGTGGATCATGAAACCAAGCTTTACTTATTGCACTCTATATACATACTCCGGTGGGATTATCATTTTCTCTCAGACCCACCACTTTTTTGGAGTTATTTTCTTTTTGCACTTTTTTTTTCTTTTTCAAATGCATCTATACAACATATACAAGTGCAGCATATATACAAGGAGTTTTTCCTCTTGAATCAGTAGACTATCCCTCTTTGAAGCTTTATTGCAACCCACAACTCCCGTCGTTAGACCTCATGGCAACCAGACCAAGTTGAGATGCACTTCCTTCACTAAAAGAAGAAGAGAGGTTCCGCCTAGAAGTACTACCCTCATATGCTACCCCAAGTCAAGGAGGACTGCCTCCTCACCACCTCATCCGTAGAGAGCTCGGTGCATAGTGCTGGTGTCCAAGTAAAGCCATTGTCTATATGAGTCATGTGTTGTTGTTAAGTGCTCTACTTAGGCTCATTGAGATGACATGTGATCATAGCCTAGTGGACTCAAAGAATTAAGTCACCATGGACCTGAAAATCCTTAAACCTAAGCCCTATAAGGTTCCTCTTAGAAGTTAGGTAGATTAAGATCTTAATCAAGCTCCATTCCTCAATTTGATTCCAGGCTAGTTTAAATGTCAACTATAATCCAGAAAAACTATATACATATGTACAAAAGATGCTATTTACACAAATTTTACAAACATGCAAAATTTTTGAAAAATGTTTTGAAATCATGTATGAATGATGCATGAAGTGCAAGTTTTGCAAAAAGATATCTACACAAATTTACACAAGATTTTTGCAAACTTTTGATTTTCAAAACATTTTGGAAAAATTTTGTACTATATACATAATTTTGATAAGAAAATATTTACACAAGCTTTACACAAAAGATTTTTGAAATCATTTTTACAAAAATAATTTGTACATTGGCTATTTATGTGCAAATAAAAGAAGTTTATGTACATGAAAAATTTTTAATTTTTGTGATTTTTAGCCATTTTATTTATTAACACACTCACACAAAGTACGAGTTATGGCTAAAGTATATATGGAGTATATACACACCCCCCTATACTTAGCTCGAACGATGTCCTCAGAGTCAAGAGCGATGAAGAAGACATAACTCGTGCTAGGTATAGGGAAGTGAAAAGAGAGGCTATATACAAAGGCGAATAAATGAAATGGAAAATCAAGAAGGTCTCGGGTCTTCCCCCTATACTTAGGATCAAGTGATCCTAAGTATAGCAGGCTGTATACTAAGGGAAAACCGAGTGGAGAATGTACAGGGTCTACCCCCCCATACTTAGGGTGAAATATCCCTAAGTATAGGCAGCAAAACAGGGGTAGAAAGAAACAAAAGAAATACCCGAAGGTCTCACATCCCCCCTATACTTAGGATAAAGTACACCCTAAGTATAGCATAATCAATAGATGAAGAAAGGGATGTGGGACTAAAGAATGTAGTGATATAGACATCTGGATCTATACAAGGCGGAAGATCAGTGAAACTCAGGCGTGAGATGCATTGGATGTGAGTCAAAGACCACATCTCACGCAAAATGGATAGGGGCAAGATCAGCGACCCGCGGCTCATGATCTAGAAATGGCTTGAGCCGCTGGCCGTTCACTCGAAAGGTACTCTCAGACGACAACTCAGATATGTCAATGATACCGTTGTCGTGTACCTTTCTGACCAAGTAGGGTCCCTTCCATTTGCTCTGTAGCTTCCCTGGAAATAATCGTAGTCTCACATCAAACAGCCATACTCTCTGTCCAATCTCAAAATGCTTGTGGCTGATGTGAGAATCATGCCACTCCTTCACTCTCTCCTTATACTGTAGGCTGTTTGAGAAAGTTGTATCTCTAAGCTCCTCCAAGGCTGCTAACTCTGCCCTCCTCTGGTCTCCTACACCATCTGGATCCATAAGAATATCAGTAACTGCCCAGAGTGACATGTGCCTCAACTCAACAGGTAAATGGCACGGCTTGCCATATACGAGGCGAAAGGGAGATGTACCCAATGGTGTCTTGAAAGACGTCCTATATGCCCACAAGACCGAGTCAAAAAGATGTGACCAATCCTTTCGGTTAGGGCGGACGACTTTCTGCAATATCGTCTTGATCTCCCTATTCGACACCTCGGCTAGACCATTCGTCTGTGGATGGTAAGGTGTAGCAACACGATGGTCTATACCGAACTCGCTAGCAAGGTCCTTCACCTGGTCGTTTATGAAATGACACCCCCCATCAGAAATCAAAACTCGTGGAACCCCGAACCGCGTGATGATGTGCTTCCTCAAAAATCTGCAAACTGTCCTCGCATCAGCGGCTCGGGCGGGGATAACCTCAACCCAACGACTAACATAATCTACAGCCAACAGAATGTACTCAAATCCCTGACTCTTAGGGAATGGACCCATGAAATCGATGCCCCATGCGTCAAAAACCTCACAGAAGTGAATGGGCTGCACCTGCATCATATCACGCTGTCCACAAGTGCCCATCCTCTGACAGTCAGTACACCTCTTGACGAACTCATCAGAGTCCTTGAAGAGGGTAGGCCACCACAAGCCGGATTGGAGCACTTTCTTTGCCGTTCTCCTCCCAGAATGATGTCCTCCTGTCTCAAGCTTGTGGCAGTAAGTGAGGACGCTATGGTGTTCCTCCTGAGGAATACACCGATGCCAGACGCTATCCCCTCCTTCGTGGTAAAGGATGGGATCCTCCCAGTGGTAGGACTTGGCCTTCGCAAGGAAGGTCTCAAGCCTCTGCCTGGGCCAATCTTGTGGGACTTTCCCAACAACGAGAAAGTTCACAATATCGGCGTACCACGGGAGTGAGGCGATAGCAAGGATCGCCTCATCTGGGAAGGTATCTCGAATGGGATCAATCTGCTCAGACTCCTCAGGATGCTCTAAACGGGAGAGATGATCCACCACCACATTCTTGACTCCAGGCTTATCCTTGATCTCAATGTCGAACTCCTGGAGTAGAAGGATCCATCTAGTCAATCTGGCCTTGGCATCCTTCTTTGCCATGAGGTACCTGATGGAGGTGTGATCTGTGTACAAAGTCACTCTAGATCCAATGATATAAGATCGAAACTTATCTAGGGCGAACACTACGGCTAGCATCTCCTTCTCTGTGACCGTGTAATTCCACTGGGCGGAATCCAATGTGCGGCTAGCGTAGTGGATAGCAAATGGAACTCCATCCCTCCTCTGTCCCAGCACTGCCCCTATGGCAAAATCGGAGGCATCCGTCATGATCTCGAATGGGAGAGACCAATCAAGCGGCTGGAGGACAGGAGCCTCAATAACACACTGCTGGAGAGTCGCAAAGGACGAGAGACACTTGTCATCGACAAGGAACTCGGTGTCTTTCGTCAAGAGGTCAGTTAACGGCCGGGCAATCCTGCTGAAGTCATGAATAAATCTCCTATAAAATCCAACGTGCCCCAGGAATGACCGTAGCTGCCTCAAATTGGACGGCGGTGCGAGTTTTCTAATGACATCAACCTTGGCCGGATCAACCTCCATGCCCCTGTTGGAGATGATGTGGCCAAGCACCGTCCCTTGAGTCACCATGAAGTGACTCTTCTCCCAAGATAGAACCAAATGGAACTCAATACATCGCTGGAGTACTCGGTCTAGGCAGTCAAGACAGGAGTCGAATCCGTCGCCGTAGACCGAGAAATCGTCCATGAAGACCTCCAAACACTCCCCTACCATGTCCGAAAAGATCGACAGCATGCACCTCTGAAAAGTCGCAGGGGCATTGCATAGCCCAAATGGCATGCGTCGAAAGGCATATGTACCGAAGGGACAGGTAAAGGTGGTCTTCTCCTGATCCTCAGGAGCGATGGCCACCTGGTTGTAGCCCGAGTACCCATCCAGGAAGCAATAATGGCTCTTCCCTACCAGTCTCTCAATGATCTGGTCAATAAAAGGCAGGGGGAAATGGTCCTTCTTGGTGGCCTGGTTGAGTCTCCTGTAGTCAACACAGACCCTCCAAGAGGTAGGTACTCGTGTAGCAATCTCCTCTTGATGAATCCAAATTTCATCATCTTTATTCTATCATTTTGGCATCAAAAACCCTAGCAAATGCCTGTAAATAGCCTTAAATCAAGCATCTTAGCATTCATGCATGTGCATCTAAATAGTGTATAAAATACTGTAATTAAAGCCAAAATTATAGAATAAATAAAGAAAAGAAAAAGAATAAAATATTATAAATATTTTATGACCCGAAACCCCGAGACCTAGGCATCTTGATGAATAGGTCGACAAGGAATAAAGTAGGGGAGATAGGGCCAAAAATACCAATAAAATTCCTTTTATTTTATTCATTCTTTATTCATTTTGGGACCTATTTTTGGTTCCACTTTTTATGCATCAAATAAAGAAACATTGTACATGAAAGTTGTAGATCATTTTATAAAGAAAAATACAAAATTGATTTCACAGAAAAAGAATACACAGATAAAAAGTTATGATCTGAATAAGAATCCAGCATCCCAACTTTCCAGACCCGTATCTCACAACTGACAACTCCAAATGTAGCAAACTCACCTTTAATTGTATATAGAATAAAATAATCTATTTAATGGTGGTGGTTTCGCATTTGGCGGAGCTACGGTTTGAAAGTTGAGTTTTGGACCCCTATTGTATACTTGTACTGAATAAAATATTCAATTTATTCTTTATTCATTATTTATTCATTTTTATATCTTTATAATTATGTAAATATTACTTGTAATATATATGTGTACTAAAATCAAAATAAAAATACAAAAGAAATCCAAATAAAAATACCTGTATATATCAACTATATAGGTACCTTACCTATATGTATACCTATACTTTTTATACTTATATTTTATTAAATGTACAAAACACATCAATAAAATAAAATAAAAATATATTTGTGTATATAAAAGTATTCTATAATTTTACAAAATAAGAACAAAAATAATAAAATTAAAATATACAAAATAAAAATAAAAAGATGCAATATGTAGGTATTATACCTATATAGGGTTAAAAAGGTAACTTATAAAAATTTTAGTCATAAAAATAAATAAAAATCAGAATAAAATACTACATAAAATTTTAAGCATTTTTTATTTTATAACTTTTAATTAATTCTACCTAATTCCTTTTTTTATTGATTTTACAAATTAATTTTTCAGGGTTTTTCCTGGTTGGTCCACGTGGACCAACCAGGAGGGGTCAACAGTTGACCTCGGTCAACTGGACGCCCTACCCCCTGTAGCTTTGTTAGAGGCTCATTTTTGGGTCGTTTTCTCGATTTTTTCGAGGACGCTAGGTACCTCATCTCGTGCTAGCGCCTTCTTGACTTTTGTTCATCGATGATCGAGGAGGCTCGCCCATATCTTACATCGGGACATGGATCATTGATGCGCTCCAGATCTCTTGGTCTTTGGACCCCTGCGACTCAGGGTCAAACCAAATATAACGAGCCCCCCTTCTTTCCTTTCGAATTTGAACACCTTCGGTCCACCCCTCGCGCCTACTCCGAGCTCCAGCGCTTCCTGGAGGTGACAGCTCCACCGCGAAGCCTTCAGCCAAGGCAGCCGAGGTCGGAGGCGTCTCCACCACCTCCTGCAACTCCGGCGGTTGAGGTAACCTTCCCTCCGATCTACACCGTCGAGGAAGCCATTTCATCCCTTTATTTTTCGTGCATTAGCTTAGTCTGAGTCTTAGGAACGAAAGCCCTCAAGAAATTTTGAAATCCATCGTGTGATTCGCCTAATCGCCCATCCTCGCCGGAGCGCAACTCCGGCCACCCATCGCCACTTCGCTTCTCGCATCGATTAGGTCCACTCAAGGTCCAAGCACTTTGCCTTGGGCCTTCTAATGCTTTTTGCAGGTCCAAGCACCATCATCGAAGCCTGGAGGCGAATCTGGAGCTTCGCCGGAGCTAGCGGAGCTCCGTAGCTCCGCCGCTCTTCAGTGAGCCCCTCGGCCATCGTCGGGGCTTTTTGCCGCCACCAGTCGCTAGAGGAGGACCAGGGGACGCTCCACGTCCATTTTGAAGCCCTGACTACGCCGGAGGACGACGATCTGGAGCGGCGAAGTTCGCCTCACCGGCGTCCTTCGTTGTTCTTCCTCATCGACTCCCAACCGTCGGATTGAGGAGCTCTTCCAGGTCGAGCAGCCGCCGTTGGATCGCGCCCCGTCTCCACCGTCCGATCATCCCCAGATGATCTAATCTCAGCCGTCCGAGCGAAGCGTCGTCGACCCGTTGGATTCACGCCACGTGTATAAGTGAAGACCGGTAGCCGTTGGATCCACGTGCCGAGGGTATTTTGCATTCCAACCCTCGCGCCCTTTTGTATTTATTATTTAGTATTTAAACTTTTGTCTGTAGCGTAAAAACTTTGGTTTATTTGCACAAACACCCCAGTACTTTCTATATTTGCATCCAGGTCCTTCGCCACGTCACCTCACGTGACCTGTACACGTGAGGTGTGGGCATTTTGCAGAAGGACCCTCGGCCGTTTGTGTATTTTGTTTTAGTACCAAAACTGTGAAGTCACGTGTAAACTTTCTGGATATTCTGCATCTAGGCCCCTAGGGTTTTGTGATATTACATTTCAGTCCTCGCCAGGCGCGTGCAAGTCACGCGCCCTGGTGGGAAAATTGCTAGCGTACCCAGGCGGGTTTTATAATTGTATTTTGGTGCTATAAATTAAATATTCAGTTCAATTTTTTGTGGAAAATTGCATGTATGCTCTTGGATGTTTGAGAAATTGCATAAATACCCCTGCCAGGCCTGTGTATTGATTGGATGCTTGTTGTATTTATTTAACCTATCATTTTAAGTCCAAAAATTCCACAAAAATAGGGTTTAGTTCATGGACACGTGTACTTCCACGCTATCATTTTAGTTTTTGATTTTACTCTATTTTCATATTTATTAAAAATCAAAAACAAGCTTTTTCTCTACTGTCTAGCTTAGAAAATGCCAAAAAAATATTAAAACAATTCCAAAAATTCTAAAAATTCTAAAAATTTCACCTAGTGTCTATTTTATCCTCTATTAGTGTCAGTCCAAAAATCATCAAAAATCTCAAAAGAAAAACACTAAAAATTTAAAAAGACTCAAAAACTTCAAAAAAATATATAAAATAGTAGAAAACTCTAAAAAACACAAACTCAACTCCTGTTTGTTCGCTATTTCAGTAGCTTTATTTGAAAATTATTGTGAAAATTTTTGAGTACTGGTTGCTATTTTTAATTCCCATTTTATTCACAGCCAGCTCTATTTTCACTGTTTTGACTTATTTGAGTATTTAAAAATACCAAAAATACCTTGAAAAATTCCCAAAAATCATAAAAACAGTAAAAAATCCTAAAAATACCAAAAATAATTTATTTCTGAATTTCTGGTTATTTTTGCACATTTTTATAAATATTTTACCTTGTCTTTCATTACATTGTCTTTGCTTTCCAATATTGAAAACTAAAAAGAAAAAGAAAAATATAAAATATAAAATTATAAAAATCAGAAAATTAAAAATCAAAATACAAAATTAAAAATTAAATTAAAAAAATTATTAATTAAAAATTAAAAACCCACAAAACATCTTTGCTTGCTTGCTTAGTGTAGACATATCACACACACACACACTTGAGCACAATTTTTGTGAACTACCCTATTTGCTCCCTGTGTTCGAACTCTCTACATACTTGCACCTATACATCTTTTATGTAGAGTTAAAAATAAATTTTAACTCCACATTAGTTCTAATTTATTGATCTTTAGTGTGGGTTAATTGTTGACTAATTTCAGAATTTGTGTGATCAAACACCGACTGTTGACTCGCCTTGTGAGTCGATACAACCACATCGATTCTCGAGGTTATCAAATGGCGCCGTTGCCGGGGAGAAACAGCGAGTAGTTTACATTTTGTTTGTTTGATTGTGATTGTCTACCATAGCTTTAATTTTTATCTCTCTTACATTTTTGATACATATTGATTGAGCTATCTGACCATTTCTTTTCTTGTCTTCTTGCGAGGGGACCGCGGAGCAAGGCGGATCGCCTAGGTGACCCGAAGCAACCTTGGGACGTGGAGCCGGCTATTCTTAGCCAAGCCGGCAGGAGAGAGAGCGAGAAGAGTGAGAGAGAGTGATTATTTTAGCTTTTCCTTTATTTTTGTGAGAGAGTGATTTATTTAAATTGTAATAATACAGGTACACTTGGACTCTCGGACACTTAGACACTACCGGGCCTAATTTCCGGATGTTTGTTCACCCGGGGGCTCACCGCAGTTTTGATCGTGTTTTCATCGCTTGTCATTTTCCGGTTTTGTTTTCATTTTTCCTTTCTTTTGTGGATTGAGCTCTTAGATTAGGTCCTGCTTGATTCGATTAGAATAGGTCCAAACACACTAATTACCTTTGCATGTTCCTATAGATCGTTGTTGGACTTAGACTAATTAAACAGTTGGCTAGTAGCTTCCGATCCACGCGCCGCGAGCTCACACCCGAACAAGCGCTTTCTCCTAACTCAAATGTGTTGAGCAGAGGAGGGGTGAGCCTAGACCGGACACTCGGATTAGGAGTTAGTAGCTAGCTTGTGGTTCTTCACGCTAGCAGTTGCCTGTTCTAGGACGATTTCCGCTTGCATATCGCCATGTAGTGTAGGTTTAAAAATTCTGCTTTGCATCCCGCATGGAGAGAGCTGGGATTCGCTGTAAGTCTCCTTACTTTGCATGCATCATTTAGACACAAAGGTGAGATTTCCACCTTGGTGTCAACTTGCACGGCTTTTCCGACTCTACTCTCCCTCTGTTTTTGGAACAAAGTAGGATAAAGGAAAAATGCAAAAACCGTTAGGCGCTTGTTTGAATCTACTCAAAAGAAGCGATAACACCAAAAAAATTTAAAAAAGGGACTGCAAAAGAAAACTTGACCAAAAATAAAATCGATAATTGGATTCATTGCTTGGGGAGAGTCACACCCTCACTTGTGTTCAGGTTGCATGGGAAGGTCTCCTTCCAAGTAAGGTGAGCGCTTCGTAAGGATTAGAGCCAAAAACCCAACTTGTGGCTGCCTTGTGTATCGTCTGGATTTCCGAAGTATTGGCGCTACTATCGTACGTAGTCGAGTAGGACTTGGTCGCCATTGGTGACTCACTATTGTGTGAGCACCGACCTTGTCCGAAGTACCGAGCTTAGGCCACGCCTTCACGGATGTGTCTGTCTCACCGGCTGCGTCCGAGTAGGATCTTGCACGCTCACGGGTGATTCCGTTGCGAGCGAGGTCCGAAGTATCGGTTTCGCCTATCGGCTTCCTCCCTCTATTTCTTTGGCTGAGTAGGGATCCAGGAAGGGTTACAAGGACCTTAAAAAGCGCAAGTTACAGGTTACACAGGAGGAGGACAAGTACGGGGACACTTTCCTGGCAGTACTCTCGCTCCTATAGGCGTAGCGTTCTAAGGACTCGTGATAAGATAAATACCTGAAAACAAGCTAAAATTGACAAGATAAAAGCCGAACCTTCACGGCTTCACGTGTTGAGTTGGTGAATTCACCCCTGCTTTGTGTTTGATTTCTAGATTTATTTAGGTCAAGATCAAAAACACCGCACAATTGTGCGCAATTTTGATGCATCTCATTTCCTCTTCTTCTTCTCTTGCATTTTCCCTGCTCTTTCCGAATAATCAAGATGATGGGACGGAGATCTTTTAGGCCGACCTTGTCGGCACCGCTATCCAGCACTCCCCCTTATTCATCTAGGAATACCTCGGAGAGTCCGCTCTCCGAGCCTGAGTTCACATCCACCCTGTTCCCCCTCGACCACCCTTCCCATTCTCCTTCTCTCAGTCCAACTGTGTCAGAATTCAGTGCATCACAGAGTTCCGCTCATTCGACAGCACCTGAGATGGCCTCTTTTGCTTTTTCAGAAAATCCAGCAATGGCAGACAAAGGCGAGCACCCAGATGACCACGATCACCCTCCATTCATAATCGATCAGGTGGCCATCAACAATTCCTTGCTAGCGTCCCTGGAGAATATGCAGAGACAGATCCGTGATCAGGGAACATTCATGGGTGATCTGATGAGAGAAATAGCGCAGATGAGAGAGAACCGACCCGGGGGCGGTGGCGGAGGTGGAGGAGGAGGACCCGATGCAGGAGGAGGCGATCCAGACGCTGAGCGACCGCCACAGACTATCATGAGGGAACTGCACAACCCAGCTGCATCCCTCACTCACCGGTGGATCAGACTCCCGCCAATCCACGGAGACTTCGAGCTTCGGCCCCACACGATTCAGCTGCTACCCAAGTTTCACGGGTTGCCGACCGAAGAGCCGCACCTCCACCTCCAGGAATTTGAGATGATTTGCAGCACTATCCATGATCGGTTGATGACCGAGGACACAATAAAGATGATCGCCTTTCCGTTCTCTTTGGTTGATAGAGCCGCATACTAGCTCAAACATCTTGGGTGATTCGTCGATACATGGGCAGATCTCTCGACCGCATACCTAAAGAAGTACTACCCTCTCGGCCGGACCAACACAGCTCGAGCCATGATCAGCAACTTCGTCATGATCCCAAACAAACAGTTCCATGAAGCCTGGGATCAATTCAGAGAGCTCATTGACCGGTGTCCACATCACGATATATCCAAGCCCAACTTGGTGCAGAGTTTCTTATGTGGGCTGACACCGGAGCTGCAGGGGCTAGTGAACGCCTCTTGCGGTGGGTCTTATTTCTCCAAGGGAGAAGACGACGTCTGGGCCATCTATGAAGGCATGGCTGAAAATTCTACGGTAATGGCCCAGGCCCGTGTCTATACACAGCAGAAGCCCCCGCAAGGAGCGGGATCATTTCAGAGGATTGCCTGCATCGATGCCGGTCCCAACACAACGTCGGTAGCCGCAGCCCAAGCCAAATCAGCCGCAGCCGACATGGGCATAATTAGTGAGAAGTTGGACCGCATGGAAATCCTCGAAAAGAAGCAGAACCAAGGTCTTGCTCAGATGGACCTTCTCACCAAAACCATGAGTGACCTGAAAACTCAAATCCTTTGCATTCAGGAGGCACAAGCTCATTCCCAACAGCCTCACAGGTCACGGGCTGACCCCAACAGTAGCAGCTCCAACCAACCCTCTACCTCATATCGACAGGTGAATCATATCCAGGCAGAGCCGGTTCCACTGCTACAGTATCATCCAGAGCAACCGCCATCTCAGGAGACTCAGATGGTGGTGTATCAGCAGGAGCAGCCACTGGCAGTTCTTCCTCCTCCACCCCCTTCGAGCAGGAACCATTGATGGAAGTCAATGGGATTTGGTACGACCGGTACCCTCAGCCCGGGATTCGTCGGGATCACCCCGGATTCCGTTGGGGGCAATGGTGGATCCTCTTCCCAGCAGCAGAACCCTGCCCAAGGACATCAGAACAACCAGCCACAACAGCATAACCAGCAGCCCCAGTATGCCCAGCCGCAGCAATATCACAGTGGTCCTCGTCCCACCTATCAGGGACAACAGTGGAGGCAGCGCCAGCTGCCTCAGCAGTCTTATCACCAGCCTTCCCCCCAGTATCAGCAGCAACACCAGCAGCAGCAGCCCCATTTCCAGCAGGGACAGGCATCCGGTTCTCAGGGTCCAGCCTATGAGAACCCAGCCCTCGATGATCTTGCCCGCTTGCTATCTGAACAGCGAGCATCTTTCAGGCAAGAAATGGATGAATTCCGGTAGGAGATGCGGGATATTCTCAAAGGCAAAGCCGCCATACCTGCTCAGATCGAACCTAACCCTAATAACCTAAAAAGAAAATCTGAGTAGGTAGAGTTCACAGAGGATGCCTCTCCTAGTGATTATTTGAGTGACATGTCTTATTCCTATTATGATGCTGATTTTGTTACTACTAGGAGCGGTAGGATGCCAGCCGGCGACGCCTCTTCTGAGCGACAACCAGATGATGAACAAGGAGCGCCAGAGGAGCAGAATAGCGGTGCTGATGCCGCTAATGATGATGTTGAAGACGGTGGTGCTGATGCCACCAATGATGGAGTCCAGGACGACGGTGCTGATGTCGTCGTGAGACCAGACGCAGACGGTGGTGCTGATGCCACCATTTTGGATGCTGAATGATGAATACCCATTCATCACTCTTTATTCTTATATTTTAGCTACAAAAACCTATGCAAATGCATGTAGATACTTGTAAATAGGAATAATTAGCAAAAGCATGCATTTTGTAAATATCTATAATTAGCATGTTTTTGTGCAAAAATAAAAGAATAAAGATGAAAAAGAAAAAGAGGGAAATATTTAGAATAAATATTGAGCAACCTAACCCAAGGGAGGGCTCAGCTTGGGCCTGACCGCACAAAAGCCAAGTAGAGGGAGATAGGGGCTCATGTGTAAATATTTGTAAATAAAAATAAAAATGTTTTCCTCACCCAAAAATATGCTTGTGAATACTTGTATATATTTATAAAAGATAAAAACAAAATAAAAAGTTAAAAATCAAAAAGATTAAAAATGCCCTTTCACCATGTACATAGACCACACTCCTATATTTATTTAACCTTGTAAATAAATAAAATTATTTTCTAAACTTTTTTGTAAATATTCTATGTTATATATTGTAAATACATAAAATAAAAAGAATCAAAACAAAAATCAAATAAAAATAACAAAATTAAAATAACAAAAACATATTGTACATATGCCATGTATATAGTTGTACATAACTAATTATTTCACCTATGTATATAAATAATTAAAATCAAATAAAAATACCCTTTTATTCCTCATTTTATTCTATAAATAAATAAAATATATAATAGGAATAAAATTGTACAAAAATAATCATTAAAAATCAAAAATCAAAAACCTACATATTGTGCAAATACCTATATATAGCTATATAATGTAAATACCTTAATTTTTATTTCCAAAAATTAATTAAAAATCACAAAAAAATAGAAAAAAATAAATTAAAAATATTTCATGTTTAAGTTTTTGAAAATTCGGTCATTTTATGGCCCAAAAAAATCAAATAAAAATTCAAAGCGTGGCGGGCTCTGATTGGTCCACGGGGGATTGTTGACCCCCGGTCAACTTCCCCCCCAGGACCACCAGAGCCGGGTCTGTTGCGCCCGACCCATCTTCTCGGACTTTTCCCATGCAGACCCGAATCCTTTTCGCCCCAACTCCGGGTCCGGAATGCTCACGTCATACCTGAGAGCTTCGCCGGAGCCTTCGCCTCGGGATCCGCGCACCAGCTCACCCTACCCGCGCCCTTCTTCCCAGACCCGCCAGCATACTTAATCTCAACTCCGCCGCTCATTCCACGCATCTTTGGTTCCCCATTCTCTGTCCCGTGACCTCCACAGCAGCCCCTGAGGTGACAGCTCTCGGTTGCCCGTGTCGCAGCGAGGAGAGGGGTTGGTTTCCACTGATCCGGCGACTTAGCGCCGCCGTGCTCCGCCCAGAGCAGGAGCTCAAGCCTCGGGCCGAGACACCCCTTGAGGCCACGACCAGGAGCTACCTCAGCTCCAGCATAGTCTCACCATCCGCCCAGGTAACCCCTTAGCTTCTCTATTTAGCTTAATTTCTAGTTTGCCCCAAATCGTACCGCCGCCGTGTTCCGTCGATTCCGGCCATCTCGCGCATCCTTTCGATCATCGGAACCCGTCATCACCTCCGCCTTTCCTCCACGCACCTTCTCCGCCCCTCCGTTCAACCCAGCTCGCACAGGAGCTGGGATTCGAATCCCATCGCCGTCGCTTCGCCGGGATTCATCCGCTCCGACGCACAGACCACCTTCACGCCGCCTAACCGGGTCGAGGCATTTTGCCCTCGACCCGCGAAGCTTCTGAGCTACTTTGCAGGTCCAGAGGAGGCCATCTGAGGCTTCCCTACATCCAGGCCAGGAGCTCTCCTCCGCCGACCTCGCCGGAGCCCCTCCAGGGCTCGGCTGGGCCATCGGAGACCACCAACAGCTGCGGAGCTTCATCGCGCATCTTCTCCGATCTCCGGAAGCAGCAGACGAGGATCACAGCACTCGCACGAGGCCGGCGAAACTCGCCGGCCACCTGTTCTTCGAGGATCCTCGCCAGCCGTCCGATCAGCCTCGACCTCCAGTTGCCATCTCGTCCGTCCATTCCAGGAGGAGCAGCCACCGTCCGATCCTTGGAGAGGAGATCTGGAGCGCCCACCAGCGTACCCGTCAGATCATCCACGTGGAGCGCATCCGACGGCCCGCGTGATAAAGGGTAAATTACCCTTAGGCCCAGCTCTTGTTTTTATTTCATTTTAGTCCTGTAATTACTTTCGTCAGTTGTTTAGTTTTAGGGTATTTTGCACATTGGACCTCATACTTTAGTTATTTGCACTTATGCCCCTATTTGTGTGAGCCACGTGCTTCGTCACGTGTATGTTTGGTGTATTTGCAACATTAGCCCTGTAGTTCTGGATGCTCGTAAATGAATGAAATGTTTTCAATAATTGCATATACGCCCCTGTGAGTGTTTTAATTGCACATGTGCGTCTTTTAGTGGGTTATTTGCAACACAAACCCCTGGACTTTTGGTACGAGTTACCAAAAGGTCCTCGGGACTTGTTTTTTATTACCAAAAGGTCCCTGAGTGCCCCAGGCACGCGCCGTGCGCGTGCGTTGCTGGGTTAATTGCACCTGGACCCCCAGAACTTCGGGCATTTGCACTTCAGTCCCTATGCACAGTGCCCTCTTTTGATTTTTGAATAAAATATCAAATCACCTCCAAATTCGATGAAAATTTGACACATGGCTCCTGCCATGTTGTAGGATTTTTGAGAATTTTTGAGGACATTTTTGAGTTTATTTGTTATTTTTAAAAATTCAAAAACCTTTATTTCAGCCACTGTCTAGTTTTAAAAATCCCAAAAAAATATAAAAACCCCCTCCAAAATTCCATAAAAATTAGGTACTGTTTCTTTTGTGCTCTTTTAATTTCTAGCCAATTTTGGCTATTTTTCACTGAGTAAAAACCCTAAAAATTCAAAAACACCTAAAAACTCATAAAAATTATAATAAATAATTTAAAAACCCAAAAACAATAATTTTGGTACTCAAAATTTCCTTGTTTTGTCTAGTATGCAGGAAAAATACCTCTAGGCTCTCTTGAGATCTTAGATATTTTATTTAGGGATTTTGGTCCTGGCTGGACAGTACCTTGCTTTTCTATCACTGTTTGATTTTTAGAAAATAAAATATACATCAGAAAATTATCAAAAATTAACCAAAAACACTAAAAAAACCTAAAAAACATAAAAACATTTTTGTTTGAATTTTTGCTTGGTTTTTGACACATTAAATAATTAGCCAAAGTGTGATTGATTTTGTGTTTCTTTTATTTTCTTCACATTTAAAAATATAAAAAAAATATAAAAATCATTAAAAACCACTAAAAATACTTGTCTTTTATTTTATTTTATTTTTACTACTTTGTAGGCCTTTGGCCAACCCGTGCTCCTTGAGTTCGACCCTGGGTGCTATACCAGGTTAATCTCATAGCTGGACCGCTATTTGAGTGTTTGATTGATTTTATTTCTATTAGTGGTTCGATTTTTCTTGATATACTTAGTCTGAGTGATTGAGGTCGCAACGACCATTTCTGTACCTTTACCTTAGTCACTTAGACGGTTATCAGAATGGCGTCGTTGCCGGGGAGCAAGGCTTAGTAGTTCTTTTCGTTTTATTTTCGTTTTTGTTTTCGCGGCTTTTCGCGGCTCTTCGGAGCTCGTGGCTTTTCACGGCTTTTTGTTTCTATTTTGATTTATTTTTCATTTTCTTTTATTTTTATTTTTGTTTTATTTTGTGTGTTTATTTTATTTTCTATTTCTGCATATATACCCCCATTTTTATCTCCATTTATTTTTCTGATATTCTCATTTGATTATTTTGGTCTGACCACTTGTCTCTGTCTCTTGCGAGGGCCCGAGGACCGCGGAGGCGACTTTCGAGGAGCCGACGCAACCGCAGAACTTGGAGGCAGCTTCCTTCTTTACGAAGCCGCAAGAGAGAGCGAGAGAGAGAGAGAGAGAGAGAGTTGAGTGGGTGAGGTTAGATTAGGTTTTTATTTCATTTATTATTATTATTGTAATAATACAGGGACCTGGACACTCTTGGACTTCTTGACCGTAGCGGGTCTGTTTCGCCGAGCACCGGTGTGCTCGGGGGACCCTTTAGGACCTTCGCGGTTTTTCGCGGCTTTCTTCGCGGTTTTATTTTTCTTTTATTTCTGTCTTTTCCGGTTTTTCGCGGTTTTTGCTCGAGCCCCTAGACTTAGGATTTTCTGGTGAATGTGACGTAATTAATAGGATCCACACACCTAATTGCATATATGTTCCCATAGATCGATAATTGGACCTACTTAAAATAAATAATAAAAATAACTGATTCATTTGCCTCCGTAGCCTACGTGACGTAGCCCGTCCTGTAAAGCGCTTACTCCTACCCCCGATTTGTCGGACAGAGGACGGACGGGCCAAGACCAGACTCTTTGGCTTGGAGGTCGGTGACCGGTTAGACGGCTCTTCGCTAGACTTGCTCATCTAGGACTCGGTTTTACCGCTGCATCATTTAGGTTAGTTTTATTTCTGTCTTTACTTTTATGCGCGGATCATGTTGCATGTAGAGTGCTGGAGGCAGGTACGCATTTCTGACTTTGCATGCATCATTGATTTTTCGTGCATCGGCTTTTTCGTCTTCTCCCCCCTGCTTTGGACTTAATAATTAGGGAGAACCAAAAAAATCGTTAGGCCTTTTGTTTGTTTGAAAAAGATTAAAAAAGTGAAACCATAAAATTGGGACTGCTAAAATTATTGATCTTAAAACCCGCTCACCCTAAAAATTTTGTCTTGGGGAGAGGAACCCCCTCATTGCTTGGTTTGTATGCGCGAGAGAGTGACCCGCACACTAGGTAGAGCCCCCCGTTGCTAGTCCCGACTGACTACCGACTCTTCCGTGCGGGCCAGTCGGTTGGGTTAGCATCGGATATCCCAACAGGTCACGTAAGCGCTCTGATATTTTGTGTGTTCACCAAAATAAAATCGACAAGATAATTTGACCGAACTTTCACGGTCTTCAGCTCGCGTTGCGTTGGTGAACCGGGGGTTTGTTTTTAGATCATAATTTTTCCAGATCTCATCCGTCCTACTCGCTAGATCAAGATGATGGGTAGACGGTCTCTTAGGAAACCTCTGGTTGCACCGCTTTCGGGCGCGTCTACCTCATCATCTAGGTTGGCTCGCGAGAGCTCAGACCCGCTCTCCGAGCCTGAGTACGACTCCACCCTGTTCCCCCTCGACCCCCTTTCTGATCTACCTGAGAGACACGAGCCCGAGGAGAGATTGATACATTTGACAGCACCTGAGTTGGGCTCGTTTGATTTTGCAGACGTCGACACGGCCGGAGCCGGCAGTTCAGACGATCACTCCCGTCAGCTAGAGCATATTGTACTAGACCAGGGAGCGATCAACTCCACCCTGATCGCGTCACTCGATACAGTCCAGCAGCAGCTCCGCGATCAGGGGGCATTTATGATAGAGATGAGGCGAGAGTTGGAGAGGCTCAGAGCAGAGAGAGACCAGCAGAGCGAGCCCGAGGAGCCCGATGATGCACAGGCACGAGCCGCAGCAGCCGCAGCCGCCGCCGCAGCGGCAGCAGCCGCGGGAGGAGGAGGACCACCTAGACCGATGCGGGAGTTGCACAACCCCGGATCTACACTGATGCACCATTGGGTGGTGGTTCCTGCTATCGTGGGGGACTTCAAGTTCCCCCCGAACACCCTGCAGATGCTCCCCCGCTTCCACGGACTCGCCACTGAGGAGCCCCACCTTCACCTCCAGGAGTTTCTGATGATCTGCAGCACTGTCCACGACCGGCATGTGGACCAGGACACGATCCGGATGATAGCCTTCCCTTTTTCACTGGCAGATAGAGCAGCCACCTGGCTGAAGCATCTTGGGAGGTTTGTCTATACCTGGGAGCAGCTCCGCACCGAGTACTTGAACAAGTACTATCCACTCGGGCGGACGAATGCAGCGAGGGCCCTGATCAGCAACTTCTCCATGTTCCCCAACGAGCAGTTTCACGAGGCATGGGAGAGGTTCCGAGAGCTTCTGGACAGATGCCCGCACCATGACATCACGAAGCCGAACCTTGTGCAGAGCTTCTTTAGCGGGTTGACACCAGAGCTACAGGGCCTGGTGAATGCTTCTTGCGGCGGGTCCTACTTCGCCAAGGACCACGACCAGGTCTGGGCCATCTTCGAGGAGATGGCTGAGAACTATATGGTGATGTCTCAGACCAGGTTGTACACTCAGAATACCCAGCCACATCAGCCAGGACCCGTGCAGTACCAGCGGATAGCACGGGTAGATGCAGGTCCTTCCAGTTCGTCCGCAGCAGCAGCAGCACAAGCAGAGTCATCAGCTGCGGACATGGGCATTATCAGCGAGAAGCTGGACCGCATGGAGCTGATAGAGAAGAAGCAGTGCCAGGGTATCACGCAGATGGAGCAGATGGCACAGGTTCTGAGCGACATGAAGACACAGCTCATGTGTCTCCAGGAGGCACAGACGGCTTCTCAGCCCCGTCTTCAGTCGCGAGGCGACGCCGGCAGCAGCAGCTCGTCCCAGCGCTCCAGCACCCACGTGCAGCCTAGACAGGTTCACCTTGTACAGGCGGAGCCGTACCAGCAGCCGCAGCCCACCTACCAGTCCCCACCATCTCCAGAGATGCAGATGGTGGTCTACCAGCCGGACCAGCCTCTGGCAGTACTCCCGCCAGCCCCCTACGATGCCGAGCCGTTGATGGATGTCAACGGGATTTGGTATGACCGCCCCCAACCTGGGATCCGACGAGACCATCCCGGATTCAGGTGGGGGAGTGGTGGTACCCAGCCCCAGCAGCAGCCGTCAGGACAGGGAGGGCAGTACTCCCAGCAGAGAGACCAGCACCAGCCGCAGCAGCAGCCCCCAGCATATCAGCAGCACCAGTCATCCTTCGGTCCGCGTCCCTATCAGCAGCAGGGACAGTCGTGGAGACGTGAGCAACAGGCTCACCCGGGATACCAGCAGCAGCACCCTCCATCATACCCCTCTTACCAGCACCAGCCACAGCAGTTCCAGCAGCCTCACCCACAGAGAGGCCACCCATCGGGCTCCCACGAGAGCCCCGCTTTGGATGACATCGCCCGCCTCCTCACGGACCAGCAGGCCACATTCAGACGGGAGATGGACGAGTTCCGCCAGGAGATGCGGGACCTGGTGAGAGGGAAGGCCGCCATACCAGCCCAGATAGAGCCGAATCCGAACAACCTCAAGAGGAAATCTGAGCAGGTAGTACATACTGAGTTAGCCACTCCTAGTGACCCATTTGATGATACATCTTCGGATCTATTTGATGCTGATTTTGTCACACTTAGGAGCGGTAGGACCCCAGCAGGAGGCGGCGCCTCATCTGAGCTTCACCACGAGGACATCCCAGAGGCACCACATGGGGAGGAGGAGAGCGGTACTGAGGCCGCTCCAGATGATGACGGTGGCACTGAGGCCACCAAGGATGTTGATCCCACCGGCGGTACTGAGGCCGCCACTTCACCAGATCTAGGAGGTGGTACTGATGCCACCCGTTCAGCCGAGCCAGCCCGCGGCACTGATGCCGCGCGACGTCTACCAGCAGCAGCAGCAGAGCCAGCCCATGGTGGTACTGAGGCCACCGGTGTTTGTACAGATAGAGATGATGTTTTTCCTCATATTCCTGTATCTCCGAACTCTGTTGTGAATAAAGGAAAAGGTTTACTTTCTTCTGGTCCCACTGTGGTGCATGATGTATGTGTGGATCCGGTCATTGAACCGCTTAGACCTTTTCCTAGTCCTTCATCTGAGAAGGACCCAGTGATCCCCTTCCCTAGAGCCCTTCAGATGGGGAAGGGGAAGAAAAATGATCCAAAAAAGAGAGAGCTTGAGGAGTTCAGCCAGAGTATGATCGATCGATTCCACATCCAGCTGACCCTCCAGGAGGCTTTGCAGCACATCCCCCTTCTCCAGCGATCTTTGAGAGAGAGGACTACTGTCAGGAGGAGGAGGAGGAACCACACTTCCGAGATACATGTGCTGACCAAAGCCACGTGCTTCGCGATCCAGAACCGCCTGCCAGCCAAGAGGCCAGATTCAGGTGCCCCGTATGTCAGATGCCAGATCAGTGAGCAGAGGTTCGACCGTACTCTTCTAGATAGCGGATCGTCGATTAACCTTCTTCCGGCAGCCCTTCTCGACCGCTTCGAGTTGGGCACTCTTCGACAGAGCAGGACAGTCCTTCAGTTCGCTGATCGATCTGTCAAGAGGCCGAAGGGGTTATTACGAGACGTTATCGTCACGATTCAAGGCCTGAAATTCCTCGTGGACTTCGTAGTGTTGGACATGGAGATCCCTGAGTCAGTGACCTATACCCCCATCATCCTTGGTCGTCCGTTCTTGGCCACAGCCAAAGCGGTGACTGATCATGATAGCGGGAAGGTGTACTTTCGCGTCGAGGGCGAGAGTATACAAATAGAGACGGTCGAAGACTACAGAGCTAGATTCAGAGCCCGCTCAGATGCGAGTACAGATTCAGAGCAGCTGACAGACGCAGAGCCAGACATCCACCAGGACTGTGATTTTGTGATCACAGATGATGAGGCAGCTTGGGCAGATCTTGAGACACAGACCATCCTCTCACTTTCAGATACAGCTGATGCAGAGACGACAGCAGAGGAGAGTCTGGAGAGCACAGACCTGGTTCAGGATACCATTGAGGCAGCAGAGCCGGTCCTTGATCGCAGCACGATGATTAGTGATGGTGGTGCTGAGGCCACCTTGTTTTCCGGTGGTACTGATGCCACCACTTCTGATACAAATCCCTCGGATTCAGAGTCTGATTGGGCCGATTGTGATGATCAGATGCCAGACCTGATTCCACCTGAGCCTACAGATGAGGAGGAGGTAGAGGCAGAGCAGACCAGAGACAGTGCAGTTGAGCCGCCTTCCCCCGATCCAGTTTGCGAGAGTACGCTTTCACTTTCCCAGGCAGATTTGGCTGACCTTGCAGCTTTCACTCAGTTTCTTCCGCAGCCAGATTTGCCGGCACCTAGCATTCCAGAGCTGAAGCCGCTCCCTACTTCGCTGAAGTATCGATTCCTTGCGGGCGAGCCAGAGATGTACCCAGTCATCATCTCCGCCGAGTTGACTGGAGAGCAGGAATCCCGTTTGATGGGGGTTCTTGAAAAGAACCGCAAGGCGATCGGATGGAGCGTAGCAGATCTCCATGGGATTAGTCCATCAGTGTGCTCCCACCATATCTATCTCGAGGATGGGGCAAAGCCGTCGCGTGAGTTCCAGCGACGTCTTAACCCCAACCTGAGAGAGGTTGTGATGAAGGAAATATCGAAATGGTGGGGTGCAGGTTTTATTTATCCCATTTCCGACTCCAAGTGGGTCAGCCCCTTGCATGTGGTGCCCAAGAAGACGGGCATCACGACTGTGATCAGTGAGTCGGGAGAGGAGATCGCTACACGAGTACCCACCTCTTGGAGGGTTTGTGTTGACTACCGGAGACTCAACCAAGCCACCAAGAAGGACCATTTCCCCCTGCCTTTTATTGACCAGATCATTGAGAGACTGGCAGGGAAGAGCCATTATTGCTTCCTGGATGGGTACTCGGGCTACAACCAAGTGGCCATCGCTCCTGAGGATCAGGAGAAGACCACCTTTACCTGTCCCTTCGGCACATACGCTTTTCGACGCATGCCATTTGGGCTATGCAATGCCCCTGCGACTTTTCAGAGGTGCATGCTGTCGATCTTTTCGGACATGGTGGGGGAGTGTTTGGAGGTCTTCATGGATGATTTCTCGATCTACGGCGACGGATTCGACTCCTGTCTTGACTGCCTAGACCGAGTACTCCAGCGATGTATTGAGTATCATTTGGTGCTATCTTGGGAGAAGAGTCACTTCATGGTGACTCAAGGGACGATGCTTGGCCACATCATCTCCAACAGGGGCATGGAGGTTGATCCGGCTAAGGTTGATGTCATTAGGAAACTCACACCGCCGTCCAATCTGAGGCAGCTACGGTCATTTCTGGGGCACGTTGGATTTTATAGGAGAATTATTCATGATTTCAGCAGGATTGCCCGATCGTTGACTGACCTCTTGACGAAAGACACCGAGTTCCTTGTCGATGACAAGTGTCTTTCGTCATTTGCTACTCTCCAGCAGTGCGTTATTGAGGCTCCTGTCCTCCAGCCGCCTGATTGGTCTCTCCCATTCGAGATCATGACGGACGCCTCCGATTTTGCCGTAGGGGCAGTGCTGGGACAGAGGAGGGATGGAGTTCCATTTGCCATACACTACGCTAGCCGCACATTGGATTCCACCCAGCGGAATTATACAGTCACAGAGAAGGAGATGCTAGCAGTAGTGTTTGCCCTGGATAAGTTCAGATCATATATCATCGGATCTAGAGTGACTTTGTTTACAGATCACACCGCCATCAGGTACCTCATGGCAAAGAAGGATGCCAAGGCCAGACTGACTAGATGGATCCTTCTACTCCAGGAGTTCGATATTGAGATCAAGGATAAGCCTAGAGTCAAGAATGTGGTGGCGGATCATCTCTCCCGACTAGAGCACCCTGAGGATTCTGAGCCGATTGACCCTATTAGAGATACCTTCCCAGATGAGGCGATCCTTGCTATCGCCTCACTCCCATGGTACGCCGATATTGTGAACTTTCTCGTTGTTGGGAAAGTCCCACAAGATTGGCCCAGGCAGAGACTTGAGACCTTCCTTGCGAAGGCCAAGTCCTACCACTGGGAGGATCCCATCCTTTACCACGAAGGAGGGGATAGCGTCTGGCGTCGGTGTATTCCTCAGGAGGAACACCATAGTGTCCTCACTTACTGCCACAAGCTTGAGGCAGGAGGACATCATTCTAGGAGGAGAACGGCACAAAAGGTGCTCCAATCCGGCTTGTGGTGGCCTACCCTCTTCAAGGACTCAGATGAGTTCGTGAAGAGGTGTACTGACTGTCAGAGGATGGGCACTTGTGGATAGCGTGATATGATGCCGATGCAGCCCATTCACTTCTGTGAGGTTTTTGACGCATGGGGCATCGATTTCATGGGTCCATTCCCTAAGAGTCAGGGATTTGAGTACATTCTGTTGGCCGTAGACTATGTGAGTCGTTGGGTGGAGGCTATCCCCGCCCGAGCCGCTGATGCGAGGACAGTTTGCAGATGTTTGAGGAAGCATATCATCACGCGGTTCGGGGTTCCACGAGTTCTGATTTCTGACGGGGGATCTCACTTCATCAACGACCAGGTGAAGGCACTTGCTAGCGAGTTCGGCATAGACCATCGTGTTGCTACACCTTACCATCCACAGACGAATGGTCTAGCCGAAGTGTCGAATAGGGAGATCAAGACTATTCTGCAGAAAGTCGTCCGCCCTGACCGAAAGGATTGGTCACAGCTTTTGGACTCGGTCTTGTGGGCATATAGGACGTCTTTCAAGACACCTTTGGGCACATCTCCCTTTCACCTCGTGTACGGCAAGCCATGCCATCTACCTGTTGAGCTGAGGCACAAGTCACTTTGGGCAGTTACAGACATTATCATGGATCCAGATGGTATGGGAGACCAGAGAAGGGCAGAGCTAGCTGCCCTGGAGGAGCTTAGAGATGCAGCTTTCTCAAGCAGCCTACATTATAAGGAGAAAGTCAAGGAGTGGCATGATTCTCATATCAGCCACAAACATTTTGAGATTGGACAGAGAGTATGGCTGTTTGATGCGAGGCTTAGACTATTTCCAGGGAAGCTACAGAGCAAATGGAAGGGACCTTATCTGGTGAGAAAGGTACACGACAACGGTAGCATCGACATATCCGAGTTGTCTTCTGAGAGTACCTTCTGAGTGAACGGCCAGCGGCTCAAGCCATTTCTAGATCATGAGCCGTGAGTCGTTGATCTTGCCCCTATTCATTTTGCGTGAGATGTGGTCTTTGACTCACATCTAATGCATCTCACGCCTGAGTTTCACTGATCTTCCGCTGTATATAGATCCAGATGTCCATATCATCACATTCCTTAGTCCCACATCCCCTTCTTCATCTTGTGATTATGCTATACTTAGGGTGCACTTTACCCTAAGTATAGGGGGGATGTGAGACCTTGCGGGTATTTCTTTTGCTTCTGTCTACCCCTGTTTTGCTGCCTATACTTAGGGATATCTCACCCTAAGTATAGGGGGGGTAGACCCTGTACATTCTCCACTCAGTTTTCCCTTAGTATACAGCCTGCTATACTTAGGATTACTTGATCCTAAGTCTAGGGGGGAGACCTGAGTCCCTCTTGACTTTTCATTTCCCTTTTGTATAGCCTTTTCTTTTCACTTCCCTATACCTAGCACGAGTTATGTCTTCTTCATCGCTCTTGACTCTGAGGACATCGTTCGAGCTAAGTATAGGGGGGTGTGTATATATTTCATATATACTTTAGCCATAACTCGTACTTTGTGTGAGTGTGTTAATAAATAAAAATGGCTAAAAATCACAAAAATTAAAATTTTTCATGTACATAATCTTCTTTTATTTGCACATACATAGCTATTGTACAAATTATTTTTATAAAAATGATTTCAAAAATCTTTTGTGTAAAGCTTGTGTAAATATTTTTGTATCAAAATTATGTATATAGTGCAAAATTTTTCCAAAATGTTTTGAAAATCAAAAAGTTTGCAAAAATCTTGTGTAAATGTGTGTAAATATCTTTTTGCAAAACTTGCACTTCATGCATCATCATTCATGATTTCAAAACATTTTTCAAAAATTTTGCATGTTTGTAAAATATTGTGTAAATAAGCATCTGTTTGTACATATGTATATAGTTTTTCTTGGATGATAGTTGACATTTAAACTAGCCTGGAATCAAATTGAGAAATGGAGCTTGATTATGATCTTAATCCACCTAACTTCTAAGAGGAACCTTATAGGACTTAGTTTTAAGGCTTTTCAGGTCCATGGTGACTTAATTCTTTGGGTCCACTAGGCTATGATCACATGTCATCTCAATGAGTCTAAGTAGAGCACTTAACAACAACACATGACTCATATAGATTATGGCTTTACTTGGACACCCGCACTATGCACCGAGCTCTCTACGGATGAGGTGGTGAGGAGGCAGTCTTCCTTGACTTGGGGTAGCATATGAGGGTAGTACTTCTAGGCGGAACCTCTCTTCTTCTTATAGTGAAGGAAGTGCGTCTCAACTTGGTCTGGTTGCCATGAGGTCTAACGACGGGAGTTTTGGGTTGCAATAAAGCTTCAAAAGAGGGATAGTCTACTGGCTCAAGAGGAAAAACTCCTTGTATATATGCTGCACATGTATATGTTGTATAGATGCACTCGAAAAAAAATGTGCAAAAAGAAAAAGAACTCCAAAAAAGTGGTGGGTCTGAGAGAAAATGATAATCCCACCGGAGTATGTATATAAGTGCAATAAGCAAAGCTTGGTTTCATGATCCACCTGTTGTAGCTTGCATCAGGGAGACTTGGCTACACTGGTCAAGCTCCCAAGGGTACTTGGCTACACTGGCCTTGACCCATTCTCTTCTTCCCCCTCTTCTTGAGCCGGTTGTACTTGAACTTAGAAGGGAATACCCCGCTCCTCGAGGAAAGAGTGGCCAGATTGAGGTCATAGAGTTACCTTGTTGAGGAGGATTGTCAAGTTGCCATTTCTGAGGTGGAGAGCTTAGACCTCACTTTCACAGGACAAGAAAAGATTCATGGTCTTCAGGGTTTGTGATTGATGACTTGTTCTGAGCTGGAGCATTGAGGAGTCTTGGTTATAGATTGGTGGAACTTAGAGGCTGTTAGGTTTTAAGCTTAAGTCTAAATAAGGTTCCGACACATTAATAATCCAAAGATCTGATTGAGCTCCATACCTCAATTTAATAAAGGCAAGTTTAATAATCAACCTTGATCCATGTACATCCTCTTTTTCTTTTTCTTTCTTTCTTTTTCACTTCTTTTTCAAATAAGTGTTTGCTAAGGGACTAGCAAAGTATAGTATAGGGGGGTGATGAATACCCATTCATCACTCTTTATTCTTATATTTTAGCTACAAAAACCTATGCAAATGCATGTAGATACTTGTAAATAGGAATAATTAGCAAAAGCATGCATTTTGTAAATATCTATAATTAGCATGTTTTTGTGCAAAAATAAAAGAATAAAGATGAAAAAGAAAAAGAGGGAAATATTTAGAATAAATATTGAGCAACCTAACCCAAGGGAGGGCTCAGCATGGGCCTGACCGCACAAAAGCCAAGTAGAGGGAGATAGGGGCTCATGTGTAAATATTTGTAAATAAAAATAAAAATGTTTTCCTCACCCAAAAATATGCTTGTGAATACTTGTATATATTTATAAAAGATAAAAACAAAACAAAAAGTTAAAAATCAAAAAGATTAAAAATGCCCTTTCACCATGTACATAGACCACACTCCTATATTTATTTAACCTTGTAAATAAATAAAATTATTTTCTAAACTTTTTATAAATATTCTATGTTATATATTGTAAATACATAAAATAAAAAGAATCAAAACAAAAATCAAATAAAAATAACAAAATTAAAATAACAAAAACATATTGTACATATGCCATGTATATAGTTGTACATAACTAATTATTTCACCTATGTATATAAATAATTAAAATCAAATAAAAATACCCTTTTATTCCTCATTTTATTCTATAAATAAATAAAATATAAAATAGGAATAAAATTGTACAAAAATAATCATTAAAAATCAAAAATCAAAAACCTACATATTGTACACATACCTATATATAGCTATATAATGTAAATACCTTAATTTTTATTTCCAAAAATTAATTAAAAATCACAAAAAAATAGAAAAAAAATAAATTAAAAATATTTCATGTTTTAAGTTTTTGAAAATTCGGTCATTTTATGGCCCAAAAAAATCAAATAAAAATTCAAAGTTTGGCGGGCTCTGATTGGTCCACGGGGGATTGTTGACCCCCGGTCAACTCCCCCCCAGGACCACCAGAGCCGGGTCTGCTGCGCCCGACCCATCTTCTCGGACTTTTCCCATGCAGACCCGAATCCTTTTCGCCCCAACTCCGGGTCCGGAATGCTCACGTCATACCCGAGAGCTTCGCCGGAGCCTTCGCCTCGGGATCCGCGCACCAGCTCGCCCTACCCGCGCCCTTCTTCCCGGACCCGCCAGCATACTTAATCTCAGCTCCGCCGCTCATTCCACGCATCTTTGGTTCCCCATTCTCTGTCCCGTGACCTCCACAGCAGCCCCTGAGGTGACAGCTCTCGGTTGCCCGTGTCGCAGCGAGAAGAGGGGCTGGTTTCCACTGATCCGGCGACTTAGCGCCGCCGTGCTCCGCCCAGAGCAGGAGCTCAAGCCTCGGGCCGAGACACCCCTTGAGGCCACGACCAGGAGCTACCTCAGCTCCAGCATAGTCTCACCATCCGCCCAGGTAACCCCTTAGCTTCTCTATTTAGCTTAATTTCTAGTTTGCCCCAAATCATACCGCCGCCGTGTTCCGTCGATTCCGGCCATCTCGCGCATCCTTTCGATCATCGGAACCCGTCATCACCTCCGCCTTTCCTCCACGCACCTTCTCCGCCCCTCCGTTCAACCCAGCTCGCACAGGAGCTGGGATTCGAATCCCATCGCCGTCGCTTCGCCGGGATTCATCCGCTCCGACGCACAGACCACCTTCACGCCGCCTAACCGGGTCGAGGCATTTTGCCCTCGACCCGCGAAGCTTCTGAGCTACTTTGCAGGTCCAGAGGAGGCCATCTGAGGCTTCCCTACATCCAGGCCAGGAGCTCTCCTCCGCCGACCTCGCCGGAGCCCCTCCAGGGCTCGGCTGGGCCATCGGAGACCACCAACAGCTGCGGAGCTTCATAGCGCATCTTCTCCGATCTCCGGAAGCAACAGACGAGGACCACAGCACTCGCACGAGGCCGGCGAAACTCGCCGGCCACCTGTTCTTCGAGGATCCTCGCCAACCGTCCGATCAGCCTCGACCTCCAGTTGCCATCTCGTCCGTCCATTCCAGGAGGAGCAGCCACCGTCCGATCCTTGGAGAGGAGATCTGGAGCGCCCACCAGCGTACCCGTCAGATCATCCACGTGGAGCGCATCCGACGGCCCGCGTAATAAAGGGTAAATTACCCTTAGTCCCAGCTCTTGTTTTTATTTCGTTTTAGTCATGTAATTACTTTCGTCAGTTGTTTAGTTTTAGGGTATTTTGCACATTGGACCTCATACTTTAGTTATTTGCACTTATGCCCCTGTTTGTGTGAGCCACGTGCTTCGTCACGTGTATGTTTGGTGTATTTGCAACATTAGCCCTGTAGTTCTGGATGCTCGTAAATGAATGAAATGTTTTCAGTAATTGCATATACGCCCCTGTGAGTGTTTTAATTGCACATGTGCGTCTTTTAGTGGGTTATTTGCAACACAGACCCCTGGACTTTTGGTACGAGTTACCAAAAGGTCCTCGGGACTTGTTTTTCTTACCAAAAGGTCCCTGAGTGCCCCAGGCACGCGCCGCGTGCGTGCGTTGCTGGGTTAATTGCACCTGGACCCCCAGAACTTCGGGCATTTGCACTTCAGTCCCTGTGCACAGTGCCCTCTTTTGATTTTTGAATAAAATATCAAATCACCTCCAAATTCGATGAAAATTTGATACATGGCTCCTGCCATGTTGTAGGATTTTTGAGAATTTTTGAGGACATTTTTGAGTTTATTTGTTATTTTTAAAAATTCAAAAACCTTTATTTCAGCCACTGTCTAGTTTTAAAAATCCCAAAAAAATATAAAAACCCCCTCCAAAATTCCATAAAAATTAGGTACTGTTTCTTTTGTGCTCTTTTAATTTCTAGCCAATTTTGGCTATTTTTCACTGAGTAAAAACCCTAAAAATTCAAAAACACCTAAAAACTCATAAAAATTATAATAAATAATTTAAAAACCCAAAAACAATAATTTTGGTACTCAAAATTTCCTTGTTTTGTCTAGTATGCAGGAAAAATACCTCTAGGCTCTCTTGAGATCTTAGATATTTTATTTAGGGATTTTGGTCCTGGCTGGACAGTACCTTGCTTTTCTATCACTGTTTGATTTTTAGAAAATAAAATATACATCAGAAAATTATCAAAAATTAACCAAAAACACTAAAAAAACCTAAAAAACATAAAAACATTTTTGTTTGAATTTTTGCTTGGTTTTTGACACATTAAATAATTAGCCAAAGTGTGATTGATTTTGTGTTTCTTTTATTTTCTTCACATTTAAAAATATAAAAAATATAAAAATCATTAAAAACCACTAAAAATACTTGTCTTTTATTTTATTTTATTTTTACTACTTCGTAGGCCTTTGGCCAACCCGTGCTCCTTGAGTTCGACCCTGGGTGCTATACCAGGTTAATCTCATAGCTGGACCGCTATTTGAGTGTTTGATTGATTATATTTCTATTAGTGGTTCGATTTTTCTTGATATACTTAGTCTGAGTGATTGAGGTCGCAACGACCATTTCTGTACCTTTACCTTAGTCACTTAGACAATTATCACTGAACCAGAGCGCGGTGCTGATGCCGCGAAGACCGGTGCTAGTGGTGGTGCTGAGGCCACCACGTCTACTTTTGTTGAGCCACCAACTGTGATGTTACCACATTTTGTACCTAGAGACTGTGGGAACAAAAAACAAAAACAAAAATTTTAATAAAGGAAAGGTTTCTGTTCAAATTGAGGATCCATATGTGGTGAATGATGATAATTGTATGGATTCTCCTTCTTCACAGGCACAGGGACTGATTCCTAGTCCTCCATCTGAGGAGGCCCCTACAATCCCCTTCCCTGAGGCACTCCGCCGAGCGAAGGGGAATAAAAAAGAAAATCCAAAAAAGAGCCAACAGGTAGAGTTCGGCAACGAAATGATTGACATATTTCATATTCAGCTGACTCTACGAGAAGCATTTGAGCATATCCCCTTCTTCAAGAAGAATTTGAAAGAAACAACTACTGTCCGAAGGAAGAAGAGGTACAGAGATCAAATCCATATGCTCACTCATGACACTTGCTGCGCCATTCAGAACACATTGCCAGCCAAGCGACCCGATACAGGAGCTTCCTATGTCAGATGCGAGATCCAGGAGCAGCGGTTCGATCGTACTCTGTTAGACAGCGGGTCTTCGATCAACCTCCTTCCGAGCAGAACGGTCCTTCAGTTTGCTGATAGGTCGATTAAGAGGCCGAAGGGGTTGTTGAAGGACGTGGTCGTTACCATTCAGGGCCTGAAATTCCCCGTGGACTTTGTTGTATTGGACATGGAGATCCCTGAGTCGGTAACTGATGCCCCCATCATACTTGGACGCCCATTCTTGGCCACTGCCAAAGCGGTATCCGATCATGACAGTGGGACGGTATGTTTTCGCGTAGAGGGCGAAAGCATACAAATAGATACGATCGACCAGACCAGAGCCAGAGAGTTGGCGTGCTCAGAACAGTCTAGCGAAGCCGAGCAGATGACAGAGGAAGAGCTAGACATCCACCAGGTTTGTGATTTTGAGATGACTGATGATGAATCCAACTGGAAAGATCCCGTAGCACCGACCCTCGCCTTGCCTACAGATTCACTGTATCTCAAGCTCATGGCAGTCGAGAGCCGGGAGAGCACATCCCTGGATGAGGATATCTCTGAGGCTGACAGTGTTGTAATGAGTGGTGCTGAGGAATTTCAATCATGCTCATCTTCTTCAGATCCCTCGGATTCAGACATTGACTGGGATGACTTTGATGATTATTTGCCGTGTCTGATTCCTTCTGAGCCAACAGCCAGGACAGAATGCGAGCCAGTGTAGTTTATTGATGATTCAGCAGGCCGCCCTTCGTCAGAAATCCATGCAGAGCGAGAGTTCTCCCACGCAGACCTGGTAGCATTTACACAGACATATCAGAAGCCATATCTGCCACCTCTCAGTTGTCCAGAACGGAAACCTCTGCCGCAGTCGATGACATACAGATTCCTTGCAGGTGAGCCAGAAATGTACCCAGTCATTATCTCAGCAGATTTGACTGGAGAGCAAGAATCTCGTCTGATGGAGGTTCTTGAAAGAAATCGCAAGGCAATCGGTTGGAGTATAGCTGATCTCCAGGGGCTGAGCCCAAATCTCTACTCTCACCACATTTATCTTGAGGATAATGCTAAGCCGTCGCGTGAGTTCCAACGACGGCTGAACCCGAATCTTTGAGACGTAGTCATGAAAGAAATTTCCAAGTGGTGGAGCGCCGATTTCATCTATCCCATCTCCGACTCCAAATGGGTAAGTCCGCTACATGTGGTACCCAAGAAGACGGGTATCACTACAGTTGTCAATGAGTCTGGAGAGGAGATCGCAACCAGAGTACCAACTTCTTGAGGGTCTGTGTGGACTACAGACGATTGAATGAGGCCACCAAGAAGGATCACTTCCCGCTACCATTCATTGATCAGATTATCGAGCGGTTAGCTGGGAAGAGTCATTACTGTTTCCTTGATGGGTACTCTGGATACAATCAGGTGGTCATTGCGCCCGAAGACCAGGAGAAAACGACATTCACCTGTCCGTTTGGGACTTATGCTTTCAGACGGATGCCCTTTGGTCTATGTAACGCTCCGGCGACATTCCAAATGTGCATGTTGTCCATATTCTCGGACATGGTGGGTGACTGTTTAGAGGTCTTCATGGATGACTTCTCGGTCTATGGCGATGGGTTCGACGCTTGTCTTGACTGCCTAGACTGTGTGCTCAAGCGCTGCATTGAGGTTAATCTTGTCTTATCCTGGGAGAAGAGTCATTTTATGATGACTAAAGGGACGGTCCTTGGTCATATCGTCTCCAACAGGGGCATGGAGGTCGATCCGGCTAAGGTGGACATCATCAGAAAACTCAATCCGTCGTCCAACTTGCGTCAGTTACGGTCTTTTCTGGGGCATGTCGGTTTCTACCGACGGTTCATTCAGGACTTCAGCCGAATTGCCCGGCCGCTCACTGGCTTGCTGATTAAAGACACCGAGTTTATTGTCAATGATAAGTGTCTTGAATCTTTTGAGACTCTCAAAAACATGGTTGTTTCAGCTCCTGTCCTACAGCCACCTGATTGGTCTCTCCCATTCAAGATCATGACGGATGCTTCAGATTTTACCGTTGGGGCAGTGCTTGGACAGAGGAGGGATGGTTTACCTTTTGCCATTCACTACGCCAGCCGGACTTTGGATGCCGCGCAGCGGAATTACACTGTGACTGAGAAAGAGATGCTGGCCGTAGTGTTCGCTCTTGATAAGTATAGATCTTACATTCTCGGATCTAGAGTGACCATTTACACTGATCATACCGCCATCCGGTATTTAATGGTTAAGAAGGATGACAAAGCACGTCTCACCAGATGGATCCTTCTCCTCCAGGAATTTGATATTGAAATTAAG